>JANRMT010062843.1:7439240-7467250 GCA_026402145.1 Polypterus bichir lapradei | reverse complement strand
TATATATATATATATATATATATATATACACATATATATATATACACATTGTGGAAGGTAGCCTCGGACATCAACACAGATAGACACAGGAAGTCCCAAATCACACACGTTTATTTTATAAAGTCCCGCACACAACACAGTTCCCCTGCATCAAACACCCATTCAAAATCCGGGCCTTTTTCTGGTCCTTCTTCCACCACCTCTACTCCTCTCCTTCGAGCTTTGTCTTCTTCCTCCCGACTCTGGCTCCCGACTGGAGGAAGGCGGCCTCTTTTATATCCACCCGAATGTGTTCCAAGTGCCGTCTGACGATCTTCCTGCGGCACTTCCTGGTGTGGCAAAATTGCCGCATGAGCACCCAGAAGCACTCTGGGTTTCCCTGGTATTCCTTCCAGCAGCGAACTATGATACTTAGCGCAATGAGAGAAGTCACAAAATCAACTGGAATGTTCAAGAAAATTATACAAAAAAATCTGATCTAAATCCATTAAGTAGTTCTCTCATGAAAAGTGGACAGACAGACAGACAAATTCTGGATTTTATTTATTTAGAGATATATCACTGGGTGGGGAAGGGGCATAGCTTGTGAGGATTGCGGGGGCTGGTCAGGCTGCAGTCCTTCACAGCAACAGATGGAACTACAAGATTCTGAGCGACAAACTCCCTCTCATCCCTGGGTGGTAGTGCTTACCTTCTCACGCACTTGAAAGAGCCCCCATATGCATGTGTGTGACAACATCTTATTTTGTCCTACAGTACAACCATCAAAGGACAGTATTAAAATGTAATTCAACATACAGTACATCAAATGCTGAACACTGAAAGCAGCAACACAAATAAATATTCATTCTTTAAACTGTACACTGCATGACTAATACATGATGGTCCACACTCAAAATATTCACAACTTCAATAGAAAAAGGTAGAACATAATTCTTCAATGTACAGCATTATCCGTAATGTTTAATTTCCAGTTGGTGTTTAATGAGCGAAGTGCTAGATTGTCTTATATTTGATATGATTCATGATAATTCCAGTGAGAACAATTCCAATGCAGCAAGATGTACAAGTTCACTCAGATTTTAAATTGCATCAGGAAATTTAAACAATGGCTGACTGAAAGGGCTCTTTCTTTCAAGTCCCAAGGCAGCACTGAAAAATCCAGACTGCACATGTACATTTGCAACAAGGTGTGCTGATACACTATAGGGTTGAAGAACTCACCCAAACAACTCAGAAACCAGATAGTGGCGCCAGACACAAAGAAAAACCCTCAAACTCCAAAAGGAAGGATTTTTCTAGATAAAAAATTTCATTGACCATATCATGAAAACTTGAGTCTGCTAATAAACATTTACGCAATAAGGAAAAAATGTGACAAGTTTACTACTTATTTCACTTTGGCAAAACAGCACCATCTGGTGGCAAAAATAAAGAAATGCTCCTCTTGGCTTTAATTTAGAGAGGCTACTGTCCATTTTGGTTAAACCAGAAGGGACCTTGTTAGGCTCAAAGGTTTATTATCAATTACTTAATGAAGAAAATGTTCATCCACTAACAATGCAATAAATATTATTTACTACAAAAGCATCAATGGCAGAACTGCAGTTTTGATTAGTGTTCAAAAAATAATGATCTGAAATTTTACATGTAAAACACATTAACCCAAAACCTACATGGTAACACAAATAAGAATAAAAAGAAGAGTATTTTTGAAAATCTTCAAAAATTAATTGGGGGCTGCTGGGCAGCACAGTTGATAGCTCTGATGCTTCATGTATCAAGCATCCTCGATTCAAATTCCAAATCAGTAGTTGTCACTGTAGAACCTGCACATTTTCCTCTAGGTACCCTAGTTTTCATTTCACAAAGATAGGCAATTTAGGCTAACTTATGATTTCATAAAATGGTCCTATGTGTAGGAATGGATGAGTGGGTGGACTTCGTGTCCAATTTGTCTATTCTTACATTAAATAATGTTAGAATATGCCCAGACTCCCTCTGAATTATAAACTGGATTAGGCAGAGTTCAGAATTTTATATTACTGCATGTTATTTGCTAACAAAGAAATATTATGTGCTTGATGCTAATAAAGATGAAATGTTATTTATGATCACTCACAATTATACAGTCTTCTCAATGATTAATGAATCATGTCAAACAATGCTCTTAATGGCAATATCCGTGAACGTTGTTATAACTCTGTATTACTGTATAAATATATAACCATAAAAGCAAACCTATCAAACCTGACAGCAGACTCAATCTAAAATTATTGGCCCAATTCTACTGTATGCAATTTACAAGTCAAAGGAGGTTCTGCTCAAGTTTATAACACACTGGTTAGCCCTCACCTGGAGTACTGTGTACAGTTTTGGTCTCCAAGGTACAAAGGAAACATTGAAGCACTAGAAAAAGTCCAGAGAAGAGCAACTAGGCTGATTCCAGTACTGCAGGGGATGAGTTATGAGGAAAGATTAAAGTAGCTGAGCCTTTTCAGTTTAAGCAAAGTAAGGTTAAGAGATGACATGATTGAACTGTTTAAAATTATAAAGGGAATTAGTACAGTGGATTGAGACTGTTACTTTAAAATGAGTTCAACAAGAGCACAGGGAAACAGTTGGAAACCCATTAAAAGTAAATTTTGCACCAATGTTAGGAATTTTTCCTTTACGCAAAGAACCATAGACTTAAGGAAAAAAGTTGCCAAGTAGTCTGGAAGGCAGTAGAACTTTAGGGACCTTAAATACTAGAGGTTGAGCGGTGGCTCTGAGGCTAAGGATCTGCCCTGTGATCCGGAAGGTTGCCGGTTCAAATCGCTGTTTTTCCCAAAGGAGATCCTACTCTGCTGGGCCCTTGAGCAAAGCCCTTAACCTGCAGTTGCTCTAGGGGTGCTGTATAATGGCTGACCTTGTGCTTTGACCCCAAGGGGTATGTGAAAACTAATACAAGAAATTGTAAAAGGTGAAATCAAGAACAGACTTGTTGTTATTTTGGAGGAATTAAGTGGATAGGACAGGCAATGTTTGTTAGAATGAGTATCCTCTTCTTGTCTAGATTGTTCCAATATTCCAACTGCTAACTGCTAGCAAAGTTTATTGTATGTACACTAAAATGTATGATTAAACTCCTTTTGAATTTGCACTTTTGTTATTTAGCTTTTAAGATACTTTGCCATACTAGGAACAGTGAAAGGTACAACACATTAATTTACACTTTTCCAAACCTGCTTAGTCCAATTCATTTTTGCAGTGGGTGAAAAGCAGAACTATCTACACAGGATACCAGTCTAGCTCAGGGCAGAGTCATTCATGCAAGAAAATTCACTATGGAAAATATATCTAATATGCACATTTTTGGGATATAGCAGAAAAACTCACAACGACATGGGGACAATATGTACATTCCACACAGACAGTGACCTGACCAGGATTTGAACCCAGCTGATCATGCAACCTAAAAGGTACAACCTAAAATAGAAATAGCATTTTTCTTTGCAAAGTATTTTATGCAGGAAAACCCAAACACCTATTTGAGCTTTTTTAATAATAAAGAAATATACAGTGGATGCTGGTGTGAGAGGTATGTTATTTAAGAATTTAAGTTATTTAAGAAATAGGAACCCCCCAACCCTTTTGAAAATTGAAATTCCTTTGCATGTAAAGTGATCACCACTTTAGTTTGCTGTAAAGCAGGCAGAATCTCATTGTCTTTCCAACTTAGCAGGCTGGTTAAGCAGTGGAGGAGTTGGCCAGCTTAGTAAGAGAACCTACGTGGACGAGTAGGGGAAAGAAAGTTTATAGTCTTACTAGGGGGTGCAAGCCCCCCTGGCGACTTCGGCAAGTCTGCCGAACACACTCCAAGGAGATGCGGTCCGAAATCCCCTCTTATACGGTGATACAATGGGAAACAAATACAGTTTTTTTTACCTCCTCTTTGCTCGATCAGCTGCTGCTGTGCCGCGTGATCTGCATCTCGTGCGGCACTTCAAACATTTAAAAGCCTGTATAGCAGCTGTCCTACTCTTTGTCTTTTATTTCTGGACCTGGGTGTGGTTAAATTTCTAAGTCTCGTCTCGCGGGACATGACTTCTTGATATTTTTTAGTTTATAATTTAAAAAATGGAATAAGAATCTGAAAATCTAACAACATCACATTAAAGTCTGATAAATTCTGAAAAGAATGATATCAAACATATATATGTAGGTTTTAAAATAAGCCATTCTTTATACATTCAAGTTTTGAATTTATATATTCAGAAACAAGTTTTGACTTTATATATACCAACGCTGACTTTACATATTCAAGTTTTGACTTTATATATACCGTCACTGACTTTATATATTCAAGTTTTGACTTTATATATTCAGAAAATCTATGTATTTGCCTGTTTGGCACCCCATAATCCACATATATACAGTATATATATATATATATATATATATATATATATATATATATATATATGTATATACACACACACACACATATATATATATATATATATATATATATATATATATATATATACCCTTTGGGGTGCGAGCAGCTGTTGCTGGGGGTGCCAGAATCCATCGAGGAAGAAAAATGAAAAACATTATTTGTACAAAATCTTAATTTATCTATCCATGCCTAAATAATTAAATGGGCAGGCTATTTCGTATCAGTACAATACGCTGCTTGTTAAAACAGATGACTTCCGCTCTTATGTGCACTTATTGCTGCATAGGTATTATGAACTATCGTATCTGTTCAAGTTATATGTAAATTTTAAATATAAGTAATTTTTATTTAGTCGACAGAAATATCTTTGGTAGGAATATAAGTTAAATTTAGTCATCATTGCATAAATTTTTCTTCACCATAGAAATTTAAAGACTAAATTCAACTCACATTCCTACCAAAGATATTTCTGTCGACTAAATAGAACCTACTTATATCCAAATAGAACTTGAAAAGATATATTTTTTCGAATCTGATTGTGCATTTTAGATCGACTTGATGCACACTACATCGAGCCCACGTGCTATTGTGCTCTCGCCTGCCTGCCTCAATAAGTCACCGTGTCTTCGCTCTTACTTTTTTACCATTCATTTAATCATGGCTAGTTGCGGAAAAATTAGAAAATGGAAGGAGGATTACACTGAGTATGGCTTTACCAAAAAATGTATTAATGGCGAATAAAGTATCCATTATTCATAAAGCTTCAATTGGTGATCTGTTTTTCTGCATTAACCTCATATTTTTTCATACTTCTCAAACCAAGGGGGTGCAAAATCGGCATTGTCCGTCACAAGGGTTGCGAGGGTAAAATGAATCGGGAAGCGTTGATATATATGTATGTGTGTGTGTATATATAATATATATATATAAATAGTTTTACTGTCAAATAATGCAAAGAGAACGCGACACGTGTTTATTGCGCCACGGCGTGTGGTTTGTTTATTTGACAGTATGTAGATACTGTATGTATATTTATATATATATATATATATATATATAGCAAAATACCCGCGCTTCGCAGCGGAGAAGTTGTGCGTTAAAGAAGTTATGAAAAAGAAAAGGAAACATTTTAAAATTAACGTAACATGATTGTCAATGTAATTGTTTTCTGACTGTTATGAGTGTTGCTGTCATCAAGGATTTGATTATCATTATTTCTTTCAATCAGGTTCGTATTTGAAGGATGTGTTGTGTTCAAGTTACATTCCGTGTTTGTCAACCGTTGTAAAGATATCAGGTTTCATTCATTGATTCCTTTCTTAATGCATCAATTAACAGCTAGTCTTCCTCTTTATTTGAGACATCACACACTGCATGCACGGGTTTTTTTTTACACTGTCATTCTTTAGCTGGACATTGACTTTTTCCACTGTGTGCTTTGTTTCCACAGTATCTGCACTTATGAATATGCTTGTATGCGTCACTCACGCGGTAGAGTGTTTCTATTGGATTGCCGCTGACTGACGGCCTTATATGGGCAGGCACTCAATTACGTGGGAGGCGTGATGATGAGAGACGCAACTCCGCCTCACACGGCGACCGAGCTGCAGTCTATGGCCGGTATATATGTACATAAGTAGGTTCCAGTTATGACTGTTACGCGTAGAATTTCGAAATGAAACCTACCTAACTTTTGTAAGTAAGCTGTAAGGAATGAGCCTGCCAAATTTCAGCCTTCTACCTACACGGGAAGTTGGAGAATTAGTGATGAGTGAGTCAGTGAGTGAGTCAGTCAGTCAGTCAGTGAGGGTTTGCCTTTTATTAGTATAGATTTTGAAATGGTGAGATCTGGTGGCACAGTAACTGGTGTGCATACCTCAAAATCACCAGGGGCTTGTGTTAGGGATAGAAAAAGGAGATGGGTGTTATTTACGGCACATTGAGAATTAATTATATTTTCCTTAATTGAGAAGTATTACTGACACATTTCCAGTATTCGGTGTTACATCGGGTAATTATGCACAGTAAAGCTCACTCACTGATACCAATCAGTCCAGACATAGTGTCCTGAGGCATGGATGGCAGCTCTGTGCTACCACTGTGCCCATGTTAAAATACCTGGACTAAACTTACTGAACCTTAACCTAATTAAAATTGAATGTATGCCTATAACGACGATTTAGTTCTTGTCACTTGATTACAAGTTATGTATGTGCTTAATCTCTGCCTCAATAGCTGTCAGTAGATGTCAATGGCAGCAGCAGGCAGTGTCTTTGCGAAATATGCTGTGCTTTTCTGATTATAGCACAATAATTATTGTGGAATATTGCAATACCTTTGGGAAATAATGCAACAATTATTGCAAAATAATGCAATATTTTTGTTTTTTTTTGCTTTCAGTGGCAGGAATCAGCTGACATAATAAAGTGCAGTAAACCCTACATGTTTTGTTTTTTCACAGAAATGGTAAAAAGTCTATCAATACATATATGTTCTCAGCTTGTAACAGTTTTACAGCCAGACTGTATAAATGTTTAATGAAATTAGTATCAGTGGATTTTCCTAAAAAATAAACCAGAGTAAAAAATCTGTGTTAATAAATCAGACTGCTGCAATTCTCCACTATTAACTAAAATGATGCCCTAACAACAGAAAGCTGCTATTTGGAAGTTAGGCTCGTTTCTTATTTGTTAGGTGATGGTGGTAACTGCACATGCAAAATAGTTGCACTTGAAAGGGGTCAGTGTTATTTTTATATCCATTATTGTATTCTTTTATATTCAAGAAAGAAATGTGTTACTGGCATGGACTTGATAGAAGATGATGGAAGAATATAATGTTACTGTTGTTAAAGAACAAGTAACTTAGTTGACTGCATTTGCTTACTGATGGCTTATTTGTCACTGACTGTCAAAGGATGCTTTTGTTTTTAGAAGTAATGTATTCATTCTGTTGTAATATCTGATGGCCAGAATAAAACATCCAGCAGAGCTGAACAGTGCAGCAACCTACTGTCTGACTCCTACTTATTCTGCAGTTTGTATGTTGCAATACATTATGAAAGGTTTTTACTGGGCTCCAGTTCTTCTAGGCCTGAGCCCAGTAACAATTGCACAAGCTCGTTTTTCCAAGATCTGGTCCTGCCTTGCCTTGTAGGCGAGAATAAGAGAGGACTGAGTTTTTTTCAGTAAAAAGAAAAGAAAGAAGCAATCTAACCAATTCCCCCAGTGAGACCGGGGTGGAATAAATAAGACAAGATCAGTGATCTCAGCAAGGTGCTGTATGGCAGACAGCTCAAACACTGAAAGAGACCGTTTACGTTACACCAAACTGACCTTGAAATATTACAGATGAACTGAGAACGATCAACAACATGCCAACAAAGAGTTTGGACATGCATGCCTGTCACTGGCTGCCAGGTGAGGAGACGGCTGATAGGGAAAAAAAAAAGAAAATATAAAACTGTCTTAATGTGCAGAAGAGAGAAAAAGAAGGACGTGATTGCAGCCTGGTAGAAGGCTGAATAAATGCGTATAAATAATGTAAAGCTACAACACAAAAGGCACAGCCTGACATTCCCAGTAAAACGAAGAGGACAGCACCCGCCCTTCTAAATGCCCATTTCCCAAATTACTATTCCTGCTGTGATAAGACCTCATATGTGTGAAAAAACTGGCACAGCATAATAGGCTAGGAAGCTTAATCTAGTTCATTAGGAAAGGCAATATATTAAAAAATCTAAGGCTTATTTAATCAATTTTTGTTGTTATCCAGTAATGAATTACTTAGCTGTAGTGCTGTCTACCAGAGCTCCAAACAAGGTGGGGAAAAAACAAAGTGAGGGATAATAGTGGAAATTAAAAGGCAATAAACATCAACCACCTGGTCAAAGGGATTCCAGCCTTTATCTCGTCTTCTTTTAAATGTCTACTGGTTGATCTCTACGGGAGACAGAGAGACATGGGTCAAGCTTTTGTTCCTAAATCACTAACACTATTCAAATATTAATGTGTTGATGTAGTCATATTTTTGCATCAAAGCTTTGAAAATTTTCCTTCCAGAATCCAAAGGAATACTACAATGTGTTCCCATTTGATAAAAAAGATCCAAACTCCGACATCTGTATCTGAGAAATCAGAGATGTACAGGAGAAAGCAGTATGGCATACTGGATAAGGAAGTAGACTCCAAACTGCAAGGCTGTTGGTTCCATTTCTGGTTCTCGCTTACTAAGTGAACCTGAGCAAGTCACTTCATCTGTTAACTTTAAAAAATATGTATATAAATGGTAGTGTACTTGTGTACTTTGGATAGTGTTCATCTAAGGTGCTATATAAAATAAGAGTTGCTGATGTCACAGAGCACCCCTCAGTGGTGATGTTTCACAACACAACCCAACATGTATGCAGTTACCGTATACCCAAGGCATGAGTGAATCCAAAGTTTAACTGCAACACACCAATAATCTAAATGCACAATCCAAAGAAGGACAGTTAGGGTCAAGCTTAAGGACAAGCTGCTCCATCTAAATTGACTGAGATCAAATGATATAAAAAGGGAAATGAGCAGGAGGAGGAGGAGGAGGCTGGGATTGCTGGCGTACTGGAGTGTATGGAAATCCCCATGTCCTGTCACTTTGATTTATGTCCGGTGTCTTTGTGACAACATCCCGTCGCAGTGCATTAGAATCACTGTCTGACAGTCTAAGGAGCTCAAATCACAGAGTATTCTAATATTAATGTGCCTGCCTGTCAGAGTTAGAAGCAGCAAACGGGATCCATGGAAAAATGAAGACATCTCATCACAGCCAAGAGAGATGACTGCCAGTCTGGTAGTGACTTTTGTTGGCTTTCAAAAATATCCCCGAAATATAATCTATTAAATGGCCTCCCCTTTCATTTCATCCTTAACAGGCATAATGGCCGAGTGGAGGCCGAGTCCCAGCAAACGCATCCACCCTGTCTTTTGGCTCTCATTCACAAATTCATTTTGCAGCAACTCCTGTACGATTTTTGGCATTTACAGATTTTGAGCTTTTGAATGATTTATGAAGTGCAAAGCAACTGTGTTATTTTACTATTAGTGAATCAGTCTTTCTTTTATATACCACCACTGTTCAGAGTAAAGAAGATTAAAGTACAACAAGTACAAGTTGACACTGAGAACTTTTTACTGATTTTTGAGACATACAAAAAATAGTTTTCTTATTTAATTCTTTCAGGTATTATAATTTTTACTAATTTATTAGACTTAACACTAGTTCTAAGTGAAGCAATGTTTTAATTGGAATGATAAAATATGAGCATATTACACCAGTCCTAGCCTCACAACCCCGGCTCCATGTGCAGATGAAATAAGTTACCAAGTAGTGTGGTGGACGATAGGACTTTTGGACCTTCAAAATCCAACATGATGTTATTTTGGAGGAATTAAGTGGATAGGACTAGTGGGCTTCGTTGGGCTGAATGGCCTGTTCTCTTCTAATTTTTTCTAATATTCTAATGTGTCCTTTATAATTTATTAAAAAAAAAATGTGATCCAGTGTTTCCAATATTCCTAACAATTCTGCACCTTATATTTCTGCATACATTACTAGAAAATCAAATGCTGGTCTATTAAACATGACTAAAACTAACTGGAAACGCACTGTCATTGGGTACTTCCACGCAAGGCCCCCAAAGGGCACCCTCATCTGACTTCCACAAATATATATTTATTTTTTGAAAACTGAAAGACATATTTTGTTTATTTTTATGCTAAAAAAACTGAGAGGATGGTGTCTTGAGTCATATTATTTCACAAACAGCAATACGAAGAGGCACAATACTACTTGACAAATATGTACGTAAGTTAGCTAGTCGACAGCAAAAAGTTTCATCGTGATCAGAAAAAGAAAATATTCAAGTAGTAAGCAAAGCAAGCAATTGGCACAACAAGCCATTGCCAGACTATACCAAAGATATAAGCTGTGTGTTTATTCAATTGCTACCACTGTTGTCAACAGAGCAGATCATGCCAGGTGAATCCAGCATCACAGTGAGCTCCACAGAAGAAGCTTCTTCAACACGTCTTCCTTGCCCACCAATTCCTATTGCATAAATCTATCAATTAAGATGTACCGGATGACCTGTCAGCCCCAGACCTATGCAGAAGTAACAAAATGGAGCAATTAAACAAAATTTTAAAAACAAAACAGAATTTTAGCAATGTTTGTTATTGTAATAAACATAAAGATGGAAAGACCGGGGCATGCATTGAATAACACTGAAGATGAAAATTGGGTGCGTTTACACAGGCAGTCCAGTTTCTAATGGGAAGTGCTATAGCACAATGAGTTAAATAGAGGATATGATTTCAATTTCCAGTCACCAGGCTTTTTGTTCTGTTCACACTGGGGCTGCTGGAAGAAATTATATGAGGCATTAGATTTAATCATAAAACTGTAAGAAGCTGAGCCTTCATGATCATCTTTTGTGATCTTTATTACACCATCTTCACTGCTACTCAAACTTGTTTTCTTGGACTACAATTACCAATACCTTAAGGATTACAGTTTTCCCTGGATTTGTGTTCTGTGTCATGTGTCTAGCTTGTTTGTGTGAGATTTTGTGTGGTTTGGAAACCGTTATCCATGGAGCACGCTCCTTTCATTATGAATCATCAATAGACAATCATTAGATGGAATTTTCATTTCTTTCAGGATGCTGTTCACTGGAGACATTTCATTAATCACCATCATCTGCATGTGGTACTGGACTGTGTTTTGACTGTGTTTACGTGGGTTTAATTGTGTAGTACATGTTGCATTTGAAGAGAGACCAGTATTTGAACAGAGTGAGAGACAGACAGATGGGAGATGAGTAAATTGTCACTGCTATCGACCTGGTGGAAAAGTGGATGAGGGTCGAGGTTTAACTGTTTTATACTTTGTATACTCCATTGTGTTTTGTTTTTATTTTGTTTTAGATGCATTATGTACTGTCTTTGGCACCTTATTTATTTAAAAATGTACTTAGCTCTGGAAGTTTTCCACGATCATGTCAATATCACTCCAATTCTTTATCACTCGTGCCATCAGAATATAGACCTATTTCTATTACCGTGGTTTTATCTAAGTTCTTTGAAGAATTACTTGCAAGATGCTTTAAACACTTTATTCATTTTAATGATGACTTGCTGCCTATTAATTTTG
Source organism: Polypterus bichir lapradei (assembly GCA_026402145.1). NCBI lineage: Eukaryota > Metazoa > Chordata > Cladistia > Polypteriformes > Polypteridae > Polypterus > Polypterus bichir. The sequence continues at coordinate 7,455,615 of JANRMT010062843.1, read as the reverse complement.
GCTTTAGAAAGGTGCACATTTCAGTTATTTCTTGATGTTGACCAAGCATTTCAAATTATTTCTTTAAACATCAGCTCTGTTTTGATTATGTGAACCATAAGGCTTTACCATAGAAACTTTAGCTGTTTGGTGATCGAGTTGCATTATACTCTGTCCTGGAAAATTTCTTAACAAGTAGACAACAGTGTGTTGTTATTGACACTAAATCTAGTCTTTGTTCTTCTCTTTTCTCTGGTGGCCAAAGGACAGTGTTTTGGGTCCTGATTTATTCATTCTTTGTTTACCTGATATGTGGCAGAAATTGGAAACTAAATTGATTGCTTATTCTAGTAGTGCTTCTATCCCTAGGCACTGTCTGGATATGGCGTATTCAATCAATAGGGATGTGGCTTGAAAATCAAACTCATTTATTCAATGTTGAATTGTTTTGAACTGTATAAAATCACATGGTATTATTATAAGCAGGTCTAGAACCTTGTTTATTATCTACCCTTATTTCTTATTGTTCTCCAGCTTGCTGTGTTTGGCACTAGACAATCATCAATAGACAATCGTTAGATGGAATTTTCATTTCTTTCAGGATGCTGTTCACTGGAGACATTTCATTAATCACCATCATCTGCATGTGGTACTGGACTGTGTTTTGACTGTGTCTACGTTATGTTTTTAGAGTTTCATATATGACTAAACGTGTTAAGTTCTCCACCATAACAGCAGGCTTCTCAGGTCTGCCCACAACAGGCTCAACCCAGATACAGCCTGTTCCCAACTACTAATTCCAGGCTTCAGCCTAGCAGGCCCCAAAATGGGGAACTGGCTTTATCTGTTCAAAAAACAACTAGAGTCCCAAAATGTATCAAAAATGCCCAATACGGAAGACAAAACATGAAAACTCTGGTTTGTATGAAAAAACTAACACAATAAACAAAGATGTATTTAACAAAAATAAAGTATCAAAAATACTAAAATGACATACCTATGTTAATGACCCTCAGTTATAGTGCAATTGGTTAATTGGATTTATCAAAAACTATGTACGTAAGTACTTTTAAGTATACAATATTTATATTTTTGTACCAGGGGCTACTATTATTAGTTCATTTGAGCGGCTTACTGTTGAACATGCCACATACAGTCCTTAGTGCTGTTGGTGTGAAAGAGACTGCAGTAGAATTCCATATTAAAGCAGTATTCGATAATGTTACAAAAGGTAATTTAAAGCAGATTCATTCAAAGATAAAATCTGTTAAAAATCTCAATTTTCCATTAGCAGCAATGCTGAACATTTGTATTTCCTATGTATACGGTGGATTTGAATAAATGTCTACCAACAAAAAAAACAACAGTGTGGCTTTTTCAAAAATGCAAGGCTATGCAATGATAAAAAAATGTAATGTAATCAGTTTCTCCCAGATTTCTTGTCACATGTTGCACACACCAGTCCACCAAAGTGATCTATAATGCTGCGCAATATTTGTGCCCATTTCTATCTGTGCTCATTTCACCAAGGGGATCTTCTAATCGCACTTAATTCATGAAGGGGAAAATCCCCCCTCTCTTCGAGTGCTGGCTGGGGTCATCATAGAATTTTAAAGGTTAAACTGGGTCTCAAAGCCACAAAGGCCAAGAAACACTGTTCCAAGATAAACATAGTCTAATGAGACAACAAACTGTTATTCGAAAGTTTCTACCTTTGATGAAATGGCGCTTTTATCGATTCAATTTCACCAATAGGTTTGATGAATGGGGTGTGCTAAGGATGCTATTTTAAAAATCATAATTTCAAAGCAACCTTAAGAAGTATACAATCTCAAGTTTCTGGGTATGTTACTCTTCTGCAGCAGGTGGTTGTGAAGACTGAAACCTTACCGTGGTATTTACAGGAGGTGCAAAATTGGCAACCCAGTCAGCAACTGCACATTTCCCCCTAAAACTTTACTCAAGAGACTCTGATAGCAGTTAAAGGGATTTCAATCAGTGCAGTCTAATATGTTATCTCCAACCAAATAGTTTTGCTACTGAAAAATAATATTTTTTTAATTATGCCTTTATTATTTCCCTCCTTATTGGTAAACCTCTGAAATGGCCATCAACTCTGTATGCCAGTAACCATCCTTTCACAATGACTTAGTTTCTCTTTTTTACGGCAATTTCATTGGGTATTCCATGTTCCTAAAATTCATAACCACTAATAGATCATTAAATAAAGAATAGAGCAACTGATCAATTGAGGATTAAACTGGAACTTTTAAGACCTTAGCAGTAGATTCAATTTGAGCAACAATGCATTGATTTTTGTATTTATCAACAGAGGAGTTGAAAGACAATTTGGCCAGCCATAAAGTAGTGGGTATTCTAAATAACTGTATTAGCCTAGCCTTAAATAGCAGAATCCAAATTTTATGAGGTAAAATGGACAAATGTGCAAATAGATGGTGCAGCTACATCTTTGTCTGAAAGTAAAGATTCTCAGACTACTACAGAAAACAAATGATCTCATGTTATGCAGAGGTTCTTAGTGAGAGTTGCTATTTTTAGCCGCTAAGCTCCAGCAGTTTTTTTAGTTTTAACAATAATAATAATAATAATAATAATAATAATATTTTTTTTTTATTTAGCGCCTTTCCCATGCACAAGTCACTTACAGAATATAAGAAAGAACGGCAGGGTATATAGTATATAGCATAGTAAAAACCAAATAAATAAATAAAGAAGATTAAGACAGTAAATTCAGAGAAAGCTTAACAGACAACATAATTGATGGTCTAGCACACACACATACAGGTTACATGAGCATCTTGACAGAGAGGTAAACTGAGAGAAGGGGAATGAAGTCTAGTAGAGCTAAAAGCCTTCCTGAACAGATGAGTTTTGAGTTGTTTTTTAAAAGAATTCATGGAGTCAGCTGATCTAATTAATTTCGGTAGATCATTCCAGAGTCTGGGCGCTATACAGCTGAAGGCCCTGTCACCCATGGAGTGAAGATTAGTGTGGGGCACAACAAGATTACCAGAATCAGAGGACCTTAATGAGCGGGCAGGCGCATAGTGATGGAGAAGGTCATTGATGTAGTTTGGCGCAAGGTTATTTAAGGCCACAAATACCAATCTAATTCTGGCACATTCAGTTTCTCCAGAAATCTCAGTTAAGTTAAATACTCACCAAAAACAAATTTCAAATCCAGGCAACTGATGGGGGCCTTATAGGTATTGGATTCACAGAGCATATCACACCCCTCTTAAAACTAATGACAGGTATTGTATCTCTCAAAAAGAAAACAATTTCATTTCTTAGAATAATCAAGCCCAAATATCATTCTTGGATGCTCTTGGTTGAGAAAACATAATCTATTAATTGGATACAAAAAGAAATGGAGCCATGGAGTGAAATCCACCTTCATTATTTCTTATTAAAAGTTAAAAATTGCTGTATATTCTTCATTTTGCCTCATTGTCTGGTATTGACTATATCTATGAGTATCTACAGTTTGCAGATTTTCAGTTTGTTCGTGGTTGTTTATATGATTTGTAGGACCACACTGTTTGGCCCTGAGGAAGGGACAGTTGGTCCTGAAATGCATAGACTGATCTCCTTTGTGGTTACTTGCTGGGGACTGAACACTTCTGGACATAAAAAAACAATGCAATGGACTACTCCTGCTCCTACACCTGTATTTGTTCTTGGAATACAATTGCATGGAAGTTTTTGGAAATTAAGTATATTGAACTATAAGATTGTACATCAATTGTTGATTTCTATTTCTTGAATACAAGTACTCCACTGTTCAACAATAATTTTATTTCCTATGTTTTGCTTTTATATCAAATATTAAATTCATCCTCTCTCTTTGGTATTTGATTGATTTATTTATGGAACAGAAATCTTTGGAAATGTCCTTGAACATGGGACTTAAAATTGTGCACTGGATCTGTTACTTCAATAACCTTGATAATGGATTTATTAATTAGTCTTATAGGGACAGAGTTTTACTTTTTGGGAGAACAAGCATAGTAATCAACATCCATGTATTAAATATCAGGACACAATAAAGTTACAGCAAGAACTAACTATCCTTCACACTTGATTTAATCTATTCTCAATCAAATTTCATATTTTGTTCTCATTGTCCATTTTGTATTGGCAGATTCATGTATAAACTATTCACACATGGTTTTAGGGATTGATTGTACCAGTCTACCTTAAACATACTTACAGTATACTTCACCCTTATCCCCAAAATGGAGACACATTTATCACTTATGAAATGTTTTATTACTGTCTGTTTGTCCTACATAAAAAATATGAATTTCATCAAACTTCGGTTATATTCCTTATGATATTTCTTATAAAGGTCTGAGTACGGAGAAAAGCAAGGTGCAAACCATACAAAACTATTAAATAGGTTCATTGTTTCATAGAGTTTGCTAATAATTACCAGCAATTTAATCAAATATTAATCCAGTAATTTCCCCTAATAATACATCTGATGAAGAAGACATCCAGAAAGTTTATTAGGTCTCACATAAAGCCTTTGATAAATTGAAATTATTATGTACAATTAGCTCCTGTCCTGAATCATCTAGACTCCTCCTTTTCATTTGAACTGAAAGTCAATGCCTCTAGTATAGAGGTTCCCAAATTATCGTATGTTGAATTTCTGCTTATTGCATTCATTTTGAGGAGAATTCACATTGAGATAGTTTAAATGTCAAACACAAAGTAATTTATTTATTTTTAGGATAAGGCAGTAGAGATCCTCGTTAAATTATTGTGGTTAGTTATACTAGGGTGTTGTACTGTGTTAGCCATTAAGAATGTAGTAAGAAGTCAAGCAAAATGACACCTTTTATTGGCTAACTAAAAAGATTACGATATACAAGCTTTCAAGGCAACTCAGGCCCCTTCTTCAGGCCTGATTACATTGTGCCTGAAGAAGGGGTCTAAGTTGCCTCAAAAGCTTGGATTTTGTAATCTTTTTAGTTTGACAATAAAAGGTGTGGTTAGTTAGAGGAAAAAACACGAAAAATTAAAATTCCGAAGAAAAGGAGATTAAATAACGTTTATGGTGTGACAGATTGGGTCTGAGTCTGCTATCACTCCCTTGAACCCTTGTCCAAGATGCCAGACATGAGGTAAAAGTCCAAATGTTGACTTTATTTATACACAATAGTGCACAATGCACCCTCATTAAACAATACACAATACAATACTCAATAAACTCTCCACCACTCCCAGACGCGTTGCCACCCTTCCACCCAGCTCAGCTCGCCGTCTGGGAGCTCCCACAGTCCTTTTATAATCTCTGACCCGGAAGTGTTTCCAATCTCCAGTCCATGTGATCTCCTATCACTTCCGGGTCAGATAAAAAGTCCTTTTCTTCACCCCGGAAGCACGTCATTCCCCTTGTCCATGTGACTCAGACGTACTTCCGGGGCGTATGTAAAATAATCGTTGTTCCTCCCTGCAGCGTCTCCTAGTGGCCCCCATGGGATCCAGCAGGGCTGTGCATAAAGACTCCAATGTCCATGATGCCCTGTTGGTCTTCAGGGCACCTCCATACTGCAGGGAGGGCTCCACCTGGCGGCGTGGGGGTATTGGCCGGGATGAGCAGCCGGCCATACATCACAATGCTTAATGTTACGAATAGTAAGCCTGACACATTTATATTCACATTTGTTTGCTTGGCAGACGCTTTTATCCAAAGCGACTTACAAAAGAGGTAAATATAATCAAGTAATGTTAGTCTAGGGCAAAAGTTGATTGCCACAAGTAATAAGGATGGAAAAACAAATTATTTACAATCATAGATTAAAATCAATACAACGATTAAAATATCACTGAGTAAAGTTTTTTTCTTTAAAATTAGACAGATATTCACAGAACAGATGGATCTTCACTGACAGGCAGCAGTGGACGGTGACCACCACGTGATCTTAGCTGATCCACTTACTTACATTACAAATCTGCTAATCCCTGTTTACATTTCACTGAGAACCTTTCTCATGCCCTTGTCTTGACTTTCTTTGGCTACTTGAGGTCTTCCCTTCTGCTTACCACCCAACTTCAATCACATTGGCCATATAGCCTGAAGGGTCATTTAAGCCCCAGGCATGAGGCACTTCTGGATGCCCATGTGAATTACTTTCAGGGTCCTAGATGCTCTATAGAACCCCTAAGGCTGTATACCTAGCCCTCCATCTTGCAGTCTTAGGTGCATTTGTACCTCATTTGTATAGAGATAGAGAGAGAGAAGTTGGGAACATACACTGCTACAGCGCATTGCTGCACCCACCACACGGCAAACTACCCGCATTGAGATCCAAGTACAGATGTGTGACAGGTTTTTTTACAGTGCCTGGGCTGGATGCAGATTAACATCATACCCTGGACAGAGCATTGCTAAATGGTCCAAAAGAGTAGAGTCATGACTGGCATTTTATGGGTTTCGAACCAGCAACCTTACGATTGCCGACACAGATCCCTAGCCTCATTGCCACCACTCTGCCAACTTCTATAGAAACCTAGTGATAAATTCCATAAATCCTGAAGAGCCCAAACATGGTGTAATGAGACTCCACAGTGCCCTTTAAGTTTCTGTTCTTGTCTAGTAATGATCCTGTTGGTCAGAACTAGTGATGCTACCTGAGTTGCATTTGCAGTATAATCAAAGTCCTAAGTTTTTCCATGAAATACATAGTTATTAAGAAAGATAAATATATTGCAGACATTTTACAAATGTATTTGGGGAGATTTCAATACAGTCAAAATTTTAAAAAGTACAAAATGGATCACAGCAGTCATAAGAGATAGCTAACCCAGGCAGCTCTTTTTGATTCTTCTTTAGTGAATGCATACCTCTTCCAAAATGCTACATAGTTTCTGGCGTAAGTACTATATTAGTTGCTTTAAATAATACAAGCTTTCACATTGTTACCACTGAAATTGCCCCATTAATGGCTAACTATACTTTGAAAGCTTTTACTCTACTTCTCTTCTTTTTCAGCTTATTGTTGTTCAAATCTCCTGCCTTTAGTCCTTCTTCTATAGCTTTAGAAGGGATGAAAATAAGATCATGTTAAAGAAAAATAGACCTTCTACAATAAAGAAGGTACTAAGTGCAAGAAATACACATCATGTGAGGCTATTTTACAAGTGGTTGTATAACAAACTGGTGACCCTTCAGGGTCTGTTCCTACCTTGCATTCAACCCTGCTAAGATAGGCTCAGGTTTCCTATGATCTAATAGTGGAAAGGGCAGGCGGGTAAATGAAGGAATAAATTATAGGACAATAATGTTTGCTTCTGATATGCAGGATTATAAGCCTGCATACAGTGTTTTGTGTTTCCAATAACCACACATCTGCTTTCACTCAAGTTGCAGTGTCTCCTGAGTAAACTTCCCAATTCAACAAGGCCCAGACTGCAGTATACAAGTTGTGCTCGCTGAAAAAAAAGGCACTAGATATTACTAGACATCTTAAACTGTGAAACTTTTGTACTGCCCACCGCATCTATTTAAGGATGCCAGGCTTGATTGACCTGCTGAACAATATGACCAAAAGGTACCTCTGGTCTGGGACAGGTTGAATTCACTCACATCTTTTTTATTAATAACACAAAGTAGCCCATAGAGTAGCACCCTGCTGTGCCTTCCATGGAAGGCTCCTTAAAATATTTCGACATTTTCAAGCCATTATTATGTTGTATTCAAAAGAAAGTCTGCCTTAATGTTACCCCTACTGTGAAAATAAGCCCAGCTGAAAATGGACAAAAAATAATAAAAAAGAATTTGAAACAGAAAAACAGCCGGGGGTTGGGCAGGGTTTGGACTGTCTGAGGAGCAGCTGAAGAATTGGAATGGTGCAGAAGGATTTAGCCATTCCATACGTCCATTGACACATCCATCTCTCCACTGATCACACAATCAGCTTTCCTATCCTATGTATCAATCAGTGTATCCAGCATTCTATTAGTTCATCTAGAAACTCACCTAATCATTGTCAGGAAACATTAGACTCTTGTGTAGTTTATTTTTATTGAAGCTTTTTCCTGCGACTTGAAAAAATTATGAATGCATTTCACAAAGGTATTGCATTATTTTGCAAAAAATATTGTGTTTTTTTCTCACAAAAGCATTGCATTATTTACCTAAGACATTTCCTGCTGGGGTCACCAATAACATTGTGCACAGGAAGCAATCAAGTGAACAGAACGGAGCCAAAGTTGTAGGTATACATTTAATCCTATACATTGGAACCTCGGTTCATGAACATCTTGGTACACGTACAACTCGGTTCACGACCAAAAAGTTTGCCAAACTTTTGCCTTGGTTCACGACCACACACTCGGTATACGAACAAGCTAGTTTCCCTTTCGGTTTGTGTGCACCGATGATTTCCGCACGTGTTGCATTGTTCTCGGTCAGACGTGCCTGCCTGCCTGCGCGTGCATGCCTGCCTGCCTGCACGAGAGAGAGAGAGAGTGAGCGCATGCGTGCTGCTGAGAGAGAGCGAGCGAGGGCGTGCTGCTGAGAGAGAGGGGGAGGGTGCATGCTGCTGAAAGAGAGGGGGATGGTGCGTGCTGCTGAGAGAGAGAGAGCTAGCCTGATCCTGCAGCTGAGCAGGGAGCCTGGGTGTTTTGTATCAATGTTATTCAATGTTTTTATATTAGTTTACTATTACACTGTGCATTCTATGGTGTAATTAACTATATTTGTGCTTAATCTTTAAAAAATATATATTTACATACAGTTTGTATGGTCTGGAACGGATTAATTGTATTTACATACAATCCTATGGGGGAAATTGCTTCAGTTCACGACCAACTCGGTTTACGACCAGAGTTTTGGAACGAATTATGGTTGTGAACCGAGGTTCCACTGTATATGCTGAGGGGTAAATTTAATCCACCTAGTTTATGATTACAGAGAGCCAGTGCTTATTGCAACAGCACTGGGTATAAGACTAGAAGCAAGTGTGGTGGACATTACGCCGGTCCTTTACAGGGTAAAATCAAACATCAAATCAGAAAAGAATGTGCTGGATGTACTCCAGTAGTAGAAACATATAAATAAAGCACATTAGTTTTAAACAAGTTGTTTTCAAATTGATATTTTGAAAGAGTGAGATGTGGCTAGTGTTCATATATTGAAAGTTTGGGGACTTGGGTTGAGATAGGAAGAACGGGATAGATGTTATTTACTTCACAGCACGTAAAGGGTTAATTATATTATCTTAATTGTATTACTGGCACTTTTTCAGTATTAAGTTCTGAAACAGGTAATCATATGCAGTTAAGCACATTCAGTGACACCAGTCAATCCACAAATACATGGGGAGAACAAGCAAACTGTATCCAGACTCTGGCACTGTGAGAAAGGAATGACAGCTCTGTACATCCATTCATTCAGTGTTAAACCATCTGTCCTAAACATATTAAAATTAAACCTTATTTAAAGTAAATACACATCAATTTTAACAAAATTCTCTTTTTTTGTCCTGTTCAATTTCCAATAGAACTAATGTTAAATAAAAACACATTACAGCAAAATCCGTTTTATCTTTGAAATTCATTACAATGGCATAATATTTCATAATAAAGCAGCAAAACATGCATATTTGCTTTCAGGAGCTCTACTGAACAACCAATTATGTTGCTTGGTTTACTTGAAAATTGTTACACTATTAGAGCTGCGGAGTTCGAGAAAGGTTACCGCAGACTGGAGGCATTGTGGGTGTTCTAGGGGCGGGATAACTGTCAATCAGATTTGACTTCAGTTGTACTTGCAGAGCTGTGGAGATTCGCTGCAGATAGACTCTGTTGCTTATTTCTGGGTTTCTGAAGGTATGGGTTGACATCAATGAGCATGTTGATCAGATTGAGGATTCATTTTTGGCTTGCCCTTCAGCAAAAGTGTTAACTTCTACTGTTAACTGCTACAGTGTTTTTACTACTCAAAAGGTTTCCAACGTGTTTCATACATTCTTTGATATTTTACCATATGAACACCTGCATAGCATAATCTTTTCAAAAAAAATTTTATTTGCATTTGACTGCATCTTTGAATTTTGTGCTCGCAAATTTATGCCTCCAACGATTCTTATTTACCAATGTGGCCTTTATTTTCTCAAACATTTTATCATGATTTTTTCCAGATTAAAAAAAAAAACGTGACTAACAAAAGAACAGATGGCAGCAAGACAGAGACGGTCAATCCATTAGCCTACATCATCCTTTGGGTGCCATTTATGGAAGACACCGAGGAGTGTCGCTTATATAACTTAAGTGGTTCATGCTCTGAAAACCAAGGGTGACCCCCAGCTCCACTCCCCAGACCTCAAAGTCTAATAACTCTGCACACAATGGACACTGAGGAGCACAGTTGATGTCATTAAAGCAATTCATTTAACAGAAAAGTTGTAACTTTATAACTTTTGCTTAGATCTTATTATTTGATTGCAAGCCTCATATGTGCTTTATCTCTTCATCAACAGCTGTCACTAGACAACTGAAGCACATGCTTGCATGATGAGCAATCAGCAACAGCAGGCAATATCCTTGTATAGTAATGCAATAATTATTGTAAAACAATGCACTACTTTTAGCAAACAGTACAATAATTATTGTGAAATAACGCAATTCTTTAGCAAAATAGCACATTTGCAAAATAACATGAGTTCAATCAGCTTCTCTATGTTTTCTCTTGTCTATGAAATGTATTTATTTATTTATTTCAAATATATTATTGTTTGTTGCTGTATTTGTGTTTTTCAACGTGTGTTTCCATTTTGAGGCAAGCACATGTTTGGCCTTCAACGCCAGAAACGTAAAAGAAGGAAACAAACAACAAAACATATGAACATTTTAATCAACCTCGCCGTTTAACCTGCAATAAGAAACTTACTGATTATGTTTGTCATTTTGTGTTTTTACTTAGACAAATAATCATATTTGTCAAGATTTAGAATTACTTGACCTATAGATTTTGTTTTTACCTTTTTGTAATATTAATTATTTATTTCTGCAGGTCAATCATTTGTCCTGTTATTATGGTGATGTTAGCATGCTGTGCTTTTGTAAGTGCTGTTTTGTTTGTGGTGATGATGATGATGCCTGTTGCCATGGGATGCATAATGTAACATAGGTGAAGCATACACTGTCACAATGGCACCATTATCTTAGAAGATGACGGTGTCAATTTAGTGTTCCAGTTTTCTGATTCCCTTCTTTTAATTGTTTCTTTATTAGTGTTAGCAGAAGCTAAAAGTTGCAGATTTTAGTGTTAGAACATTTTCTGCTCTATTTTTGCACTTTAAAGGCATTGACAGTTGGTATTTTTGATTTCTCTCTAGTGTTTTTGACCTTTTGCTTGTTTCTAATGAAGTCTCTGCCTAATCCCCTTTGGTTGCCCCATTTCCTGGTCATTTCTTTTTTCCTCTGCCTTCTGGCACATTTGTGCCCCTTATTGTAATTATTTTTTATGGTACTATACATGTGATACATGTGTTTTCTATTCATTCCTATTCCTATTCCTTTAAGTAAGTCTACAATAATCTCTTCCGTATTCTAAAAATGTATGATTCATCCGACTGGATAATTCCATTTGTTCAATTTAAACTCAGAAATCATTAGCCAATAATCTAATAAATCCATCCATTCATTTAATTGACAAATGATGCATCTATGCACACACCAATCTTTCTTCCTATCTAGTTAAGTTTAAAATCAACTTACAAATTAATCCCCCCCCCCCGGGGGGGGGGCCGTCGTTAAGGTAAGGTCAATCAAGCTATACATTTCCATCAGCCAAACTGGCCAGCAGTTTTTCTGACACTGGCCTGTCTATCTGGTCTACAGCCATTCCTGTTATACCACAACATAAAAAAGTCAAAGATCTTAAGTCACTTACCTACTGGCTGATAGCCCAGCCTTGTGGGCCCCCCAAATGGGTTTCTGCTGCCAAAAGGACCACCATCAATAGATCCATAAGACATTTTGTTTCCTGTTCAGTTTCAAATCTTCAAAATCTGAATAGCCAACAGAAAACCAAGAAGATAAGAATCAGTGCAAGACCAAGAGCAAAACAAGGCAGCATGTGCAGCACTACTTTGTATCAAACATTTTGCACTACAGTTCTTAGGCTTGCCTAAGTCATAACCTGAATTGCCAGGTGTGTTGGTTTGCAGGGACAGTGAGTTCACTTATCTCTCAACTGTTCTGATTTTATTCAATCAAATGTTCAAGAAATCAACAGAACAAAAACATAACAGATATGCAGAGTCTATGAACCAGGAGAAAGTCTCTTAGAAGGAGATGATGGATCTTAGTATTCCATGTATCTTCCCCAGAAACATGTACACTCAATTACAAAATATTAGGAACACCTGTACGCCTGCTTATCCTTGCAATTATCTAATCAGCCAATCATGTGGCAGCAGTGCAATGCATAAAATCATCCAGATACAGGTCAGGTCAAACACCAGAAGAGGGAAAACAAGTGATCTCAGTGGTTTCCATCGTGGTGTGAAGGTTGGTGCTAGGAGGGCTTGTTTTAGTATTTCTGGAACTGCTGATGTCCTGGGATCTTCATGTAAAACAGTCTAGGCTTCAATCAAAGTGGTGCGTTAAAAAAAGCATCTAGTGAGCGGCAATTCTCCTGATGGAAAAGCCTTGTTAATAACACAGGTCAGAGAAGAATAACCACAAAGGCTATGGTAACGCAAAAAACCACTCTGTACAACAGTGGAGAGCAGAAAAGCATCACTGAACATACAACACGTCAAACCTTGAGGCAGATGGTCTACAACAGCAGAACACCACAATAGATTTCACTCCTGTCAGCCAAGAACAGAAAGCTGAGGCTGCAAGTGGGAACAGGTTCACCAAAACTGGACAGCTGAAGACAGTATATACATTGCTTGGTCTGATGATCGTGTTTCCTGCTGATGCTCCCTGATGGTAGGGTCAAAATTTGGCACCAACATGTATCTAATTTGCCTTGTGCCAACAGTCTAGGTTTGTGGTGGTGGTGAAATGGTGTAGAGAATGTTTTACTTGACACACTTTGCGCCCATTTATACCAATCAATCATTACTTGAATGCCACAGATTATTTGAGTAATGTTGCTGGCCATGTGCATCCCTACGTAGCCCTTTTCTAATGGCTACATTCCGTAAGATAATGCACAAAGTAAAAAAGCAAAGTCATCTTAATCATGTTTCATCAACATGACAATAAGTTCAATGTTGTTCACTTGCCTTCCCAGCCACTGGATCTGAATTCAAAAGAACACCTTGGGATGTGGTAGATTGGGAGATTCACAGCATGAATGTACAGCTGACAAATCTGTAGAAACTGTGTGATGCAATCATGTCAGCATGGAGCAGAATCTCTCTAACATCTTGTGGAATCCATGGCAAGAAGAATGGAGGTTGTTTTGAGAGAAAAACGAGGTTCTACCCAGTAATAGTGTAGTGTTCCTAATAATTTGATCAGTGAGCATATGTGCCGTTCTACTGTATATTTACACACAGGAAATTAACATCATTCAGTAAGTTGGCTCCAAGAAAATTCCACATTCAAATGGAAGGAGGAGATCTACACAAAATTCACTCAAGTCTAGGGCTGAAGTGAAAAATCACAGCTGAATGTTACAGTATGTTTTTGCATTCCATTTGGAACACAAGTTGAGACCGTTGCATGTAATTTTATAAATCACGCCCTTTTCAGCCCACCATCACAGTTTACTGCCTTTTCGACACCTTCCACTAAATAGTTTTCCTCCAGAAATTTTCAAGATTCGGGAAATACAGTTTAAAAAATACTCCTCCAAAAAATTGTTTTATATGTTTTTATGGATATTTTAATGTTTCTTGCTGTTACTTCAGTATTGGGCTTCATGGAAGCCTATTGAGTCATACTGTATCTACATTCTAAATAAAAAATGGGATTAAAGATTTCTCTCCACCATGGGTGAAGTATTCCTTTAATGTAAAGTGAATTGTACTAAATGCAGGGAAAATTAATTTTATTTATAAATACAAAATGGGTCAAACTGACCTAAAAGAAGAAAACTCTGAATCGGATTTAGGGGTTTATGTTGATTTGACAGTCTCATCGTCTAGATAATTTAAATATTATATTATAATAACTCCTGAGTATAAGTCAGAGAACAGGCAAACTCTAGAGTACTGTGTGCACATTAGGAACAAAAGAGTAGAAAACTGAGTTCAAAAGGGAGAGATAAACATAAGGACCACAATGTTAGAGAGCCAAAGGAGAAATCAAAAAAATTGTCATTTGATCAAAGCAGAAGGTTAGAGGCAAGACCAAAATAACACGACAAACTAATAAATTTAATACATCCATACAAAATTATGTAGAAAACATCATAACAAGATGATGATAATGTATTTTTGACCACCACACTACAAAAAGGACATACTAACTCTAAGAGTTGTGCAGAGGAGTGCGGTCAAACACATCCTGAGATTTAATCAATAAACTTTGGCAAAAAGACGCCACCTGCTCCTCTGGGTATGGTCTCCTATCTAACTCTCTGGTGGGATTGCTTGCACACTCACCATTCCCACAGAAGTAAAATAATCCTGTTTGAGCCTCAATTCTCACCATTCCTTTCCTATAGCAAGCCACATTGTACCAACGTCAGGAGAGCTCTTGCCCAAACTCCTATGCAGGAAACAGACTAAAGCCTAAAAAAGCTTTTACTTCTGGATCATGTCTTGGAATCATATCTATGGTCAGACAATTGTGCGAAGATGACTCTATATGTCACTGAAACAATGAATCATAACTAACGCTTAAAAGGCCAGGTGCGCTTGGTGCCTCCCATGCTGTCTCTCCATCAATGCTTTGTTCCAGGGGTGCTATTTAAAAGCCTGAAGATTTTCTCCTTGCAGGTTACAAGTCTTAAAATGATCTTTCTTTTATTTTGTTGCCTTCAGAATTACGTTACCAAGGAATTGCTTAAACAGGCCAGTTTTGTTATCCCATGTCATTCCATAATTCCCATTCCAGTCACCATTAAGGGGTTCTCTTTCAAATTATGGGCTCTGCTAGGCTTTCTTTCCTGTTATGCCTTTGTCTTTTCTTTTTCTTCTTTTAGTCCCGCTGAGTAATCTGTCACATCTTATGTTGATTTTTTCTCATTTACTGTACGTTTACTTCTCTGCCTTTCATTTACCTGCTTTAACGATGAAATATGACAGATTGTCTTATTTATTTCTATCATAGGCTTTATAAAAAAAGTGAAAACAAAACACCTGCAGCTCACCCCTACCCAGGGTGCCCACATCTATTCTAAAAGCTTGTTAACCCTTCATGTTCTCAAATATGACAACATGGCTGTTGTTCCCTGAACTTACTTGGCACTCTTGTTCTTTAGACATCACTATTTTTCCTATCCCCATGATGACATTTCTTTAGTGGAACTGTGAGCTATGCTGCAGTCTACAGGGTCTATATGTGCTTCCTGAGATCTGCCAACTACCACCACACCTTTCATATGTTTTACATTTTAAATCCTTTTAGAATGTCTGAGTGTCTCTTTAGATTTTTTTTCAACATATTCTTCCGTTAGTTGAGCATTTATTCATTTGGACTATCCTAGATTTTCTTATAAGACACAACCTTCAGGATCTATTTGAAAACTTCAGCCCTAGTGCTGACCAATGGGCCTGCCATTTGCTATTTAGCCACACACTGAGCTACTGTGTTTGATTAAAAGATCACTACTGCCTCCAAGAAGCAGTAGTTGATAATCACTTTATTTTAACCTTATAAGGACTGTCAGATCTATCTATGGCTTGGCTCAGAGACAGTCCAGACCAAACAAATAATGCTTTGGAAATATGTGAACAGCTTACACAGGACTGCCCAGATGACATTTGGTATTGGTTACCGCCTATTTCTGACCTTGACAAAGGGATGTGCAGTTCTTATCTAATCCAGGGCTGTATTCTGCATTAATCTCATTGAGGCTAAAGTCACCTTGGTTTGTTTTACACCATGGACACTACCTGTTTTGACAGCATTCTTCTATTTCTCAATATATATACAGGGGTAGATACAGGTTGTGCTAAGGTTTGAACCCTCATTCTCAAAAAATGATATATTGAGTAAACCCAGCAAAGCTTGAGGGGATATGTCCATGATACAGGCAGGATCCATCTGATTTTAAAGAAAAATAATAATACAAGCAAAACTGGGATAGTTACACAAAAAAGGTAAGCCATCACAATTTACTAATTACTTTACACAAAATATAACAAAAATACTTTCCTCGTTACTTCCTGGAAAGTCTAATTGTATTACTAATTATTTTAATCTCTAAACGCATTTGGAAAGTACAAAGAAG
>JANRMT010062843.1:7407796-7428453 GCA_026402145.1 Polypterus bichir lapradei | reverse complement strand
AGTGCTATATACAATCATCAAATTCAAATGTTAACAGTTCCCACACACCCAAGGGCCATCCTTTCTGCTGAGAAAAGAAGAGTGTTCATGGCTCACCTTGCAGAGGAACTTTAGTCGTTGTCACTTTTTACAAGAAAAGATGATGGTAAAAGAAAACGAGGATGCAATATCAAGAAGCTTCTATTCCAAGACCTCTGCTTCCCCCAGGAAAGTAACCACAAGAAAGCATGCAAATGAATATAATGTTGCATTAGTGCAACAATAATTTTCCCTAATGTACTATACAGGTCATAAAATGAATTATTCCAAATGTCATATATACCTATGTCTCTCTTTTTTGTCAGTGTGGCTTTGACATCATGCACCAGAAGGTGTACAGTAATCCCTCCTCGATCGTGGGGGTTGCGTTCCAGACCCCCCCACGATAGGTGAAAATCCGCGAAGTAGAAACCATATGTTTGTATGGTTATTTTTATAAATTTTAAGCCCTTATAAACTCTCCCACACTGTTAACATTATTAGAGCCCTCTAGACATGAAATAACACCCTTTAGTCAAAAGTTTAAACTGTGCTCCATTACAAGACAGAGATCTTCTTTCTTCTTTCTCACAATTAAAAGAATGCAAATATATCTTCTCTTCAAAGGAGTGCCCGCATCAGGAGCAGAGAATTTCAGAGTGAGAGAGAGAGAGAGAGCGCTCGCAAAGAAAAGCAAACAATCAAAAAATCAATACGTGTGCTTTTAAGTATTCCGAAGCACCGCGATAAAGCGGAATTTTGTAGAGGAGCGTCCGTATCCACTAGGCAAACAGCCTCTGTGCAAACAGCCCGTCTGCTCACACCCCCTCCGTCAGGCGCAGAGAATGTCAGAGAGGGTGAGATAGAGGCAGAGACAAGCAAACAATCAAGCACCGTGCGGGATGCATATCTTATATCATTGAGGAGTTTTAGTTAATATGTAATACATGCTCGATTGGGTAGCTTCTAAGCCATCCGCCAATAGCGTCCCTTGTATGAAATCAACTGGGCAAACAAACTGAGGAAGCATGTAGCATAAATTAAAAGACCCATTGTCCGCAGAAATCCGCGAACCAGCGAAAAATCCGTGATATATATTTAGATATGCTTACATTTAAAATCCGCGATAGAGTGAATCCGCGAAAGTCGAAGTGCGATATAGCAAGGGATTACTGTATACTAATCCAGAGTGAGCAGGAACACTCAAGAATCAAACTGAATAAAAAAAAATCCCATCCACAACCATTCTCAGTCACGCACACCACTTACACCCACATCCACAGTTTTCCTAGTCCCAGTCTTGTTTACGCACAAGATCTGACATTGTTTTCAAATAAAGAGGTGGTATAACAAAACACGTTTGTTATACCATGTCTTTATTTGAAAACGGTGTCAGATCGGGTGTTGGGTTGTGGGTGCGTGAACATGAGTGAGAGAATAAAACTGAAAAATGATGCTAACTTTGACAAGTAAGATAAAGCAGCTGGTATCAAACCCACAACCTCTTGATTGGGAGTCAGCAGTGCTTACCATTGCACCACACAAGCTCTTGTATCAACAGCCTACTGTAACCTGCTTTCTTTTCCTTTGGTTATAATCTTGAATAAAAGCTCACTTGTTTTGTTATAGTTGTACCTCTTGTGAAAGTGTTTATTTCATATTTGGACTTCAGGCTTCACACATTATACACTTCATGTCTACATTTTGTCAATTATTAGTAAAACATTCAATTTTTCTGTTTTAACAATGTGTTTACATAGATTGTTGAAGACACGGAACACACATGAAGTGTATGTATTCCAAATGATGATGTATTATTTACCCTCTACAACTCCAAGCACTTCACTCCAAGATAAACACTGAGCACTGAGAACCTTCTTTGCGAATTAAACTGTGGCAGTGGGCGGGGGGATGGGACAGCAGGCTGCTTGCTTTTTGTGTTGATCGACACATTTACAAGACAAAAGACGCTGATGGAGAGGTGTGAATGATTTAAGGTGGGCCAGGATTACGAGTTTTTTCATAAGCTTTGGTAATTCTAGTGTTAATGCCATCCCTCCTTGTTCTTTGCAGTCCAGTTGGCAATGAAGGAAATGAACCCATCTATTCTCCCACCAACACTACAGAGCTCTTGGTCCAGTTTACCTTAGCCAAGACACTCTTTGTAACTCTTCCATCATAAATATCAGCCCATCTACAATTTGTTGTTTTACAACTACCACTACATGGTCTTCAGCATATCCCAAAATCTTCAAGGTTACTGCACAACCAGGGAAAGACAGTCCACTCACTACACTCCTTAATTTGATCTGCAGGAACTCCACAGCAAAAGAATGTACGCTTGACAAAGACCAATCCTGACTAATCCCTCAAGACACTTTAAACAGGGCACTTAGACCACCATTGATCATTGAGTACACCCTGAATGTCACTATAGAGCACCTGAATGATGGAACTAAAAGGGGAGGGGGGTTCAAATCCTTTTAGTACCTGCCACCGGTACTATGCTCTACCTTATCGAATGCCTCCACCTGCTCCATTGAAATGAGACCACCACACTAGACAGTTTACAGATATCAAATGTATTGCTGAGAAAAAGGATGTTATCATATATGAACCTGTTTGATATGCAGTAAGTATGGTCAGGGTGAATTACCATAATAATAATCTAATGGCCAACATTCTACAAACAGAATTGTAATCTGTGCATAACAAGGCTATTGGCCTCCAGGTCTTAATAACCCTAACCCTTTTTGGAATGAGTGTAACAACCTCTCTTCTACAGCTGTGGAGGGTCAACCCCTGATCAAATCCCTCTTGAAGAACTGTTAGCAGGTCTGGTCCCACAAACTCCCAAAACAACTTCAAAATTCTATAGTAGTGACAACAATACCTGGGGGTTTTCCAGTTTTTAAACTTTCATGAAAGTTCTTCAAGGGTGAGAGCTGCCTGTAAAACAGTCAACTCTTCCTTTGGTACCTGCAGTGGGCCAGTGAAGAAACTCCTTCATGTGTTATCCATTTCCTTCAGTGCAGATGAAATAAAGTTTAGAAGAAAAATGTACAGTGTGGTCCAGCCCCGGCCGGGACGCCCAGGAGGACGTGAGGAGGGCTTGTGCCTCCTCCAGACCGCGAGGGGGCGTCCGTCCTGGTTCTGTTGGGGACCACGGGTCGAGGGCATGGAAGCCCTACCCTGTAGGGGCCCGTGGTCACCGACAGGCGGCGCCCCGATGCCGGTTTATCCCATCTGGTCCTCGGCCGGGGCTGGAGCCCGGTCGGGACGCCTTGGAGGACCGGAGGAGGGCGTGTGCCTCCTCCAGACCGAGTGGGGGCGTCCGTCCTGGTTATGCAGGGGGCCTCGGGTACAGGGCTTGGAAGCCCAGCCCTGCAGGGACCCGTGGCCACTGCCAGGCGGCGCCCCAGTGCCTAATTATCCCGAGAGCCCGGCACTTCCGCCACACCAGGAAGTGCCGGGGGTAAGACGACTGGGGATGCACGGACGGCTTCCGGGTGTGCAGCCGGCACTTCCGCCACACAGGGGTGTGGCCAACGTCAGGTGCCGGGAAGCAGCTGGAGCTCATCCGGGTCCCCATAAAAGGGGCTGCCTCTCTCCAGTCAGGAGGTGGAAGTCGGGAGGAAGCAGACTGAGCTGGAGAGAGAGGACGGGAGGCGGCCAGGAAGGCACAAAGACTGTGGGCCCTGGACTTTGGGGAAATCGGTGCTGGAGGCACTGGGGTTGTGAGCGCAAAGACATTTGTATATAGTGTAAAAAATAAACGTGTGTTGGGTGAAGCCATGTTGTCCGTCTGTCTGTGCCGGGGCCAGCGTTCACAACAGCAATTGCACTAATTTGTGCTGAACTTCAAAATTCTTACTCCAAAGGATCACAAAAACAATGGATCGTTCTAATTTTGCCCCTTTTACTTTCTAGTCTAAAAAAGTACTTGGTCAGAGCATCACACTAGCGCTTTATGAGAGCTTCCTGGAATTTATCATCAGTCAGTTATGCAAAGGCAGCCTTTACCTTTTTCAACATTTCTGGGTGCTCACTGCCACTATGTAAAATGAAATCCTTTAGGAGTGTTGCTATCTCCTATTCCAGTGTTTTCACAAAATCATTCAAACTCCATGTGACATTCGGTGCATACTGTTGACAGAACTGGCAAATCTGCCCTTTTCCAACACCCCACCATTGACTTAGAGATCTGGTTAATTCTTTCTCACAATCAAGTTCAAAAATATGTAAAGCAAAATTTTAAAATTGGAGTCCTGACATGAAAGGCTGTTAAAATGCCATTGAGAACTTTTGGTCTTTTAAGGGTGACATAAGAACAGTGGGCACAATAGCCCATGAAGTAAACTAAGTGCCATGGTAATTAAAAGTAACTAAAACTAATCAAGCCTGGTGAGTAAAGAGTGTAACGTTGCATCTGTGCTACATGAACTGACCATCAGCCCCATTTAGAACCCTCCATACATCCTTCAGGTCATATTGCTCAATGAGTGCTCTTAGTTCTCTAGTAGATCGCTGGGGGGCTCTGCTTAATTTCTGTATAGTTCATCCCTTAAAGGTGCAGAAAAAATTTTCTAGAGGCAGAACAAACATTACTGCAGTCTATAACTTCCCTAATTAACCACACACATTCCTCCAAAGAAGAACATGCCTCTAGTGTTAGTTTCATGCCATGTTGTCGGGTGAGCTCTTCAAAGGAGCTGTTCTGAAAACAGACACCCCCTTAAGACGCCATTCTGACCTTCTTCAATATACAGTAAGTCACCCTATCCCAGAGTTAAAAACAGAATAACAGTATTGAAAACACAGTATAATCAAAAACTCTCCCTCACACGTGAGAAAGAAAAAAATAAAATCCTGACTATGAAGTAAAGTAAACAGTTAAGACTGTTGGGTGTGCATTAGCAGGGTTTACTGCACAAGAAAATAATGGGGATCTGTGTGTAACCCCAAATCTGTTACTGGATCTCTGTTTTGACTTGCTTAAAGCTGTTTTTTCTTTTTTTTTACGCATGTTGTAGTTTTCATCTCTTGGTGTCCTGGCAGACAATACCGCTCTAGGTTTTTCTGTCAATGCTTATGTTCTTCATTTTTTGGAGTGGCCTTTAAGCTTACTTCAAGATGACATTCATCTTTGTTTTCTGCTTCCCACTTTAAAATCTATCAGCACTTTCCCTTGTGAGACCTTCTTTCTCATGGTGTGACCACAATATTTTTAATTTTTACCTTAAGTCAGGAAGACTCCTTGAAAGACTTATTAATTTCTCCACAAACCTAAAGGGGCATTCTGATAGCCATAAAGGTATCTATTGCAGGTCTTGTATACATCCTGCAAATTACAAATTCTACAGTAGGCTAATCAAACAACAATTTAACAAGTGAATTGATGAAACCCCACAAGTTCTGAACTGACAGGGTTACTAAACAAATCAGGCTAAGTCGTTATTTTAAAGACTAACAGGAGGTCTACTAGATGCATATGAATATCTGATGTACTGCTATCTTCTGCCAGGCTCTGTTTATCCAATATATGGTGCATTTTATGTTAAAAGCACAAAACCTCTGTGGTCTTGACAACTCCTGCAACATCACAGCTCAAAAATGCAAGGCAAAATGTCATTTATGAAGTAAATAATCACGTGAAAATATAAACTAGCCATGTTACCCATCTAAGATGTTTTGTAATCAATGGAGACCTCAACATTAATGTTTGCAGTCCACCATAGGAAATATTGTAATGTATTTTGCAATGCATGTAGTAATAAAATGCATTGCATTTGGCACTCCAACAGAGGGTGCCTCACAAACATTTATAGTAATAAAAATGTTTGTAATCCGCCATCTGTTGGAGTGGCAAATACAATGCATGAGTGGCACAGTGGTTAAGGCTTTGAATCTTACACCATAAGGTTGTGGGTTCAGATCCCAACACTGACACTGTGTGACCCTGAGCAAGTCACTTCACCTGCCTGTGGTCTAATTGGAAAAACTAAAACAAATGTAATCAGTTGTATCTCAAAATGTTGTAAGTCGCTTTGGATAAAAGCATCACCCAAATTAATAAATGTATATTTATGCCATATGTTATATGTCATTTGGTATGGGGTTCATAAAAGCAGTTGGAATCTGTTGGAATGACAAATGCAATGCATCTTATTACCACAAATATATGTGATGCACCATCTGTTGGAAAGATGGAGACATAGCAACTGGATGGACACACGGATACACAGACACTTTACTTTTTATAGGTGGATGAGTCTTTAAATTGTGCAAAAATAAATAAATAAACAAAGAAATAAAAGTTTTCTGATTATTATCAAATAAAATAGAATCTTTTTTTGTTTCAATAATGTTGTTATGTTACAAATAATTACTGCAGGGTTTTTTTCAAAAAGGTTTTTTTTTTTATTTAACAGTGGGAGTTTTTCGAACGACACATTTCTCACTCTTTTAATGCCAGTGCTATTCATTTCAAAATGCCTCTTTTCATAATGATTTTGTCACTTGTCAAAAAAGACAACGACCACCAGGTTAAATCTATTCCTATTGGTTATCATTTGCTGTAAACTATTTTCGCTTAATTGTAGGTGGTAAGCTACCAAAATCTTTGACGCTACTTGTATTCCAAATGGCAAAGACTTGGCATTGGGCAGGAGGCAGTTAAGAGTAGAGATGCATTGGCAGACAGAGAAAAAAATCATTTAACACATGACACTATTTTGATAATATATTGGAAATGTGCAGATTTATAAGAGCTCTTCAAAATGTTGATGTTGATGAAGAATGTGTTAGCAGTTTTAAGACTAACTGAACATTGTTGGCAAGTGTAGCTAAGTTGTTAAGCTTTTAAAGTAGAGTATTACCATTTAATAAACATGCACACTGCTTGGTACATATTACTGTATGTTTAATTATTTCTATGCATTTTCATTTGCACTATCACAATTCTTACAGTCTCAGGGCTTGGAAAAAAACTTAGCAGAACCTGCTTCAGGATTTTATGCTCTTGAGATGGATGTCCCTTAACGCCTGATCAGCTGTGCCTACTTGACCGGTCAGAGAAGGTGAGGCTTTAGTGTAGTCAGTTAGCCCAGCCTAGGCACTGAGTGTTATACATCATTTTACTTTTCTGCCTAAAATATCAATGAGGACTAACAACCAGGTGTACTTCCACTTTGATCTGCAGGAATAATTGATATTATCTTTATGAAGTTACTGTTTACAAGCAGAATACTGAATAACAGTGTTGAAGTCATCCATAAAAGATGTTTGTGAAAAAATGTTTAAATAATAATTCTTTACATTTACATAGCACTTTCTCACTACTCAAAGTGCTTTTACATAGCAATCCTTCAATCTCCAGGATGATGTGGCAACAGACATTTTTGTGCCAGTTCACTCACCACACATTAGCTATTAGGTGGTGAAGTGGTGAGAGAGATAGCCAATTAGAGACAGGGGATGATGAAGGGGTCAGAATGACTAGGTCATGGTGGGCAGTTTAGCCTCGACATCAGGATACACCCTACGAAGGATGCCCAGGGATCTTTTATGACCACAGAGAGTCAGGATCTCAGTTTTACATCTTAACATTTTACAGCACATTGTCCCTGCTACAGCACTGGGGCATTGGGATCCACATTCAGACCACAGGTTAAGTGCACCCTGCTGGCCTCATCAGCACCTCTTCCAGCAGCAACCGAAGCTTTTCCTAGATGGTCTCTGTAATCAGAATATAAGTTTAATATGTCACTGTGCTCTGTGCAAATACTTTAAATCTGCCTTTCTTTCTACTCACAAAGCCAGATTTAGCACACAGGGGTTCACCATATAAGAACTGCTAGGCAAGCATTAGAAGACAAAACAGGGAAAACTGTAAAATGGGCATTTCTGTGTGTCTGAGTCAGCATGACACTGTATCCTCTGTGTCTTGTTTGGGAATGGCATGATTCAACGAAGTGGGGCCTGCACATGGAGAAAGAGTATAAAGCCTTGGAACATTGCCCAGCACACCTTTGAAGCCAACGGAAGGATGGGAGATAACGTCATCCGATCCGGAAAATCCTTCCAGCGTAGTGACGAAAATGGCAGACTCTATACATCGGGCTCCCACTATCCAAAGGTCTTGTCATGGCTTCCTCGTCTGTTATGCCACGTAAATTGTCATTAAAGAAAGCTAAGTTATTTCTCCTAAGTGATTTCTTATCGCCGTATCACTAAGGGAGGGGTATCACCTTTTTATATAATATCTATATAGTTTCAGGTTATATAACATGCCGCAAATACAAAAGAACTTATTCCAGCAAGGTAGCTAGCGCCCCCTGCTGGATAAAGTCTCCAATCCAGACATGTTTAGCTTCAGGTGGATGACCTGTTCTGAAATGTGGTATGGCGGCTGGCTTTAAAGTGTTTTTTGATAAATAGGAGAAGTCATTTTGTGCTTGGTTTTGTTATATTGTGCTTCTTAGGATTATTTATTATTTACTTTTTAATTTTACTTTTGTCATTGAGTATTCCCTAAGGCAAGTCAAGTAATACCAATGATGGGCAGGAGGGGGATGCTGCCACTAACCGTGTCTCATATTTCCTCCACAGCTCAGAATCATCACCCGTCTAGCCCCACCTCAGCCGAGGATTGGAAGTGCGACCCCTTCCAGGAGCTGGCCAGTGTAAACAGAGAGCCCAGAGATGGAGGTCGTCTTTTGATCTGAGCTACACATTAAAACAGAGCTCTCCATGACATTAATTCCAAAACATGTGAGGGGCACAAGCTTCTTCTGTTTGTTTTGTGTTTTGTTGAATTCCTTTCTATTAAAAGAGGTTGTGGCTAGGTTGCCACCCCAAATACTGTCATGTCTCAGAGAACATCTTGATTTATCAGAACATTATGCATTAGAACAATCTGGATAAGAACAAGCCATTCATCCCAACAAAGCTCAACAGTCCACCAGTCCATCCCTAATACCCTCAAGTCCAGCTTTGAAAGTTCCCTAAAGTCCTACTCTCTACTGCAGGTGGCTTGGTTGCTGGCTGTTGACCTAAAGATTCAAGACTGGATTCATGAAAGAAAAACCTTTGTGGCATTTCATATATTGTTTTTCTGAATTAAATGGTTACAACATTTTTTCCTGACCCCTGTTTATGATGTACATGCCATGTTTCATGGCCCTAATTTTATGTAACCATTTTGGCTTATGACTTGCCACTCTGTTTTTTGACTATGGTTCTGGCTACACATCCTAAGCTTTGTTATTTAATTAATGTCTTCCTGGTTACAGTCCCTACATTAATTCAGACTTCTGAGTATTGTCTTCCAATTCCATTCTTTCTCAAAATTACTATTGCCTTGCACAAGCATTACCTTTGCTTGCAGGGGACATTACTTTCGGCTGCTTGATTACGTATTGATAAGGAGACAATGTTGATAGTATATTTTTAATGCTTGTTGTGTCATCTGTGCATTGTCTACATCTTTATACAGTATTAGTCACAGCCGTAAACTTGGTTTAAGTTATACTCATTAGGCACCTGCATCCTCAGAGAATGGCAATCTACATTTGTAGAAATCAGGTTGTTGATTTTTACTTGGATGGGGTCAAAATGAGAACACATTAATAAAAACAAAGGACAAAAATAATTAGGGAGTCTGCCGTATAGCATCGCTCATCTCTTGTCAGAAAGCATCCTTTTCTCATTTTTTGGATAAAATCACACTGGTTATCAGCTTGCAGTTAGTCCATATCATGTTAAATGAGGCCAAGTTCTGCTGCAACTCCTCCCTGATTTGCATTAGATTAAGCATGTTGAGGAAATAGATGGGGGGACTGATTAATTTGAGTGATCCCTGAATAACAGGGAGCCTAAGAAGAGTATTAGAAAGGGTTAAGGAAGTACAAATTTACAACAGGTTTGAATCAGAATTGAAGAATCTGAAAAGCAAACCAAGTGAGGAGAATTTCCCATATGGAAAAATTAATTACTTTTGTCAACCAATGGGCAGATTTCTTCTCACCTTAATTTCTGGACACTTCACACTTTCCTCTCCTCAGCTGCTACTCACTGTCAGAATAATTGTCACGCACGTCTTTTTCAATAATGCTGGCTGCTGTGATGGTCAAGGCTTGCGCTAACAGCTGCTCCCTCCTTGCCTGACACTCCTCTCTAATTAGACGCAGGCTTGTCCAGTTTGGCTCAACATTCCAGCTTTATTTTTAGAAATTTTGCTGGGTGGCTAATTATTTAGGGTGCTGCCTGCCTACAGTTGAAGCAATTCATTTGCTGTGCTCTTGTGAAGTGGTAACAGCAGCGGCTGCGGTTGAAGATTTAGCGATTTATGTGGCAGACAGCTAATTTTACCCTCATGCCGCCACATTCCCTAAAGGTGAATATTTTCTGAAGTGAATTTTTCTGATAAGCACAGTTGGCATAGGAAATTCCCTAATAGCTTTTTATCTCTCCTGCTCAATTACTTTTCCTTTCCTTGAGAACACGAATGGCAGAAGTAGGCAGGGAAATGTCAGATGCTGGGAGGATCAAGAGTGCAAGGGACCTCTACTTTCACTTTACCAAGCAACCAGCACCATGACAGACTAATGATGCCCACAGATTTTCCTCATTAGGTCCACTACTTGGTAAACTGAACTCGCTTTTCCCTTCCAAAATAGAGGAGGCCAAATAATAGGACTAAATACTGCTAACTTCACATTCACAGTGCCACTGCGTATTTTTCCTTCTTTATCATGCCCTAAAAAGGTGTTTAGTCTGAACTCTGGGTTGAATTTTGAGATTGTGTGCATTAAAACCCCCTTGTCTTCTTGTGACCAGAAGCCTGTGATCATTTAGGGTGCAACACCATGTGCTGTCAAGCCTACTTGCAAGATTCTAGAGAACATGAGGCTCTGACACTTTGGATTTGTACCTCAGGTCATTCAGGGAAATCGATCATTTACTGAACAGTATTCAGTGCCTATAAAAAGTATTCATCCCTTTGGAAATTTTCACATTTAATTGTTATAAAATATTGTGGATTTAATTTGGTTTTCTTGGCACTGATTAACAGAAAAAGACTGTAATGTCAAAATTAAAACAGATCTCTGCATATATGGAGTCAATCAAATGGAAAAGAGGAAGCATTACTCCCCCTACCCTTAACCGCCACCCATACATGGCTTTAACAAGCAATTTTGGTGATCTGATCACAATAGAATAGCAATTGAATTCATTAGAAGGTGGGCATAAATGGGCATGGCTTCAGATTATGAATGATTCGTTCAGACCACATTTGGAGACACACATGAGAGAAGGTTACATAAGATGGCTTTCTAGGCACAATCTGGATACTGGGAGCTACAAATTTTATTCTTAGATATAAATGTAGTCTTTCTAAATTACTGTATATTTTGATACAATTCAGATATAAAATACATGTCAAAGCCAAGTGTAACACTAAGTCAGCAGTATGTCTGTCATCAGTTCTCAGAAAGGTCATGGGGAGAAAGATCAGGATTGAATAAACCGTACAGCATTCTCAAAGAAAGTTAACATAGTTTAAGGAAAGGTCACACTTGTCAGCCTAACTTGATGGATATCCTTGAGGTGTTTTCAGACAAAGTGGATGGAAGTAGTGCATGTGATTCTTTTTACTTGTATTATATTGAAGATGTGTTCTTTGCCTGAAATCTGAAGTACCTAAGCTGTTGATGGAAATAAGATGAATCAGCAACTTCCTCAGTGTAGGTGATGTAGCCAGTATTTGAAAAAGGGGATGGAAGGAGTTACATAGGTTTAACAAAAAAAAAAGAATCTAATATGGTGAAAACTAATATAACAAAAAACTTTGTAAGAGTAACATTTATTAAACATCATAGGTCTTCCAATGAGGCATGGGTGCAGTATTGGAATGAGCAGATATATGGAAATGGAGATTTAAGGTAGTGCTTATGGTGTCCTGTATAAGACGACTGTGAGGAGTTTGGTGAAACACCATATAACAAGGCCACAGATGTCATGGCCCAGCAGTTGTCAAGAGATATGCAGAGCAGAGATGGTCGTTATGAAGATTAGTGGATTGCTGGACTATATCAGCAGAACTGTGGAACAGAGGAGGTTATCGTATCGTATGATGCTCATAGATGACACAGACAGGTAAGGTTACGCATAATGTTACATAATAATAGTTTGTAGTGAGAAGTCAAGCAAAATGACACCTTTTATTGGCTAACTAAAAAGATTACAATATGCAAGCTTTTGAGGCAACTCAGGCCATTTCTTCAGGCAAGATGTAATCATTTTGCTTGACTTCTCACTACATTCATAATGGCTAACATGGTACAACACCCTAGTACTGTAATAATAGTTTGTAACAAGAAATGCAAACTGAAACCAAAAAATATTAAATTAGAAAGTATTAATCTGAGAATAGAAGAATAATTCATTACTCTACATTGTTGTTTTTAGTTGGCAACAGTAATTGTTATGTATGATATAAGCCATGATACACTGTGTTACTGTGATTTATATAATGCCTCATGGATAAAGCCCTGTGTATTCAGCATGAAGTGTGTTTCCTTCAAATTTCCTTTGTCCCTTTATTACTGAAGCCACTTTTACTTTAGATTTGAATCATGGGAACCCTAGCAGCTTTTGATGAATGGCAGTCAGAACCCCTAGAAACTGGCCATTTCCATGGAAATGGAACCATAATACTCTCAAAACCACTTAATTAAATTCACTGTGACAGGGGGCCAAAGTCAACCTTGGTCACACTGGGTGGAAAGTAGCAAACCTCGACAGGGTACCAGGGCCTTCACAACTCACACCCATAGGGCCAATATGGAATCATAAATGAACCTGCCCTTATTTCAGGATTTAGGAGGAAGACCAGAATACTGGGAGGAAAATCCACAAAGACTTGTGAAAAAAATGGATGATGCCTGGGTTCAGGATTTGGATCCTCCACTAACCACTTCCGTCTGCAAGTTGTTAAGACTCAGGAAGAGGAAAGAAGACTGCAAAACTGTGACTAGCTCTTGATCTTAAACCTACTGCTGTGCCTGGTTCCCACTACAGCCATTTTGATGCCTAAGCTATGCAATATGCACCTCGAGTGGTCCTTATCATACGCAAAGAGGACAGAACCCTGCATGATTCTCAGTATTTCAGATACGAATGTAATTTAACAAATGTGCCTTGTAGTTCTGACAAGATAATGGAGTTGGAATAGGGATAATATGAGATATTGTGTTGGTTTTCCTGTAACATTATTACTATAAAATCTATGTTTACTGGTCCATGTGGCAGCTGCAAAATGCTTCATCACGGAGTGATAAATCAGGTGTACGTGCAGGTGACAAATCAGCAGCCATTTCATTTGCTCAGCATCCCCTGCCTCGCTTATTTTAATCATTTTATTCACGCCTCCCCATGTTTAAGACATCATTAATATGTTTACTTTACCAAGGCTTTGGTTATTCTGCCAGATGCTTATTGAGGGAAAATTGAATATTCATTTTTTAAAATTAATTTTCCTGCAAAAGAAGTAAAATGTATTAAATGAAAAATACGTATAACCTAGGACATAAAAAATCTGGAAATCAATTTGGGCCAGACAGCAGATTTCTGGTTATATTGTGCAGCTACTCATAGAGATGCTTTGCAGGAGGTATTTTCAAATGAAACCCCCTCTTAAATGGCATTATCATCTGCTCCAGGGATGTGGGTTTGTTTTCTTCACTGAGGTGGCGTGAAACTGAATAAACTTTACTTTGCTCTAGGTGGGCTCTTCTCCAAGCTCACTGACTATCTTTATGGAGTCTATATGGGTTCTCTGCAGGTATTCTGGGTTTCTTCCTTTTCATTTTGAGTTTCCAATTCACTTATAAAACGTATAGGTGAATTGGAAACTCAAAATGGCCTAGCAGTGAGTGTGGTTTAGTGCCGTTTTGTGGGGCACTCTTATAGACTCTGGCTCCCGACAAACCTAAAATGGAAGAGAGAGCTGAGGAAAATGATGTATGGATGAATAGTCAGTCAGTCAGTCATTATCCAACCTGCTATATTCTAACACAGGGTCACGGGAGTCTGCTGGAGCCAATCCCAGCCAACACAGGGCACAAGGCAGGAATAAATCCCCGGGCAGAGCACCAGCCCACTGCAGTGGATGAATAGTGATAAGCCAAAAAAAAAAGTATTTGCAGTGGGAAGGGCAAAATACAAAGATAAACAAAGCCAAAATCCATTGTTTGCGTGGACTATTACAGTGGCAGCATCCAACTGGGAACTTTTCATGTCTGCTCAGTTCATTTTAGAATTCTTTACATCCTCTTAGTCAGTCGGAAGATTGTTTTGTCTGTTTAGTTCCCACCTTAGAGCTCTAATACCACAGATGCAGGGCTGTCTTTATAGTTCAATCAATGTCAATGAGCTTTTCTATAAACTTGGGAGAATAACTGACTAAGGCTGTAATAATAAAGGAACTAACATTCAAAAACTGGTTTGCACCAGGAGGAATTCTTTTTATCAGATCCCTGGACAATATCTGCATCTACATGCAGTTAAAGCTGTTTTGTCATCACTTTTGATTAGTTTGTAACACAGAAAGTAATTTTAATAGTTATGTCTCTAGTTTCTTCATTTTGTGCTACCATCACTCTGATGCTATGCCATTTCCACATTCATTGCTCAAAGCATTGTCCAGCAGCCATGTTATTTAAGGCCAAGGTGCACGGCAGATACAGTATATAAACTGATCTTTGTTTAGAAAGGAAAGGAAGACTTAATTTGAAAATATATTTTGAGAAAATTCATTTAAGAGTATTACAGGTTTGACCATTTTCTGATTTGGAGTTTGTTTTGCCCTTTTCTGTTACAGCCATTATGTGTCAGCAAGGGTTTGTTCTTAGGTTTATGCTTAATTCCTGTTGGTTATTATTGTCATTGTTTCATTATTATTTGTCACATATTTTTGTTCTCATTCAGTTTTTTATATTGTTATGTTTTTTTTTTTATTTAAGATTTATGTATTGTTTATATGTGCTGAAAAGATACATTTCCATGGTTTCTACCTTAAAAGGAGGGGCCACCATTATATCACTGCACTAGATTTCATGCTGGGGAGCGAGTCCTTCACAGGCTCATTGTACAGATCATAATAGTAAGTATTTGATGGCAGTTATATTTATTTACCACTACCTCTGTATGTAAGCTGTAAATGATGAACTAGTGTAGCTCATTTAGAAGGGAAACATCAGTGTAAACTCACACAGTAGCATTTAGGGTAATTCCAAGCCCCAGCCCCTACAGACCTGTGCTGGTTTAAGTTGCTCTGTGTTTTGCTTGGCTACTTTTAGTGACAATGTAACAAAGGTTTCTTTTCCATTATGCCTTCTATATCAGTTCATTGTCTTAGTTTACAGGGTGATTTTTTTTAGTATGTGACTTCTTTTATCTGTGGTGGGCTGGCGCCCTGCCCGGGGTTTGTTTCCTGCTTTGCGCCCTTTGTTGGCTGGGATTGGCTCCAGCAGACCCCCGTGACCCTGTAGTTAGGATATAGCGGGTTGGATAATAGATGGATGGCTGGATGGACTTCTTTTATGGCTTCATTATGCCTGATTCTTGATATACCTTAAACATTAGGTTAACAATGTATCCAAGATCCTTAAAATAAAGTTGTAACAAAAACTTGCAAATGCATTGAAATGCGCAGCAACATGGCATAGTAAGAATTGTGAGTGTGTGGAGTGTCCCACAAGGGCTATAAAATGGGGAGAAGATACTGGGATGTCCGTGCTGAAAAAGTGTTCTGTTAGCCCAGGTCACAAGAAGGCAAACAAAATGACAGAGGATAGAGTCGGTCAACTTTCCCAAAAAAGTATAGTCCTATAAGGCCTATTTACAGTGTAGGGGTGTCAAGGGGGTGTAACAACAAGCTCCTAATGGGTTTTGCAAAAAATGTAGGGCTTAATGAGATGCCTAAAGTAATTATAAGGTTAGACCAGAAGTGACTATGAAATGGGATTAAAGCCACCTCTAATCCAGGTATGGTTGGAATTGAGGTGACAAATGTGGACACGATCTTGATAAATGGGAAGAAGAAAGACCAAAAGTTGTGGGTAGAGGTAATGAGGTGGAAGATGGACCAGCCACAATGGCTAATAGACAAAATATTAACTTGTTTAGTCTAAGGTTTTTGAGAGAACCTTGTTTATTGAATTCCTTTTGTTTAATTTGATACTTTGTAACCTATTGTATGTTAAACCTGTCTTGTGTACTTCATTTTATAATAAAAAAACCCAACATTTTTTCTATATGGAGGCCATCTAGGCTACAACTGCCAACCATCTTCATTTTCCTGGACATGTCCTCATTTTTCACACACTTTGGACTGTCCGGGAGGAATTTATAAAATTTTGAAAATGTCCAGAATTTTGGCTCCTAAAATTTGAAAAATTCCTTATCCTTATCATTGGTAAAATTTGAAAGCCATATACCAATCAGCATTTGCGCAATTAGTGCACACACTTTTTTCCCAGAATCTTCGCTTCCGTTCTGGTAGTAAACAATGCAGATATTGACGAGAATAGAAACAACCTTTTGAGTTCTTGGCTTTTATCTGTCCAACTTGGCTTTTTCACTTCCTCTTTTGAATTCAGCTTTATCTTCTTGGTAAGTAGACAATTCATTATAAATATTGTTCTTTTCCTTAATAATTTGTAATCCTAATTCACTGTAACTAAGTGAATTTATTCAAAATCAAAATTACAATTTCACATTTTGTATGTGAGATTTTATTTTCGATTCTTTTTTCAGCACCTTGGTTAAACAAGAAATGACATACATCCAGGTACAGTCTGTCGTATTTAAGTGCAAGTAAGTACTGCTTTGTAATATTTTAATGGAAAATATTGTTATTACCACCTGTTGTTCCAAAATGGATTTATAATTGTAAATTAATGATTCAGCTATTAAAGGTTTACGACAAGTGGTTGTGTCAGCTTCGTACCCTAATCCGATTTCTTTTTCCTCAGTTCTATTCTTGAAAAAAGGAACACTTGTTTTGTTATACTTATACCTTTTGTGAAAGTGTTAAGGGGCCTCATTTATAAAGCTTGCATATGGACAGAAAGAGGCTCAATATGTGCGCATGCAAACTTTCACACAAACATCAGGATTTATTAAAGAAAACTTGACAGGAGAACATACGTATATTTACGTACACAATATTTTAGAGAAACTGGAAAACGAGGACACCCTTAATCAAGTACAAAAACGCAATCAAACAAGCTAAATGATGATTTGCACGCACAATAAATTATATCACCAAGCCGTTATTATTATGTGCATTACTGTGACAAACAAATCATGTCTCAAAAATGATAAATATGATGCACAGACTGTATTTCAGTTCTCTTTTAAATGGGGCCAATGCTACGTATTTGCACTGAAGAACTTTTTTATCAGCTACCTACTGTCACTTCTCAGGGAACTAGCCAACAGGTTAAGAATATCTCAGCCAAGCTTCACTCTAACATGCCTTCTGCGCTGGGAGCCATTAACTGACTGTCAAGGCACTACATCTAGTTTTTGTATGGTGTGGATGAACATACATAACATGTTTTTGTCAACATAAAAAGGAAATTTGCAGCAGTGTCCGTTTTTCCTAATATCATTAGAGCTCCATACAACACTCATATTGCAATAAGCGCACCTAGTGAGAATGCAACTGCTTTGTTAATCGTAAGCTGTTACATTCCATTAATGCACAAGACATCTGTGATGCCATGTGGTGGCTGAGAAATGTTGTGTCCCTATGGCCTGGGTAAGCCTGAGGCAAAGTAGCTTTGACAAATGTGATGGTGCTGTGCATGGCAGGTGGATTGTTATTAAGGTAAGTGGCTGAACCTTTAGTTTCTCATATGGCCTGTACTATTTATTACAACAGTGGTCATGTCATTATGTGTGCCAGGTGATAGAGGCTACCCGCTCAGACACGGCACCTTATACCTTTCTCTGAAACCGAACGCAGAGGAGAGGCACCATAATGCTACACATGACCATGCCCTCTCAGTTGTGGGGGCGCAGCCTGATACTCTTGAAATGTAAGTAGCAGGGTCTCGGACCATCAAGAGCGAGGGTATTGTACCAGCCAATTAAGTTATGCTGCATCATGATTGCATATGTATGAGGGTGATTAGCATGATCCATATATGGATGTTTTAAGGCAGCATTCAAGGTGCGTTCATGTATACATATTTATTGGATGATTGTGATTTATAAAGGGTAAATTGCTTAGAAATGTCGGTACACCGGGTTTTATAAATCTGATTCTGTTTTTTTTTTTTTTTTTGACATGACCCATTTTTCTGTTTTTAGGTGTGTACATGCTTATGGGCTAAAATTCACACAAAGTTTTGTAAATGAGACCCCAGGTCCACCTTCTTGGGTGTTTTCTCTTTTAATTGCATATAAGTAGAACAAAACTGGCACCAGCATGGGTTCTTTTAATGTTAATATCTGTTTTGCAGGGTGGATTTCCTTTTAATTTACCTTGACTTTACACATGACCGATAAGTAATGCTTTTTTAATAATGTCAATGCTTCCTGCTCAGAAATCAAGTACCAGCATTTATCAGACAATTCATCATTTTCCATTTATTTCATACATTTTCCATTGATTCTGACATTTCTTGGCATAAGCTTTCTTAATTTTTTCATTTATTACAGCTCAGAGTCATAGTGTTTATCTTCTTCATAGCTTATTCCATCCTGTTGATACAAAAATCTTTTTCTTCTTTCCGATTGATTCAAATCTGTTGCCTCTAAAGTAACAAAACTGATTTAGGCTGCGTCTATGAGTTTTGTCATCGACAGAGGAAATCCTTTTCAGACAACTGTCAAGGAAGCCCTTTCAACAAAACCATAAGAACACTTACAGTACTCATCGCAGAAAAAACTACCAGGAACCAAAATTAAATACCAGATGTCCTCCTTAACACTAGGGCTCATTCTCAAGTAATTAGATTTTTTTTTTACATTTTTATCAATCAATCTTTTTGCATTAATTGCAGACCCTTCAATTATATGCTACTGCAGAACTAATCCACATTAATTCTACATTAGAATGGCTGTATGAGAAATTTACAATGCCTAAAACAAGCCAAATGTAATCTTCTCCAAGTTACAAGAAAAGCAGAAACAACAACAGCAGCAGTGGCTATTACTTTGATGTTCTCCATGTTGTTTGTTTAACTTCACTCACAGTGCCAGTTCATATTCTGCTGTGCATCAAATTGATTGGCAGCTAAAATAGCTCAACTTTTCTTTAAGCAATACGATATTTGAAACTTTTTTGGGTAGTCATAAAGTAGCCATGTAATCCACCATATTCTGCTGTTCCTAGGATGTCAGGCAATCTAACTTCCTCAAGATGAGATCCAGCAACTACAGTTGTTAAGAATGACATTCTCACTAAGTCATGTAGTACGAGGTGGGCCTTAGGTTGGTTTGAAAATGGACGTAATGGGAATATATTTAAAGAAGTGATGAATCATAATTTTGCATTTATTGTAATTTGTTTCATTTGTTTTAACTTTAACATTTAACTCTGTTGTTATCACACTACAACCCATGAACCCCATCCATCTGTAGGCTTAAAAATATTATCATGTTGTATGTTCTGATGTTTCAAATATTGTGTTTAGATGTACTGTGTTTGCATTGTCCTCTTAGTTGCACTGTATATATTTTATTTATTTATTTAATTATTTATAAAGCACCCATCTCAGTCAGCAGTCACAGAGCACTGTACAATCGCAAAATCATAATAAAAACGTTTAAAAACTGATTGCACCACTAAAAAAAAAATAAGCAGCAAATAAGACACACAACTCAACTTAAATCACTCCACCATAATAAATGATTGCTTAAACAAATTAGTTTTTAACTGCTTTAAAAATATTTTCGTACAAACCTTCCCATGCAAAGCAGGAGGATGACTGTCCCCATAATCTCAGTTCAACACACTGAAAAGTTTGATCGGCATGTTGAAGACAGCATGTCTTCAATGCCGTAAATGAAACAACTAAAAGATCTTGGTAAAATGACCTTAGAGCCCCAATAGAAGAATGGCAATGTACAGTTTCAACAATATACTGCGGAACTAAATTGTGCAGTGCTCTATGACTGAATACTAGAATTTTAACATGAATTCAGTGGTCTTCTGGAAGACTGTGTAAAGATCAAAAAATTAAAGTAATATGTGACCATTTATTTTACCTCGATAACAACCTGGCAGGATCATTTTGTATGGCTTGTCAAAAAGACATAGATGTTTTACTCAAGCAAGTAAATATACGATTACAACAATCTAAACATGTTGAAATAAAAGCATGAACAGAAAACAGAACAGAACAGAAAAGCATGAGCATTTCCATGTCTGCACTGGGCACCAGTAATTAAATTTAGAAAGTGTCCTTAACTGAAAACAGCTAGAAAAAAGAAACAGAACTATAAAAAAAAAAAAATATATATATATATAGCGGGATGGATAGATAGATAGATAGATAGATAGATAGATAGATAGATAGATAGATAGATAGATAGATAGATAGATAGATAGATAGATAGAT
>JANRMT010062843.1:7379263-7407059 GCA_026402145.1 Polypterus bichir lapradei | reverse complement strand
ATATACTAATAAAAGGCAAAGCCCTCACTGACTCACTCATCACTAATTCTCCAACTTCCCGTGTAGGTAGAAGGCTGAAATTTGGCAGGCTCATTCCTCACAGGTTAGAATATCTTATTTATAAACGGCGCAAATATATTTACATGTACTTAACCTATATTACAACTATATACACATATAAATTAGACACACAGACACACACAATCCCCACACATTCCCCAGTCCTTTATTTGAACTTTTGATTTATATAAAGCAGAGTTGGGATCCGAGAGACTGTGTTTGTGGAGGGATGGAGAGTTAAGGCGGTTGGGGGAGTCACGTCATCATCTCCCCTCCCGTTTACGTCATTTCATTCACTTCATTTCGCTCTGAGCTTCGCTTCGCTGAGCTTCGCTGAGCTCCGCAGCTGACACGGTCTTGCCGTTCTTTTTCCTTAGTGTTTAAGTCCTCTCTCCTTTACTGATTTATATAAAGGACAGTTGAGATCCGAGAGACTGTGTTTGTGTGTTTGTGGAGGGATTGAGAGTTAAGGCGGGTGGGGGAGTCACGTCATCATCTCCCCTCCCATTCACCTCATTTCATTCACTTCATTTCGCTCCGAGCTGAGCTCCGCAGCTAATGCGGTCTTGCGGAAACAACTTTGTGACGCTACCACCAAATACTCACAGAAAAATCCACAAGTTAATAGACACGCTGTCGCTAGAGTTTCTCCACACTCTGAATCCTCCAGGCACACCTGAGCATAATCTAATTTTGAAGGTTGGGGCACCAATAATGTTACTGAAAAACTTACAGCCACCGAAACTTTGTAACGGCACGAGACTTCAGGTCACGTGTCTGCAAAAGAACCTAATTAAGGCAACTATTTTTACTGGCAGTTGCTCATGGGGAGAGAGTTTTTATTCCTCGCATCCCCGTTATACCCTCTGATCTCCCATTTCAATTCAAATGCCTCCAATTTCCAGTAAGGCTCTGCTTCGCAATGACAATTAATAAGTCTCAGGGACAGACCCTACAAAAGGTTGCCATTTATTTGAGGCAAGATTGCTTTTCACATGGCCAACTATACGTTGCATGCTCAAAAGTAAGCTCGCACAGCTTGGTCATATTACAACCGGAGTGCCGAACTGACAACGTGGTATACAAAGAGATCCTTAACAAATAATTATTAGTATATTTTCCCTCAGTTTAAAAAGGTTTACTTTTCTTTTTAATAAAAATTTGAAAGCAGTACTTCGCCGCTGCGAAGCGCGGGTATTTTGCTAGTATATATATATATATATATATATATATATATATATATATATATATATGTATACATATATATATATTGTGGTAAGTTTAGCCTGGACACAAACAGGTGGACACAGAATGTTTTAATTATAAAGTCCAGGGGCCTCATGTATAAACAGTGCGTACACACAGAAATGTTGCGTAAGAACGTTTCCACGTTCAAATCGCGATGTATAAAACCTACACTTGGCATAAAGCCACACACTTTTCCACGGTACCTCATACCCAGTCGTATGCAAGTTCTCCGCTCGGTTTTGCAGACTGGCGGCACCCAGCGTCAAAGCAGTGCTACTGTTCCTGTGTGGTTACCCTTTATTTCTTAGAACCACATTCCTGACGCAGCTTTATAAATACACTGAAATTAACTGCATATTGTTTATTAGTGTAATGCATCTGATTGTAATTAACCTGTAACAATATAATGGTCCAGGGAATAGCCGTAGTATTCCAGATACCATAACTGCTTTAGCGTTGTTACTCTCACTGCACCTTCTTCTTCTTCTTTTTCTTCTTTCAGCTGCTCCCTTTAAGGGTTGCCACAACGGATCATCTTTTTCCATATTACTCTCACTGCACCACTCAGAGTATTTATATCACTGTATCTGAGTGGGGAATCACAGCAGCAGCTGATCTGAAAGAGAATTATCGGTATACAGCATCACGCACACGCTACCTCAGCCACGGCAAAACGTTTCAAAGCCTTTCCTGTGCGGGCCTCACGGTTCAGAAACAGTTTCATCCCAAAAACTATAAACGCACTCAATCAATTGCTCCTTGTAGAACTGTCTGCACTTATAAGTACATTCACCTCACTGTAAACTTGCACTACAGTTATAATATTACACAACCTGTTCCACTTTATAAAGCGTGTATTTACATATGATGACAATATCATTTTTAAGATGAAATGCAGCAAAATATGTTGATTACATTATACAGATAAAGCTTTAACTTCATTTAAATAATCTGTATTGTTAATAATTAAGCATGTGAGGACACAGTGCCACAGCGCTAGCAAGTTCAAATATTGTTCCTGCCTCACGCTGTATATTTACTGAGGCTGGCGCGACACTGGACGGATGGAAGGATAGAATAATTAAAAATTTACTATGAAGATATTTCAATGTTCCTTAAAAGTTTTGAAGAATCATCGTTATAAGCTTACAGATGGCTTAACGTCTAATACAGAGCTGATTGTGTGGTGATTGGGTTTTTGGGGAAAGAAAAGTAATGACAGGAATTGGAGGTTAGTACGTTTGAAAAAGACAGTACTACTACAATAAATTATTTCATCTAAGGTCGCGCATGGCGTAGCAGCATCTTGTGTGAGACATGAACAATCACTGCGCCACCGTGTTCTCATGTTTAATAACATGCTTTCATTCCAATCATCATGAAAATAATATCACGTATACATCTCAGTATTTAAATGATTCAGAGAGCTGTAATATCATGAATGTAATGGATTCTGTGTCCTGTCGGAGAAAGAGACAGAACGGAAGCATGTAGTGATTCACACACAGAGCACATAGAAGATCAAATACAAAACAAAGCATTTAACATGCTACTTTAGTTAGGATGGGATTTGAGAAACTAGTTAATTAAATGATTTTAAGATGAAGTTTATGATGTTCTACTTTAATGACAAAATAAACAACGTGATTAAAGTGGAAATGTCAAGATTGAAGTTAACATTTCATGCTTTTTTCTCCACTGTGCCTTTTTTTTTCTCTGTACCATAATAAGCTTTCATATGAAACTCAGACGGTGGGCTACGACTCGCCTTTTCACGGCGACTTTGATATGTGACAACTTCTTTTTTTTTTCAGGCACTGTGTGACTTTGTGAACTTGAGCTTTCAAGTTTCTCCAACACGCTATGTCACTTGATCAACTTCCTTTTGTTGATTATACCACTGTTTAAATCAACAAATAGTAAGTTTTTCCTTTGCCTCCACTTGGTATTCGCTGAAATTCTTATATTTTCCCCCGTGCTTTTCCCATTGTCTTTTCACAGAAGGCTGAGCTTAAGGGCTATTTATATTGATTTGCATATTCAAAGAGGTGTAATTCTGGGAGGAGTTTGAGGTGAGACAGCATGCGCGTGCACGAGCATTACTTTTCACACTGACTAGGATTTATGTAGCGGAAGAACGCAGAAGTTGGAGTATGCACAGATTCCTGAATCTGGATTTTTCTGTGCGTAAGCACATTTCGGTTTTTGTGCTTACGTCATGTTATAGTGTGAATTCTATGCATGGCGTTATGCATGAGGCCCCAGGACACATCACAGTGCCCATGCACCAAACACCCTTTTTTCAGTTCGGATCTCTCCCTTCCGGACTTCTTCTGCCACCTCTCCACCTCTTCTCCCAAGTGTTGCCTTCTTCCTCCCAACTCCAGTTCGTCTACTCGAGGGAGGCGGCCTCTTTTATAGCCACCCGGATGTGCTCCAGGTGTTCTGTGATGGTCTTCCGGCAGCACTTACTGGTGTGGTGGAAGTGCTGCATGAGCACCCGAAAGCACTCCAGGTGTCCCTGGAATTCCTTCCTGCAGCACTTCTGGGTGTGGTGGAAGTGTTGACATCCAGGGCTCCTCAATCCTCTGGGGGCCACCTGGTGGTGGCCACGGGCCCCAATAGGGTTGAGCTTTCATGCTCAGTTCCCGTGGCCCCCCATACAGACCAGGGTGGCTGCCCTTTCATGGTCCACGGGAGGTATAGTCCCTGTCCTTGTCCTTCTAGGCGTCCAGGCCGGGCATAACCCCCAGCTGTCCACCACAATATTTATATATATATAGTATGCAGTATATACTGTCCAAAAAATTAAGGTAACATTAAGTCCATTAAGCTTCAGGAAACAAAAGTGATTGTGAATAAACTTCACTTGCTTTGGTGCAAATGGAAGTGACAACAGGTGCACTGGAGAGGCAACAGCAAGACAACCCCCAAAAAGAGGGTGATGCAGGTGGTGGCCACAGACAATTGCTCTCTCCTTATCCTTCCTGACTGGTTCTTCTCTAATGTTGTGTTTTGCTAGTGTTCTTGTCACTACTGGTAGCATAAGGCAGTACCTGTAGCTGATTCATGTAAGACAGGTAGCCCAGCTCCTCCAGGGTGGCACATCCATATGTGCCTTTGCAAGAAAATCACAAGAACATGGAGGAGATAGCAGGAGACAGGGCCATTACACAAGGAGAGTTGGGGAAGTGTGGCCAGTCAATGGCATCAATGCCATCATCATCCAGAAAATGTCTGCACACTTTGGTCACACGAGGCCAGGCATTATCCTTCTTCAGGAGGAACCGAGAGCCCACTGCACCAGCGTAAGTTCCCTTAATTTTTTGAAGCATTAGGTATAGATGAAATGAGTATCAAATTTATTTAACTTGACATTACCTTTTATATTTTTGGGTTAATGAGTGGATGTTCAGTGGATGTTTTTATTGCTGTTGATCTATTCTTTTCTGTAACCTGTCTAATCCTAATGGAGGCTTCTGGGCAATAGCTATAAAACAATAACCTACCTTAAATGTTTGACCAGTCATAGTTCATATTGACAATTATATTTTTTCTTGGCAATCCATATAATATTTTTATAATTTAAAAGAGATATTTATATTTCATGATTAAGGAATTATGTACTGATTGAAAAACCTGTGATATTTTTTTTAGGTATGATTATGTTTTAATGCCATCACCCTCACATGACCCTGTTATGATATGGAATGTTTATATTATGGTACTTCTCTCCTCTTCATTGAAGACATCTTCCAGAAATGCTGCATCCGTAATGCTTCCAACATTAATAGCAACCTCTCCCACCCCTCTCGTGGACTCTTTGCCCACCTGCTATTTGGTAGAAGGTACCAAATCATTAGTGCCAGTTCTCATAGATTTGTAACAGCTTCTTTCCACAGGCTGTCAGGCTTATCAAAACTGAATTGTTTAGTTTGCACTAATCTGTCTCCATGTGTAAATATGTGTCATTTCACTGCCATGTCTAATTGCACTTTATGTAATTTATAATCATTCCCTTAATATGCCTTGTCTTGTTTTTGCACCACGTGTAACCCATTTTTTATACACAGTATATACATAGGTAACCTGTTCTTGTTATTCTGTTGTGCTGTGGTTCTAGGAGAACATTATTTTATACCACTGTATACTTGTGTATGGATTGCATGAAAATAACGCCTAACCAAGTAACTAACTAATCTATCCATCTTACTTACTTGCTTGTCCAGAGTGGAGTCATGAGGAAGCTGGAATCTATCTTAGCAAGTATTAGGCACAAGGCATAAACAAACCCTGGACAGGGCATCAGACCATCTACAGGCTGAATTAGCAGAGGAGAACATGCACACATGAAGGGATCATCTAGGACAGGCCTATTCAATAGGCGGCCCACGGGCCAGAACCGGCCCATCAGTCATTTTGGACCGGCCCACTGACTACATACCTCTTAATAAATAATTTATTAAATAGCTGCGACTTAACTGTAAGCGCGACAGTTTTTAACATTTTGCAACATTTTACAGGACATCGCGCAGCTGTTTGCGCTCTTGATGGAAAGTTTATGACAGTTTAAAACAGCGGGAACATGTCACATTCAAAAGAGAAGAGACGTAAGGTTGACAGCGAAAATAGAAAATTTAACAACGAGTGGACTGATAAGTATGCACACATACAAAATGCTTAGGGAAAACCCATGTGCCTTGTCTGTCTTGTCATTTGCTCGGTAAATACAGAATGCAATGGACGGAGGCACTTCAAGACGACTCACAATAACTTTGATAATGAATAAAAAAATGAAAAAAAAAAAAGAAAAAAAAAAGATAATGAATATCCCCCGGGCTCAGAGGCTCGACAGACAAAAATAAAGACACTGACTCAAAACTACCAGCGAAGTTTTGTGGTTTTCACCTGAACCTGCACTTTGCAGCAGAAAGCTACAACAGCATCTCTCCGAATTGGATGGATACTGACTAAAAATAAAAGACCATTTACAGATTCTGGAACAGTAAAAGAATGCATACAAGCTGCTGTTGAGGAGGTGGTAACAGATGAAAAAGTGAAAGAGCAAGTTATATCTTTGATTAAATCAATCCCACTGTCCGATACAACAACTGCGAGAAGGGTGGACGTTTTAGCTATGGATGTTTTTGACACTCTTCTTAATCAACTGAGCAAGGCTGATTTCATATCCCTGGCTGTGGACGAATAAACAGACAACTCGGATGTAGCTCAACGTTGTATATTTGTACGATTTTTCGATGGTCACTGTTTCAAAGAGGACATATTGGGATTAATACCACTGGAAGGGAATACAACAGGAGAAATACTCTTCCAGAAGATTGTTGATTTTTTTCAAGAGAACGGACTGGACTTGGAGCATATCAACCTGCTTGTTACAGATGGTGCGCCCTCGATGGCAGGGAAGATCAAAGGACTGTCTGCACGGCTGTCTGCACTTGCGCTAAAAATGAAGTCACTGCACTGCCTCATCCATCAGAGTGTCCTTTGCCCACAATTAAGTGGTGAGTTG
This sequence comes from Polypterus bichir lapradei, assembly GCA_026402145.1. NCBI lineage: Eukaryota > Metazoa > Chordata > Cladistia > Polypteriformes > Polypteridae > Polypterus > Polypterus bichir. The sequence goes on along the minus strand of JANRMT010062843.1, from coordinate 7,400,221 downwards.
AAAAACACAATGGATTCTGTTATGGCTACAGAATGTAGAGAAGAGCCAAGCAAAATGACACCTTTTATTGGCTAACTAAAAAGATTACAATATGCAAGCTTTCGAGGCAACTCAGGCCCCTTCTTCAGGCTACAATTAACTTTATCAGATCAACAGCTAGTCTCCAACACAGACTGTTTCGCAAACTTCTTGCTGATATGTCAGCTGAGCATGTTGATCTACTTTTGCAAAACAATGTGAGGTGGTTAAGCCAGGGAAACTCACTCATGAGAGTCTGTGAACTGAGGAAAGAAATCATCACTTTCCTTCGTGAATGCAAGCACAGAAAGGCTGAAACATTTCTGACCAACATGTTGGATGATAAATGTGTGTCTGAGATGTGTTTATTATGTGATATCCTTCATCATTTGAATGTACTTAACCTGGAACTTCAGGGGAGAGATAAAACAGTTGCTGATGTGGTTGAAAGGCTAACTGCTTTTCAAAATAAACTGGATATTTTTTCATCTGATCTCAGTAGCAGACTGCTGCACTTTCCAACCCTCAGTGGCTTCATCAAGTCATCACAAAGTGGTAAAGTCACAAAGGTCATGTCAGACTTTCTGGACCATTTGAAACACAACTTTGCACAGAGATTCAATGACTTTGACATTCCCAAAGAGTTGCTGCATGTTGCAAGGAACCCTTTCACCAGCACACCCAATACTTCCCCCAAAGCAGCAGAGTTCCTAAAGTTGCATGGCATTGATGAGGGTCCCCTGCAACTGGAAATGATTGAAATGCAAGCATAATGTGAATTAAAGGATGTCCTTCAGGAAAAAGGCTGCACAGAGCTTTGGACAAAGCACATTGTCCCAGAGATGTTCCCAAACATGAAAAAATTGGCCATGTGTGTGTTAACAATGTTTGGATCAACATATACATGTGAATCATCCTTCTCTCACATGAATGCCATAAAAAAAGACAATCGGATCTCCTTGACAAATGAGCATCTGCATCATTGTTTGCGGATTGCTGTCACCCCATATGAACCTAACTTTTCTCGTCTTGCCCAGTCAATGAAGTGTCATTTTTCTCATTACAGATAGATCAAAATGTCATGTAGTATGAAGACTAGACACACTTTTGTTTCCTTTTATATGCTTTAAAAGCCAGCAGTTTAAGTTTGTGATTTCATTCAAAGTTATGTTTATTCTTATTTGCACAATATGATATTGCTATTACTATTTATGTGAGTTTGTGACTGTGATATTTGCTCTTATTTACACAAAAAGAAATTGTAATTATTGTTTTCTAGGCTTTATTTTATTTAAGCAAAAAGCAAATACTGTCACTGTGAGTTTGTGACTCAGATTTCTGTTAAAACTAAAGCTGGCTATGTTTTGCAGTTTTTATTATTTGCACTAGAAGCCAGCGGTTAATTCTAATGCCATTTGACTCATTTAAATAAAAATGTTAAAAATGCAGTGGTGCTTTGTATTAATGGTACAATACAAGAAATACAGGAAAATGTGCGGCCCACTGGCAAAAGCCGTATGACAATTTGGCCCAATGAAAAATCTAATTGAATACTCCTGATCTAGGATGTGATCACTGGTCTACTTGATGAGAGGCAGCATGTCTACCTAACTAAACCGTTTAACCTTAATTACCATTACAAATATTTTTAGTCTATTCCAACAACAATATACACAATGCTTGCTTGATCAAGCCCTGCACAAGCTGCCACTGCTTAGGAGACTCAATGCCTTAGAGAAGCAACCATAATAACTTTGAACCTTAAAAATTAAAACTGTGTGATAAACCTAGAGGAATACAGCATCAATCACTCTTTATTTTACCAAGCTACACCATAAAGCCCTTTACACACTAAAAAGGAATAACATACAAAGTAAATAGAGAAAGAATGATCCCAGCAAATGCAGAGAAGATTCACTGAGCCGAGAGAAAATTCTTTCAGAGTGCTACCGTTCACTTGTCCTCTAATAAAATCCCTCAGTCTTTGTGTTACACACAATAGGACTGAAACAAAAAGGGTGCCATCATGTTTACAGCATAGAGGCTATCCTGCAGTTTACAGTGGCCAAAAGATGCTCCAGGGCTTGTTCCATCTCACTGCCTGCCTGAGAAATGAGCCTGTATTAGGAGAGGCATGAAAGCCTAATTATCAGTTGCTTATTGAGGTCTGTATCCAGGAGCAGCCTACAGTGGACATTCCCTGCTCATTGTCATGCTCCACCCATAGCAGCAATATTGCTTTGTTCTGCGCTCTGTGTAATATTGTGATATGATTTATGCTGGACTGGAATAATCTTGTAACTTGCCTTCTAATCTTATGTTGCTTGCATTGTCAATCACCAGGGGATTGCTTTCACTGTAAAATATCCTCTCTAAAATAATGAGTGATTAAAGAGAAGGTCAGGAAGCAGAACATCTAGTATAAATAGACTATATATCAATATGGAAGGGATGAAGACAAGCTTGCCTTTGTTTCTTCTCAGCTAACATCTTTGAGTTGAACTGCTAAAAGGGTATAACTTGATAGAAGTTGGGGTGATATGGCGATGTAGTGTTGAGCTCACAGCTTCAGGGTCCTGGGTTTAAACAATGTCTGTATGAAGATTTTTGCTCTCTCCCCATTTCTGTAAACATTTTTCTTCATGGTTTCTGGTTTTCTTCCAAAATCCCAAAGTTCTATCTAACAACTCTAAATTGGTCCACTATGGGTAAGTGCAAGTGATGGAATGGTGCCCAGTTTCTGGGCTGCAAGTGACCCAGAACTAGTGAAGCAGGTTAGAAAATGAATGAGTAGTCAGAACTCTAATTATCAGATATGGTCTAATTTTGTACTCAACAATATAATTAAATGATACAATGGTACTTCACGTTACATTCTTTGCAGCAAACTGCTTGAAAGAAGCCCTTCATTCAAGTGGGACCGTCAACGGGAGCATCTCTGTGAGTGTTTGCTTTTATGAAAAACTCCTTATAATGATGCTCCTCTTGATAGATGTTATGTACAACAGTCACATTTATACATGTGATTGGACTAGAACAATATAAGATGTCTCTTATGTGACCTACCTTTATGGGGCTGGTTTAAAGGGGACGAGGATTTGGAGATTACAGCTGCTTATGTACTTACGTTTCTTTCTTCTCTATCCAGGATCCTGATGGCATGGAAGAAGAAGAGTGTTGATTGTGCCCATGGTCTGGCCTCTTCTCCACTCTTTCTGGATCCCAAAGCAATAACCAGAGAAAACCATCATGGACCATCTTCATTAGAACAACCAGCTTCAATGAAAAATGCTCAGGCACAGCTGTGAACTTCGGGTTAGAATCTTGGCCTGGGCCTCATGGGTGTGGAGTTTGCTTGTTCTCCCTGTGTCTGCATTGGTTCTTCTCCACGTACTATGATTTCTACCTGTATCCCTAAAATACAGATTAGGGTAACTGAAAATTCAGTATTATTCCATATGATTGAGTTACATGTCATCCAGAGTTGCTTGATCCTTTGTGCTTAGTACTGAAGGGACTGGCTGTAGCTACCAGCTCTCTGAACCAAACTTAGCGGGTTTAGTAGTATATTGATGGAAATCAAATAAGGTTCTATCATGTTAGAAGATTCCTTTCTTTTTAGTAATTTGTTTGTGCATTTATTTATTATAATATTTTAATATTTATTTATTGAGCTTCTATAAAAAGGTAAATTTCCATCTTAGGACAATTAAAGATCTATCTATCTATCTATTTTTGGATAGTATATTTTTTGTTCTTTTCTGAGATTATGAAAGCAGTCACTGATTTAGCAAACTGTAAATGTCAGCATTATATGAGTAATTAAAATCTGTTTGACTAACCTCTGATATTTAAGTCATATTTCAAGATGGATGCAGTTTAGTTAGCAAAAACAAGCAACTAAAAATTCCATCATTTTATGAACACTTCATAGTTATTACCTAATAAATGCTTTTGCTGCTTTACAATAGAACCTTTCATGAAAAGCACAATATGAAAGACTGATTGACACCCATAGTGGGTAACATTTCCAGATGCATTGTGGATCCTGGCTTGAATGCCTTTAATGCCTAGTTGGCTTGTTCTTGTTGTGTTTGCTTGACGACACTCTATAACACTGACTAATGACTCTGAACTGGTTCATAATAAGTAATCTTACGGACTCTGAGATGAACAAGCACCTCCTACATGACATATTTCACCTAACACCCATTATTAATTCCCTTCAATTTGACCTTGCAGGGGGAGAAAATTGACCATTAAAGTTGACTATAGGATGGGTACAGGTTCAAGTCTGCCTCAACAATAATGACCGTTTAAACCTATACACTTTAGTCCAGCTAGCTTTGTATTTGCATTGATGGATGACCGGACTCATCTCTTACTACAGCCACAAAGCTAAAAATACCTGTCAAGCTCACATCCTTTTAAGAATCTGATGAGTGATGTGCAGCAGCCATCAGCATGCTGATAAGCTCATGACTCACACTATCTTATTCTCCCTCAAGATTATGCTCAAAGCAATACCAGATGTTAGAAAATGTTGTGATAACCATGCAGCAGATGAGGGCTTACTGATTCACCACAAGCGGAGGAAAATTTCTGCGATAAATTAACGCATCTGCTTGTATACGTGAAAAATAAGATAAGCAACACAAAAGTTTTAGTAAAGACCAACTAGGCAAATTATTTACCTGCTCTTCCATTCTGCCTGAATTTAATATCAATTTCTAAAAACAATTTCAAAAAACATTGGTTTATAGTACTTCACAGATGCTGAAGATGCCATCTATCTATCTATCTATCTATCTATCTAAAATGCTAAGGTTTGTGTATGTCCCGCAATTACTCACAAACCATTGAGGCTAGAATCTTGATTTTGGTCTTAATACACACTGGTAAATCAAAAAATGTGGCTTGCACCTTCCTTACAGCAAACTGCATAGGGAAGCTGAAAAAGAACAGCAGAGACATTTGCTGAGCGTGAGCCAAACTGTAACTCCCAATTATGTTATAGGAAGGGGGTTATATCTTTCTTACAGCAAACTACTTAGACAGATTGGGAAGGGGACATGAATGCTGAACTTGAAGCAAATTACAAAAGGCAATTATGTGATAAGAAGAAGAAGAATGACAGCTCTGGCATCCGCTGCCCATCAAGCACATGCGTCATGACCATCTGCTGGTATCCATGCACTACTGGGGATGGAATCTTGATCTTAGGAGGACCAGAGGTGCACAAAAATGTAAGCTTAATGTATAAAGGTTGCATACAATGTTAATTACATTGTGAGTAAAAATAAACCATTACTAATGAACTCTGAGAAATAAACAGATTTTGAATTTTGGACATGATGGCAAATGAGGAAAGCAAACTTTCACAAACTAGTTCAAAGGTCACAGGATGCTAGACAATGCCTATCCCAGAAACAAGTGCAAAGCAGGAATCTATCAGTCCAGTACAGTATGGGAGCCATTGTGACTCACTAGGCCAATTTAGCCTTACCAATTAAACTACTACACTAATCTCTGAGGATGTAGAAGGAAATCTGGAATACCTGGGAGAACATCCACACAGACAGTGACTAAACATGAGACTGAAACCCAGGAGTCTGGATTCATCAGATGTGGCAGAGTTAACCAGTTTATTGTCATAGTGTTGCAAGTACAGAAAGTATTAATCTGAACTGGAAAAATGATGATAATAACCATGGGAAATGACAAAAAAGAAGCAATCCTAGTAAAATCTAAAATCAAGGCAGCAAGTAAAGGGTAAGAAGTAGATGATCTCCAAGGTGAGCTAATACTGTATTTGCCCAATTCATGGTGCAGCCAAAACAATAACATAGGGAATCCTAATTTGAGTTGCAAGAAAAACAAATGCTGACCTTCACTGAGCCTTTCAGTATTTGACCAGGAAGAAAAAGAATCACTAGGTGGGCTACCTCTGAAAAAGCACCAAGAGTCATCAGTCCCCTTAAGTCTTAACCCTTCTGAAGTCTGATTCACTTTCTCATACTGTACACTAGAAATGGCTGGCTAACTAACCTGTTGGTAGTACTGTGAATCTTGAGGATTTAGATCTGACTGTGACCTTTGGGACCCATTGCCAGCCAGCTTTTTAAGACAACTCACAACTGAACTTCTGCACAGCCCGGCTTTTACTCCAGATGTCAGTTAACATTCTCCACTCATGTCATGTCATATCAAGTAAAGGTGTTATTTAGGTGAAAACGTAGTGTTAACAATAGGGATGGCCAGCAGGAGTGTTCTACCTCATTGACTTCTTAATCCATTCTGGAATTTTCTACTGTATTTGCAGAGGGTGAGCTTAATCCGAACACGTTTGGCAGAGTGGACAGGCACCACTGTTATGCACTCTTCACAGGTCCTGACTGAGAGGAAGGTTTACCTCATTTCCATGTTCTTAGGGGTCAATTATCCCCTAAAGACATACAACAACCATTTTATGTATTTTTAGCTTCATATTTCTTCCATAACTAAAAAATTCAATTAGTGGGTCAAATCCAAGGTGGTCTTTTAGGCGCCATTAAATTTATGGCTGTTCCATTACAGATGTGATTCAGTGTGGAAACTGATTGAATTTATTACTGAAATAAGGCATATCAGGAACAGAAAGTGGTTGATTTTTTTTAAGATTGCCTCCAGTATGTAATAGAATAATGCCTATCAGATAAGGTACATAGAGAATTTTAAGAGAATGAAGCTGTTCATGCTCCAAGCCTTTACCTGTATACAGCTTAGGGAGAAAGTAACTGTCTCCCTTTGTCTTTCTCAGAAAGTTTATGTGTGCATTATGAGTTATCACTTGGTAAACTGATCTGTGGGCAAACAAAATTACTTTCTAGTGGTGTAAATGCTCTATATTTCCCTTAAACAGTTTAGTACTATAAAAAGTGTAAGATCAGGATCCATGATGACTCCACTGCATACTCAGAATAACAAAGATTAAAAGAGCACAAAGCTAGAGTTGTAATTAACATAAATAACCCGAAAGAGCAATGGACATAGGGAGAAAACAAGAATGCCAAATGAACAAGCTAAACAACAAACCTGTCTGCAGCATCAAGGTTTAGAACCCTGTCTTTCTCTTACTGGTGAGGTAACTTACACACCAAGCAGCACCAAGTTCTTCCTTCTGTCAGTCTATCTCAGCTCACCACTTCACTCTACACGCATTGAGCCTCTGGCCATGACATGGCTCAAAACTTTAACTAAGGTTCACTTTCAGTCAATCCCCAGAATCTGAGGTTGGCACCGATTTTGATCCACAGACACAGATCCATGATCTCTCTTTAATGACTCCTGGCATCCTTACCATTAAAGCGGCAAGTCCATTAGGCAACATTCATTACACTAAAGTGATAATCTGGTCCCGGTCCCTTGCTGTGTCTTTGGCTTGACTTTAGTGTCTCTTATTTGCATTTGTTAATTGTGCATTTATTTAATTGTATGTTTTATGTTTCAAAATAGATTCTTGATTTCTTCCTTTATGGATTTGGTGAGACAGGACATGCAGGTGATGGGTGTGACAAAGCAAGATATAGAGGACAGGAAGATATGGAACAAGATGATCTGCTGTGGCAACCCCTAACGGAAGCAGCTGAAAGAAGATTTCAATATCTTCTGTATTATCTCCTGTACTTTTCTTTTCTTATACTGTGTTTAAACCGCTCATTATATCACTTGTGCTGTACATCTTGAGCTATAGGAATGGGGCCCCCATCATTGCAGTTACGCCGATGTAGAGCCTGAGATACCTCAGCACTATTGCCTGGGGAATAGCACTTTCTTGAGTTGTTTAGATTCCCATTCCTGGATTCTTGATTTTTGTAAGTTCTCTTTGATTCTCTTGGTTTCTTTTAAATTTTTGCTGTGCCCTTGATTCCCATTTTGTCTATGAATCTGGGTTTTGTTTTGGTTGAAAACCTTAAGTGAAATTTTATTATCCTTTTTTTTTTTATTATTTATCTGGAAAATGTTTATTATGATCATTATATTAAGGCAATCTTTTACAGAGGGCAGGGTTTTTAATGGTTTCCCTTCCCTCATTGATATTAGTTGGCTTTGGCTCCTTTTGAGTATGCAGGCAGCAGACCTGCTTTTTGAGTCTGAGAGTCAGACCTGCTTTTTTGCTTGTAAAGCCTACATGTTTTTTCAGGCCAGTTTGGAGTACAGACCTGTTTTTAAGTTTTATGGGTCCTGACATCATAACAAAATGTATGCTGCCCTCTAGCATCCAAAGCTCTACTATCTGCCATCCAGGCCTCACTGGCCTACATTGCTCTCCTAAAGTAGTGATTCTCAACCTTTTTGGTCTTGGGACGCAGATTTATCTGCTTTTGGTCAATGGCAACCCCAGTTAAAAATTTCATTTGAAATTAATTCAAAATACGTACACAATCAAAAGGGAGGATGGTATCTCTTGGAGTTACGAGCGTGGTGATAAATGAAATAAGATAATGAACAGTGTGGAGAGGGGGGAGATGCCCCTTGATGTAACAAGTGCAGTGACAAATGAAATATAATATTAAAAAGCCGGGGGTGTCCTTTGGTTTAACAAGCGTTGATGACAAATGAAATATCTTATCTAAGAGCAATTCAGTTTTGGTGTAACGAGACTGGAGACAAAGAGAATATAATATCAATGTGAGCTACTCAGCCACTGAAACAGCTTTTATTTTTTTTTTACTTGTGTTGGTGACCCATCATGGTGACCTGTGGCACGAAAGTGGTTGAGGAACACTGACCTAGAGGATCACATATTGCAGACAACTGCTTGGTCACTTCTTTGAAGAATACTACATGCTTTCAACCATGCCACAACTCATTTTGATTCATTTTCATGGTACACCCCATGCTTTCATACTGACATATCCAACATCTCTCCTATTGTCAGTGTGTCTTTCTTGAGGGAGGTTTTCAATTCCTGGCCAGCCAATCTCCTGCTTACAGTATGCACAAACATCTTTGATATTAAAACATGCATACAGAAGGTCTCAGCATCAGTCATAAATCAATGATTTATACCAGTGAGGTGTGGTCCTTGTGAGGAATGCTTTTTATTATTGCTGTTTCTATAAAGTCCTCACCACCCGCTACAGAATAATTTGACGGTAACAACAGTTAAGTATTTTGGTTTGCAGTGCACACTGAAATGTATAAGCATTTGTTTTAGAAATGTCATGAAGAGAACTACTGAAATGGTTAAGGAAATAAAAGACAAGAATGCACTAGGAGAATGGTTGATGTAATACACAAAACGTACTAGGAGATGCCTAAGAGTTCAGCAGATGTCCTGTAAACAGCAAGACTGGACAGTTGTAACATGCACAGAGATTTCAAGGGTAATAGATGAACCTGAGTATAACAATAGTGTAGCAAAATAGACCTTTATTGGGATAGGTTATTTGGGTGTAAGCAAACAAACCAATGAAAGTAAATGTATGCACTAATTCAGCACTGTTATGTAAATTCCGTTGTTTATAAATCTAGACCTCTGTTCTTATTCTTTGACCACTCTGTAACAGACTGCTGGGATGAAGGCTCCCTCGGCATTTGCTGTAGAGTAAATTAAAGATGCAATGGACATGCTTCCACCTGCCTGATTACTGACTCAAAGAGGTTTTATCAGACTTGTCCTGGTAGAGGATACGTTTTCTTCTTCAATTAATAAATTAATTTCTTCCACGACCCTTCTGCACCTGCTTGATTTTTATGCAAACACTTACTTCATCTACGTGTCACTCATTTCAGGTCCAAGTTCATACACTATCAATAGCAGACACAAAATTTCAAATCAACAGGGCCAGTAGGTAAGGGAAAAAAATCTGTCTGAAGCCAAAAACATGTTTATAACCAAAATACTAAAGCAAAATATGCAACCAAACAAGAAGTCCAAAATAACACAATGTTCTCGATCCCTAAAATGTATTTTTTTACCTATCTAAATTCACAGAAATGATGTTCACAATATCCAGAAACTTTGATTCTGAGGCTTGATCTTAAGTACACTCAGCACAATAACAGAAGTGTGTCGCATGGTCGTAACGTAGAGCTGTTACCAACAACAACATGGCTGGCGACACTGAAAAATACCCAGAACGACTTCTCCCATAATCAAAAATGACAAAAAAATGATAAATATTACAATTAAAAATAATGACAAAAATGTGCAACAAATCTTGGCATACACCAACCTGTTAAATGTATGATGAAACACATCAGTATTGAAAGTTTTTTGATTTTAATAAAATTAAATATATTAAAAAAAAGGTAAATTTGTTCCTGCTGCCAATGTAAAATCAGGGTGTTATTTTAATATATCAATTACATACATTTTCTTATTGAGAAAAACTCACAATAAAACTTGTATTTTCTCTAAAGAACAACTATTTGAGTTACCTTGTAGTTGGCAGATGGAACTGCTGCATGATGTCAGCTTTGTGCAAGGTAATCTTGTTGACACAAGATGTATAACATATACATCTGAAGACAACCGTGAGTGAATTGTGCTTAAAACTGGGTGGGAACAATTAGACCACTCACTGAGTGTCATATTTCATAACTAATCCAAACGCTTCTTAAAGGTGTGATATTGAACTGTGCAGATCAGAGGTGCTCTCATTGACCTGGTCCAACAGAGGGCAAGATTCTGATTACGATAAACTGTCTACAATCGAAAAGTCTCCTAAAAAAATCCTATTAGAAATATAAGTGTTTGTTGCGTGAGCAGAAAGCACATTAACCAGTTTAAAAATAAATATAACCTGATGCAAGAGAAAAACCTTTGTGTAGCATTAGATTAGACACTGGCATTCAACAACATCAGTGTACAAATGGTAAATGTGTTGACGCAGGTGCTGTGTGCGCTCTCTGTTGTTCAGCGTTATGATGATAGTGTAGGAGTCAATGCAAGCTTTAAAGAACTGGCAGCTATATTCATGAAAATATTAACTGCAAAATATTCATTTGAAGTAAACAGTATGTCGCACTCTGTCAGAAGGATTGCCGTTAAGAGAGTTAATGATGAAGAGTCAGAGGAGGTGCAGATTTCAGTCCTCAAAGCTTCCAAAACAGCAAACCTGTCTAACAACACCATTAAATGCACAGATGAGGCTGCAAAACATCCATCTTCTGACTGCACATCTAAACGAATAACTAAAGAAATGTTCTAATTGAAAATGTAAACATGCCTTGACAAACCATTTAAGAATCATGTCTGGCCCTGTGAGGCTATGTGCACACCAGCTACACGATAACTCGGCTGGATCTAACAAGTTAGATTTTGCACAATTTGTTGCAATCAAATGTTGCATTTCTCATTTGAACTTAAGTGGGTTAAGACACTCATCGCTGTGAGATATTCAGATGGTTGCAGTTTTACCTACATATGTAAAGTATTTTTATTAAAAATAAATGTTATCCAAAATACAGTTAATGAAAAGAGCTAAATGAAAGTGAAGTATTCTTTTTTGTGACACCACCAGATTTTTTATTCTTATTTTAGCAGCCCACTATCCTTTATTTGTATGTTACCCAGGGATGTGCGGTCAGGGCCATGCCTGTCATCATGAAAAGTAAAAAAAAACTAATAATGATAACATAAAATACATTTGTCCACTGGTCTGTGCTATAAATTTATTTTCTGTATGATTCCAGTAATTTTGATAATTTTTATATTTAAAATCACTGAATTTGCGTATTCAAGTACAGGGGAGAAACGCGAGGTGCGGTAGCAACGAGCCTCACTTTGGACTGCGCTCTCCCTCACACACTGGGTTGTTGCGTGCAATTTGCGTGTGCCTGTTGCTGTCTCTCTGTATGTCGCCAATATAATGTTTGCAGACACGTTTTTTATGCACCTTGGCTTTCGACAGTCTGGCTAATATCTTTAATGAATGTGTGTGACAAATTTAGTGTTACTGATCGGACATAAAACCACAGTGAAAAGGCACAACGTGAGGCAGATGGTACTGTGCCGCACCAAAGGGGGCGCATGTCAGCCCAACAGGTGTTTGTTGCTGCTGTTCTTCTACACAGAGGCTCTGGGCGCCAATAAGTTAGCAATATCAGAAAGTCAAGTGAACTGCAGTGGTCCGTTTATTTTTATTTTTTGTTCCGGCTGACTGCTAAAATAGAAGATTAAGATTTTTAAAACTTAAGGAAAATAAGGAGGACTTTTACAAGAAAGTGACGGAGATTTTCGTGGAGAAGGATATGCGTATGGACTTCATTTACAAATAAAGGTAAGACCATAAACGGTTTTCATTTTTATAAAACAATGGGATCAGACTAAGAAAAAAATAATCCAATATTTAAAAACTAAATTTTGACCTTAAATAAAATATTCTTTTGTTTTTGTTATCCTTTTGTTGAACAGTCTGTATTTAAATTGCTTAAAGCATCAGAATAAAAAGCTTTTTTTAAAAAAAAACCTAAATATTTCAATTAAGGTCAAAATTGAAACCGGTTTTTGTATACCACTCTATACTTTCATTTGCATTGAATGAGTATGAATTGGGAAATTGCAATGGCAAATTTAAAACACATGGAGGGTGTAGAGCAAATGCGCTCTCTCTCGCCGCTATAAATGTAATGTTCTTTCTTAGACAAATATGTACCTTACCTATCTCTGTGTAAAGAATACTGATGAAATATGAAACATAACCAGTAGTCAGTGTGCATGCTGGCTGCCAATTGAATAGTGAATAAGTTACTCTTTTGGGTTCATATATTTGTAAATCTGACTCTGAAGGAGTCAGTGCCTCACCAGCCATGAACCTCACTGCACATCACTGATGTTGCCTATGAATATGTTCATATTTGGCACTATAGCCCAAAGATTGTTTAAGAGATAACTCGTAGGTGGCACCTATCTTCTGTATGCTATGAGTGAACTCCTATTTACATAGCAGTCAATGATTTATTGTGAACAGTCATCTTATAGATCATTGGCGTCAGTGTGTCACAGATCATATAGTACTGTACCTGCCTAGCAATCATGCAAAACGGCAAATCCATGACATCTACAAAAACATGGCAGCACCATAACAATGAAACATGCACACAAATAAAAACGTACTGCAGAGAAACATGTGCACATAAACATTTTCTTAGCATGTGGGCAGCCATCCCTTTGGCAGTAAAAGGCAGACCCAGATGGAAAAGAGGATTTTATTTGTACTCTTATCTTTCAATATTGAGTTTTTGGAAACACTGCAATGCACTCCTTTAATGCTCTTTATTAGCCTGGTTTTCATTTTAAGAATTTTCTTGTTAACAAATCGTTCCCTTAATTGTTTTTAAGTACTTTCGTTTACAAGTGAGCCTTATCAGACAATTGACTTCAGTAGAAATAACAATGTGTCCCAAGGAGAATCAGTCAGTTCGCATCTATTCACATCTCACTGCTTATTATTATGTGGCTGCTTTAATAACAGACAGCATGAAAGAAAGTAATGTAAAATCTTTGAAAATTAACTCAATTAAGCAAAGCAGCGCCTGTTAAAAAACAAAAAAAACTTTAACAAATTGCATTCAGTCACATTAAGATTATAAGCAAAAATAAAGCCAGTTTAATTAAACTAGGAGTCAATTTATTATAAAATGGACTCACTTTGGGAAACATTGATTTGAAAGAATTAAATAATAATCATTTATGAAACATTTTTATTTATTATGCAATATTGGAGATGTGGAGAAACTAATGTGCAAAATTCTGCTGGTCTCAGTGCGATATGGGAGACCCTAATTAACCCGTTGGATACCCTGAAAGCCTAAAAATCAATATTGTAGTGGATCTCTAAAAGAAAATTTTGAAAACATACATTGTTATAAATCACTTACAGAGTTACTGGGTTTTTGAGAAACTATTGTAGCAGCTGGCAGACAGCAGTTTACAGGCAATGTGGGGTTAAACACTGGTGGAAGAGAATTACAGATTGTTGATACCGTGATACCGACATTGTTCATGTTTCAGGGTAACATTGCTTTAAATCTAAAATGACCTGCTTCTGTCTTCCATACTCTCAACTAACTAGAGCTACAATGATGGTCTGTGCATGGCGGTAAACTGGTTCAAGGCACACAATTACCTTAATCCAGAAAATGATAGAAACATTTCAGCACTGCTACACAATGTGTGCAGGACTTGAGCAAAGTGGCTGTTCTGTGTAATACTGCTCATAAGGTGGCATGGATTTTTTTCTGGACTGCGCTATCATGTATGATATAATTTGTCTACTTAAGATATGCTAAGTCGTAGAATTCTCTATGGGTAATTAATTGTATATTCCATAGTACCAGAGTAAAATTTCAGTGTTCGTGCATCAACTGGTGCATTTAGCAGGACCTCCATTTACCATCAGGCATTGGTTTCATAAAGTTGCTCACCCAAAAACAAAATATGCAAGCTCTGTTTTGGATTTAAAAATAAGAAGAAGAGTGGATCACACCCTAATGATGCCCAACACTGTGAAAGTTGAAGGATGAGATTTTAGGCAGCAAATGCAAAATAATGACAGTTGCATTTTTACGTCAATGGAAGGAGACAGACTATTTAATGGAAAGAACTAGAAGATGAGTTGTGAATATTAACCCTGCCAAAATTTGTCAGTGAAATATATGTCCTATTTTTTATCTAAGCCAAATCAATAACCAGTGTCAAATACATGTGCATGGGAGACAGCTAAAGTCATTTCATGCCAGACCAGGGGGTGGCAGAGTGCACTGATCCTTTCTCTTTTTCCTCTGCAGATCAACTACAGGAAATTCTGCCTGGGCCAGATGATGCCACTTCTGGTTCCTTTCCCAATGACATAATTTCCCCTGACTGGTTTTAAAAAATGCTGTTTTGTCTGTTGCAAGTCTATTCTGTTTTGTACTCTCTGTAAAGTCCTATTGCTCTTAATTTGGCATTTTTCCAATATCACAATTTTCAAGTATACAGGGTGACTACACCAAACCTTTTTGTGGTCTTTTGTGTCATTTCACACCACAAATAGATGACAAAATGTCATTGCCAAAGATCAGTATATTAATGTCAAAATAATGACATGTCCTCAGTAGCTGTCAGGGTAATATGCAATTTCACATGCCCAGGATGTGCATGGCACCTATTCCACCCTGTTACTGACACCACTTGTTGCACACTCTTAGTGTTTTGTGGGTAAAAGAACCATAGCAACTATAACCAAAACAAGCTACAAAGTGGCAATGTTCATAATAAATAATAATGCTTCCACAGAAAGATGTTAAATTGTTTTACCTTTCTTAAATAAACTTCAAAATGTTTATGGTAGTATCAAAGTGCCACCAGATTTGAATGGAATGAGCAGATGCGACGTCATTTAAACAAACAAGGCATCATAACCCGACACTGTCAAAACCAATTCATACCCAAGAACCATAACTGAAAAACAAAAACAGTAAGTCAGGAGCTATGAGGACAAATAGGGAAATAATGAAAGCAAACACTTTTTCTTTATCTTTATCTGAACCATCAAATTACAATTACACCAATCTTTAAAACTGTTGCATAAGAGACATAATGCACGTAATTGCTGTAACTGCTCTCCGTGGCAAAACGGCAACTTGAAATGGCTACCATAAAGTAAAAAGATAATTAATAATCCTATCAATATGGAAAAACATGAGATAAGTCAAAAATCACAATAGCAATAAACTTACAAGTGACAGAAACAAATTCTATGTGCATCAAAACAACTAGAGGGATTTAGTCCAAGGATTACATGTTAAAGACTAAGAAAATGCTCCTGGCATTCCCTCTGTTATAGGAATTGAGAATGTGTCTTATAATTGCTGTTAATTTAATAAATTGCTTAACAGTGTTTTCTTCTTGTCATGAATTTTCATTAGTATCCAACCTTCACCTATGGATGAATAGCTTCAACTTTAGATTAGGCATTAAAGAAACATCTACCATTAATGACAAAATGTTTTTTAAAGGTGTAAGGAGGAGTTATACTGTATGTCTGTTAATGACTTCTTAATGAAAGTTATTATGAGGTGTTATGAATATATCAATTATCATTTAGAAGCATTTATAACTATCTGCATGTACTGTACATGAACTAATAATATGTTAAGCATTATATAATGTTTGTTAATGACTTATTAATGAAAGTTATTATACAATGTTACCCTTCCTTTGACGTATGCAGTAACTACAGCATTAGACTGATCTTCTGTTTCTGATGTCAGCTCATTTTACCAGGCAGCTGCTCTGGCTAAACCTCATCTCGATCTTTGCTAGATCAAAGACATTAACTTGGATTAGTGTTGTGGACATGTTTTATAAAAAACATCTTTTATAGTTGTCTAAGCTTTTTGGATTTCTTTGATCACATGATTGCTATTTTGGTGTCATATGGGATTAAAACATCTTGTTGGAATGGTTAGAAATATGGTCTGATGGTGGATGTCAGTCACAGTGCTAATGCTTATGATTTCATATGACCTCATATCACTTTGCAGCATTCATATCGCTTAATTTCAACCTTTACACTACTCTCCTAGAATGAGTTCATGATACATTGACCAGCCCATCCTTTCAGACATTGGATGACCAGCTTGCAAGGAAGGGTCGTTGAACTATTAAGAGTCCATCTCTGAACACGGTATACCCAAGGTGGTATGCACTGAGTCCTTTTTGTGAACTGGGACTTTTTAGCGCTAATGAGACTATTTACAGCAAGAAGAAAATTGATTACTCTTGAAACATGGGAAACATTAATAATTTAGAAAATTAGAGCAATTGTGACACAAACACATCATTCAGCCCATCAAGCTTGTAAATCTTATTCACCCACATTTTCCAAAATAACATCAAGTTCAGATTTAGAGGTCCCTAGAGTCATTCTTTTACCACAGTACTTATATTTATTTCATGAGTATATAGTTCTTTGCATGAAAAAAAAAAAGATTTTAAACATTGTCCTTAACAAGTTTCTAACTGTGTCCCCATGTTCTTGTTGAAAAAATTAACAAAAGTAGTCTAATATACCACAGCCATGATTTCGGTGAGGTCTTTCAAGTTCCAGGTAACTACCGTTTTTAACACAATTAAACAGGACAGGAACTGTTTGCTCCAGTCACATACAGCCATCATTGATATCATTCTCATTTTCTCTGTTTAGCATTGCTTGGCATGGTATATGTCAGCTCCAAGGGTGAACTGCAGCTGTTATCTCTACTGAGGAGAGGATCTTCTCTTGCCATGTCCCTTCAAAGAGGACCTGCATGACACTTGAGAAAGAAGCAAGAAATATTGCTGATGAGACCCCCTGCCAAGGTTACAGTACTTGTGTCAGCAACTTATCAAGAAGTAAAGGCTAGAAGTCTGTCAGAAAAAGAAAGCCCCCAGGACATGAACAGCACTATTATCACTTCTATTTTCATCTGACTGCTGAGTTTTAGATGTTTTATTTGGTATAAACAGTCCTTTTTTCAAGCTGTCATGCTGGGCACATTTCTCGATATGCTCTGTCTCTTTACAATACCATTAAAATTAATTCTGCATAATGATTTAAAGGATGGGTGGCACAGTTGTGCAGTGGTTATTTAGCACTGCTGCCTCAATGACCTAGGAATTCTGTTTTTATATCCCAACCCTGACACTTTCTGTGTAGAGTTTGCACTTTTTCCCCATATTTACAGAGGTTTTTCTCCCACATCCTCAAACTTTTTGTTTGTTTTTATGACCAATATTTATTGAAGCTTGGCAAGAAAAGATGCTACATTCACAGAAATAAATATTCAGTAGTAAATCCAAAACTTGTAATAAAGTAAAAGTGAAAAGAAATCATGACAATAACAAGCGAATTCCCCAAACTTCCTGAACCCACCCACTGGTATCCTCCACACTTATGACCATCCTCAACATTTGGAGTGGAAAAAAAATGATGCTATGCAGTTAGTACAATCTAAAACTTACGGCAATACATTGCCTTTCGTACTCATGAATGTGTTCTTGCAGTTCATTCTTCAGAAAAAATACTAATGTCATATTGTTGCTGTGCTACCAATCTAAAACTGGGTGAAATTTAAGTAATCACTGTAGACCCCTGCATTAGGGTTTGCAATGCACCATGCAAGGCATATGTCTCTCTTATATGCCATTTGATATGGGATTTGTAAAAGCAATGCTAATGTTTGTGATGCACTATCTTTTGGAATGACAGAGACATTGCAACCGGATGGACACTCAGACGGACACAAAAACGCTTAAACTTTAATTACGTTGGATGTAATTTTTCCTTAGAAATGGTTAAAGATGTAATGCTGTTTTTGACATTATACAATTTTGTACATTTTAAGCTTTAAAATTAATCTGAAATTTACACTATTCATGTCTTAAAACTGATTATAATGCTATACCCTCTGACCATCAATCAGTATGTGTTGTCTAGAAACTGATGAATGACCAATTGAGGAGAAAACTGAGGAAACACAGGAAAAGTCATGGGACTAGATGGAGTCAGTCCTGGAGTTCTTAAGACCTGTGCTGACCGGCTCTGTGGTATCTTCTGCTACTCTTTCAGTCTGTTACTCCAGAAAGTGCTGCTGCTTTGGAAAGCATCTTGCATTATTCTCTTTCCAAAGAATGCAGGTGCCTCTTCAACAAAAGTGGCCCTTACATCCTACATCATGAAGACCTTTGAGAGGCTGGTCTTGGACTATATGAGACATCTTATGAAAGATCCCTTGGACTCACTGCAGTCTGCCTAGTGACCAAAGATTAGAGTGGAAGATTCAATTATCTGTCTGCTCCACAAGGCCTGTTCTCATTTGGACAAAGCTGGCAGCACTGTGGGAATTATATTTTTTGAGTTCTCCAGTGCCTTCAATATCTTCAGTCATCCCTGTTAAGGGGTGAGCTCAGGAATATACCGGTGGATGAACCTATGGTTTCCTGGATAATGGACTCTGTATCAGGCAGACCACAGTTTGTGCAGCTTAAGGACTTCTGGCTCTGATGTGAGCAACACTGGAGAACCACAAGGAACAGTTGTCTTTTTTGTTTTTTTTCTTTACCTTATACACCTTGAACTATAACACCAGGACATGTCACTTGCAGAAAGTTTTGGACGACAAGAGGGACAAGACAGAGCATAGTAGTCAGGTGGAGAGTTTTGTTTCTTTGTGTGAAGTAAATTGTCTGCATCTTGACATCAGCAAAACCAAGGAACTGGTCATTGACAACCGGTCACCATTCAGTGAGTGGATGTTGAGGTGGTTCAATGCCCCAAATACTTGGGGGTTCACGTTCATGACTGGCCTGACTTGTCTTCTAACACGAGCAACTATATAAGACAGGGCAGAGCCAACTGAGAAAGAAAAAAACATTATTAACTGAAATGATTATAAGTATTTAACTCACAATACCAATGACTGTGTTTTGTGTTGAGCATGCTGCAGAGAGCAATATGATTTCTGATTCTATGTGATTTGTTCTTCAATTGGGTAGAGAAAGAATTGAGCTTATGCACAGAATTATTGGACTGGCTTGCATTCCTTTATGGGAAAATGCTGACCTTTTGATGCTAACAGAACACCCTGTGATATTATAAATCAGTCATGGCACTTATGCATTAAATAAGAATGTGTTAAACTAACTGAACAAATGTAATCCTTGATATTTTATAAGTAATGTGTGTGCAAAGGAAAAAAGGAAGTGAGCATTGTGTAAAACCGCTGAGTTGCATACACCCTATAACCGTTAGGACAAAACTTGCTGTAACTGGACTTATGTACGTGCAAGCTAGCAGAAGTGTATTTCTTAAAACTGTGAAAATACTGACCAATTTCTATCTGTAAAAACACTGTATTTTCCCTCCATGTACAAATTTAGGATGTTGACGGGGCTACAGCAATCCATGTAATAACTTCAAGATGAACTGCTATTTTTTTTTTATTCTTTCAACAAACTTGAGTATTTAAGGAAGTCTCTCTTAGGCTGCTGGTTAGGCTGACGGTTGGTAGCACACTAGACATGACAGGGTCTGAAGCCTGCAGTCTCCTCTCACCAAGGATAAAAAGAAATTGCTTTTTATTTTAAATTGGTGTTTTTGACTCCCGTTGTTTTTCCGACTTCAGCATTCACACAACTCTTTTTCATTAGGAGACTGCCTCTCTTTTATGTGGGTAGTGACATCCTATACATGTTCTGAAACTCTGTGATGACCAGTATGATTTTCTACATGGTGGTGTGCTGGGCCATTAACATCATTTCAAGAGAGGCCTAACGAATCAACAAGGTAATTAAAAATCAGGCTCAGTTATGGGACTCATTCTTAACTTGAACTTGCTGGAGATTGTAGTGAAGGAGAGAACAAAAACAAAACTGAGTCCCAATGCTGCACATCCTCCCTCTGACACACTAACACTGGGTACTTTCAGCCAACAAGTCATTCATCAGAAGTGTGCTAGTGGGGCTCCTTTATACCAACAACAATACAGGGTGATCCAGATCTAATTATGCAGAACCAGATCTTCTGGATGAGTTTGATTTATGCGGGGACGATTCCAGTTTGGTGCAAAGACGATTCTTCATGTCGTCAGTTCGCACACTTCTAGATCGTCCGGGATTTTACAGGTGATTTTCTATGTAATAAACTTAATAAGTTATAGCGTAGTGAAAATTGCATAATTAGATCTGGACCACCCTATATGTCTGCATAATACCTCACAGTGACTGTGACAGTTCTTTTTTATCTTCAGTCAAGTTAGAAGTTTTCTTTCTTTTTAGTAATTTGTTTGTGCATTGATTTGTTATAATATTTTTAGATTTATTTATTGAGCTTCTGTAAAAAGCTAAATTTCCCTCTTAGGACAATTAAAGATCTATCTATCTATCTATCTATCTATCTATCTATCTATCTATCTATCTATCTATCT
>JANRMT010062843.1:7362800-7379253 GCA_026402145.1 Polypterus bichir lapradei | reverse complement strand
TCTATCTATCTATCTATCTATCTATCTATCTATCTATCTATCTATCTGTCTGTCTGTCTGTGTCTGTCTGTCTGTCTGTCTATCTATCTTTAATCATGCTGGTTACTTTTTTCTGATAATATGTTTTGATATTTCTTTAGTGAGGAACACAGAAGTTACATTGTAAAATAGTTTTTTCAGGTAAAGAAAGCAGACATTTCAAAGTAAGGTAGTGTCACACACATGCGATTAGGAGGGAGCTGAGTGGACCAAGTAGAGGTAATTACCTGACAAGCCAAGGGGTAGCGGGGTGCTCTAAACCTATTTCTCTTATGTCTGCAGGCCAAATGCAGGAAAACCTGCCTGATTTAACATCACATCTGGTTCTGGCGGCCGGAAGAATGTCACTTCTAGTTCCGACTCCCAATACGACGTCACTTCTGGTTCTGGCCAGATGACATCACTTCCGGTTGCCAGCCTATAAAGATTCCATATTCCAAAACCTGATCAGTTCAGACCTGGAACTCAACCTGACAACATCAACTTTGTGTTTATATAAATCCTTTTGCAGCCAGGGACAATATATGGGTGGCTGCCCCAAACCTTTTTTTAGTGTGTTGAGACTCATTCTTTTACAGTAGTTACACTCACTATTAATGGAGAGTGGTGAAATGCTAGATGTTGATTAGCACATGCAAGTAAAAATTTCACTCTTAGAAACGGTATTTGGCAATTTGGCAATAATGATACTGTGAACTTATATACAGTAGGCTGATGATTAATGAACACACTGAGGAGAGGAGTGCGGCCCAAACAGGGCCGACATCCCAAAGACATTCTTGTTAGGTTACCTTGTGACTCTAAGTTGGCTCAGTATGTGTGAAGATGGATGTTTGAGTCCATGTGCCCTACAGGTATGATATACTGGTTCCAGTCTGTGCCCTGTGTTACCAGAATAAACACCTGAACTGGAAAACCTGGCTGGAAGTTTGATGAATAAATGCTTTCCAGTGTGCTTTCTTTCCTACGATTGTCAGTTTATTACTGCAGGGCTGAAAACAAAAATAACCAAGGAAGAGTTTTAGTTTCACACCAAAGATTTAATCCAATATCTGTTTCCTCCCTAGAGAAATGAAAGCCATGCTTACTGTACACTGGTAATAGAATATTATGGGCCCCCTAAGCTACACCCATGCCATACATCTTAAAGTGGATTATAAAGCACAATTTATCAGTCTGCTGACCTGGGAGGAAGAAGGGCCAGACAGAAAGAAAAAGAAAGAGAGAGAGAGAGACTTTTGATTTTGATATTGCAAATAAAGTATTTATTTATTTATTTATTTTCCAAATCTTTATGTTTATTTTCAGTATCCCTCTACAGTACACACATAAATGTATTTTCTCTCCATCATTTAACTGTTTGTACCATGCTATTTATTTGCTGTTTCTTTACAGTGTATGCACAGTAAAAAAAAAAAAAATTATAATTTATTAAATGTGAAGTTCACACTAGGTTTTTATTTCAGTGCCAAAGCAAAATGTATGTAATTTGCCTGAAGAATACATGTTTTTGATTATTTTTCATTTGTCCACAATAAACCCATACCTTCAAACTCCCTTTAAATAATAAAATCTAGTAGTGTATGAGAAACAATATTAAAAATAAATTACAAGAAATATTTATAGTAATTTTATATCAGTTTGTATTTGTCCAATTCTAATATATTTTAATATATACCACATAATTTTTAGATTCCAAACTAAATAGTGAGTGTAGTCCATTCAAAATACCTTCAGCCTGATAAGACCAAAAGGGGGGATCTTGAGCTGGCCATGATCTCAAATAATAAATTAAAGTATATAAAAGAAAATGTGCATTATATCAATGATAATAAGAGAAGAATGCAGGGTATTGGAAACTAATGGTACAAAAATAGGGAAATACAACAAAGATACACTCACACTGGACCTTCCCATACTGGGTTTGCGGTCGATCTGTTGAGTATGGTGGCAGACCCATCACTTACAAAAATGGTACCTTGAATGAGTCTACTCACACCTCTTGCCTTTTCACTATTCTCTGGCCTCTCTTATTCTTGCCAAGCTAGCCCCCAGACTCACTTCGCAACTCTAAACTCTTGTAACTGGAAGATATTATGTTATAGCCAGGGTTTGTTCCTTGCCTTCTACTTATATTCCTTTTTATCGTTACTTCTTCGGGTTTTAAATTACTATTTGTATTTGTTCCTGGTCTTCTTTAATTGTTATGTGTTGTGTATATCGGACATCACACATAAAAACTTGGCATTATAAAACTTTATCTGTGCCAAAATTAGAACTCTAAATAAGTAGAAAACAGCGAGCCTCTTCTGTATTGTATGTTTGTAGGCCTCATCTGTGTGGCCTCCTGTTTTATTTATCACTATAGATGTAGTTATATTTCAGTAATATTTGTGTTTATCAATAAATTGTATGATTGTGTTTCTTAAAACAAGTGTGCTTTAGTTACATTGATATAAGTCTAATGGCTGGAGACCCCCTCCTAATACAGAGAGAGGTAAGGTAAATAAAGCAGGAGAATTACCGAATTATGTCATTAATTAAGGGCATTGCCGAAGTCAAAACTGGTTATTAATTGAGTGAGCCACTTTCCTGCGGTGTATACAACCAACACTGTAACCTAATAAAGAAAATTTTAAATAGAAAAAAATTTGCTAAGAAATAAAAGGGCTGATTAAGAAAGAACTAAACCCGTTGGAGTCCATTGACTGT
Source organism: Polypterus bichir lapradei (assembly GCA_026402145.1). Classification (NCBI taxonomy): domain Eukaryota; kingdom Metazoa; phylum Chordata; class Cladistia; order Polypteriformes; family Polypteridae; genus Polypterus; species Polypterus bichir. Next base: position 7,376,502 of record JANRMT010062843.1, on the reverse strand, counting down.
CACATAGAGGAAAATAGCTGATGATCTGACCGCCAGTCCTGGGAGGCCAGCATTTCCACTTAATAGACGTTAATGGAATTTGTTACTTATTTACACATTCTATTCCCATTCTCATTTTATTAAATAAATAAAGGCAGATCACCAGAATATTTATAGGAATCCAATGATATTAATACACCTTCTATTATTCTTATTTATTTCCAATATTTTTAGAATTTTCTTTATTAAGCTACAGTATCAGCTTTCCTGTTGACTCAGTTGTGTAGTATTTTCTATAGGATTTTAAACAGAGCTGAAGTTAAAATGCAACAAATCTTATTACTACATGCATTATAAAACACATTCAAATAGATGGCACATCACAAATAGTAACAGCTGAAATCAGAAATCATCTTATATGCAGTAGATAATTTATCATGCTGTCTTAGTATACACATATGGGGTCACAGCTTCCCCAAGAAGAGGAGCTCATATACTTTGGGGTCTTGCTCACCAGTAGTAATAGAGATGAACATGAAATGAATAGAAGAGTCAAACTGCAGCAGTGTGAATTTTGCTAGACAGTGTCAATAATATTCTAGTCAATCAGCATCCATCCTTATTCTCACATACAGTTACAAACTTTGGGTAGTGACCTGAAGAATCAGATTGACAGTGCAAGCAGTCCAAATAAGGTCCTCACACATGATTACTGGGCTCACTCTCTATGACTGGGGGAAGAACTCAAGAATATGAAAAACTCTGTGCTTATTCAGATCCAAAACTCACCCACCATTACGCATGAAACTACTATGCCATCTGGATGGTTCACAAAGGAGTTGTACAAGATCTTAGAGATGACACAGGGGGAACAAAGAAATCCCCCCTAAAAAAATAGTACCAGAAATACTAAAAAGAAAGGAATGTAGGTAACATAATCCAAATTACCTAGTGGGCAACACCAGACTGGTTTCTTGGCAAGTATTGTAATTTGTAAACAGATAGCATAATAACAACAATATTAAGTAAGGTTTTAAATTTACAAAATATTATTAGTATAATGTCCAGTGCTTCACAGTGGCACAGTAGCCCCAGAGTACATTCACCTCATTCTGCTTTTAAGCTGGAGTGCGATCTGTGTGACATCTGCCTGCTCTCCCAGAGAACAATTTCTTCTAAAATTCCCTATTTTTGGAATATCTAAAATTACTTATGCGACAATTTGATTTTACTCAATGCTGCCAGGATAGGCTCTGAATTGACTACAATACAATATTGGATGAAGCAATACAGTTTAGAAAATGAAAGGAATGATGGCAATTGTTATGTCTATTGTAAAGAAATCAAATTAGTAGCATCCGTTTAAAAAAAGCCAAATCAGCTACTTAAAGTTCATTGTTCCTCCATCAACCCAGCTTTGTGCTTTACATTTATACTAATCAGGTTAGAAACAGGCCTCTCAGAGTAAAACTGCTGTAGGTTTCAGGAAAATCCCTGTGCAGTTTGAGTATTTGACCCTAGACATCTGTTATTATGCGCATCATGAGAGCTTCCCCCTGAGGGAATGTGAGCTGGTAAATATTTGCACAGTTCTCTCCTCTTTCCAAGCAAGCGGAGAAAGTACGTGCGTGAGCTGATACACCAAGTGTGTAGAAAAGAGTAAAAGTCAACCCTTGCAATTGTTTCCACAAAGCTACATTTTGAGCATCAAAGCCCAGGGAGCTCACAGCTCATTTGCTTGCTGACATCACGCCTCTGCACCAGGGAAGCTGCTGCTGATTACATGGGAGTGAAGCCGAAGTGCTTGATGGTAGCTGATTATGATATGTGAGCCCACGCAGAAGCACTAGAGACAGCTGATCACAGAGTGACCCACTGCCTCATCATCGCTTACAGTTGGAAGGAAGACGTTTTCATCACGCCAAGCTGAAAAGTCAGATGAGTCACGTTTCTCCTGATCTATCAGCTAGAACAGAGCAAAGAACATGTGGGTGATGGATCACTGTGAGAGAAGAGTGGCCAACTCACGCAGCAGGTCACAGTTAACCAAAAGAGTGAGACTACCTGAAGGAGAAGACATTAATCATCAGAGTGAATCTGGCACCTTTCACCACTGGCACTTTCACAAGGTCTAGAAGGTCTAAAGATGCATTAGAGGGAATGTTAATAAGACACAGCATTGAATAAGGTGAAAATCTAGCAGCTTGGACATAGCACTGGATCAATATATGTGGTCAAGCGAGAAGCTGGTGAAGTGTTAAGAAGCAAGACTGAAAAAGCTACAAAATCAAAGAAACGGAATGGGTTTCAGAAAAAAGAGGGCAACAAATAACACAGCTGGCTGTAGAAGTGGATTCAGTGTGTGGTGACCATTTGGCCAGAGTGGAGTTAACATAAAGAGTGCTGAAGATTAGAAAGGTCCTGATTGAGGTTATATTAGTAATGACTTGTGCAGCTGTAAGTTGAGGTAGTTATCTCAACATTAGAGAGCATAACATGCCCCACAACTGGTTCCCAAATGCCACTTGACTTTTCCGGTATACTTACACTTAGGCAGCTGACTTACTGAGAGTGCTATTAAATGTAGGTCATGGCTTAGAATTCATATGACATGTATTGTCATCACAGTTGCCCTGTACAAAGCTTTCCACCTCACACACTGCTGTTTCCTAGGCTTTTGTGAGTAATGTGACAAAGGAATTTCTCTATGACCTTAGACTCAGGAAGAGTGAGCAGGGAAATATTCATTACATAAGGATGATGCAACTATTTAGTGTATTCTTTATGAACACTTGCTTTCTAAATGAGTATACAGTAACATAATTTTCTGATATTTTCAGTTTTAGGTGTACTGCAAAAATGCTCAGACATTGAGAAGTCTGAGTGGGACTCACACTGCCAACTTCTCTGAGATCTTTACTTGCCTCATAGCCACCAACAGGGTAAGCTATACCTATCTTCATGGATGAACAGATGAAATTTAAAAGTTTATTTTCTCATAGTAGCCTAGAACTCTGCATTGATGGCTGATGGAAAGTGAACCTATGCCCGACATTCTGCTCTGTGAATAGAGCATGTTCCTCTAGTTTCTCTCATTTATTCCCAAAGCACCACGTCATGATAAGGTGTCTGATGACTGCAGGTGGGTATATGCTGGAATGTGCTTATGTAGTGGACTGCATGTCTCTGCTGCATGTTTTGTGCTCCTTGCTCATGGAATCAACTTGATCTCTTTGTGATCACAGCAAATATAATGCTCAAGTAGACAGTGGATCAATTGTAATAGAGAAGCTGCATTTTTCAGAATTCATTACCTTGTGAGTCACGTAAGCCACGTGAGTCAATACTTGAGCAGAAAATGAATCAATGACAGTAGAGAAGCTGCATTTTTTTAGAATTCATTACCTTGGGAGTCACATGACACCTTGTTGGCAATGGAAGCTTAGTGTTTTTGTTCTGAAAGCCATGCACTTTTTGCTCAATCCAGTTTTATACCTCAACTATTAAAGTTTATTAAAAGGACAGAAAGATTTTGGTTAACAGGTTGTTGTGTAAGAGTTTGTAGTATTCGCTCTGAGGCCTTTAAGTTTCCAAAGAAGTCACTAAGGCCTATCATGGATATTGGAGAATCTGGTTCCTCATATTGGGAAATGATGAAAACTCTACTCATGGAACAAACAAATATTTTGAATGCTAATATGCAGGCATACTTTACTGAGCTGAGGTCAGTGATTACCGGTATTAAGTTTGAGCAATCATAGACTAAAGGAATACTCCACCCCAAAATAATGTTTTTTATACAGTATATTACCTAACCCTTGTAGTTTGTAGCAGTGGTTGAGAAAAACATGTAATCTCATGTTTTCACTCAGAATGGAGAGAAAACAATTTATGATATAATACAAGCCAACTGTGATCAATGCTGTACAACAGCAAAAAGAAAAAAGATTCTCATGTTACTTGTTTCACATAATCCACATATCAGTTTTCCAGTTGTATGTTCAAAACATGTAAAACACATGCCTTTATGCTAAAATATTGTTAAATAGATACTTCTGGAAAGATTAGTACACATTATAAATGGAAAATTAAAGTCATATTTGACTGACTTTTTGAATTTTTTGAGACAGGACTCTTGCAAAACAAATGATGAGGAGAGACGGATCTTGTTCTTTTAAAAATGAATTACAATCTTTATATTCCAGTGTCTCAAATTACAGAGACGAAATTGGATCCTTACGCAAAGAGATCGCTGTACTTACTCTAAAGCTAATAGACCAAGAGGGCCATGGTTACAGAAAACATATAGAAATTGTAGCCCTACCAAAAAAAAAGAGAAGGATGATTTATTTGTTTTTCTATCTGAAGCCTGGTAGAAATAGTTTCTAGCATAAAGTGTGTAACCACAATGGGGCCTGAAAGGGCCCACAAGATCTATTCAAATTGACCAGATTCTTCCAAGCTTTGTGTTGACATCATCACGTTTTTGCAATATGTCGATACACAAGTGTTAGCGTAGTCCCTTAAGATGTCAGAGTGATGTCAGCTCAGTTTGCGCAACTCCTATCGCTTATTTGTGTCCACAAAGGATGTGCTATGGGCCATTGAGGAATTCAAGGTTACAGGGTGCCTTCCCTTGTAATAAGTTTTTTTTTATTCTCTTCTATCTTGGCAACATAAGCAGCAATGAGTGTACTTGTGGACCGACTGCGCCTTCTAAATAGAACATGCTTGACTCCTTCTCTTTAAAAGGATAATGGATGGTTTATAGGATGTTTATAGAAGTTCTTTGTTAATGTGTTTTTCACTGTTGGGTATAATTTATTTAGTCTTTAATGATCTATTGATCACTGTTTAATTTATGGTAAGTTTTACTTTTTCAATTCTCCCCTATTCATTTGATGGGATTTTGTAATGTATTTTTAACATATTAAAGGTTGGGGGGCTTGGAACAAGTATTTCTTGGAGTGCTATGTCTGTCACTGCATTGAAGTATTTTTTTAACATATTTGCAGCACTGCGGTGGGCTGGCGCCCTGCCTGGGGTTTGTTTCCTGCCTTGCATCCTGTGTTGGTTGGGATTGGCTCCAGCAGACCCCCGTGACCCTGTAGTTAGGATTGGGTTGGATAATGGATGGATGGACATTTGCAGCACTAGTTAGTTCAGCTCTTATTTGGTTGACCAAGGTAAGGTAAGGTGGAGGGATTGGTGTTTTTAGGCGCTCTCTTTGTTGATTGATTACTCTTTAAATTTTTTCCTCCTGGGGATCTGTGGGGTAGGTGAGAGGGATGGGAGGGGGTCCAGTACTATACTTCCTGAACCTGTAAAGCAATTGTTTCTGTTCCACTATGGGCAGTTTCTGCTTTGGGTTGTCTTTTCTCCACTGTTTTATTTAACTATTGTGAAAGCTGCTGCAGGGGGACACAGCCCTTCAGAAACCCCCTCTTAAACAGTTTTTCAATGGGAAATAGACTCACTCTTACAGCTCCTCTTTGCGGGATTAGCTGCCAGCTTGTTGGCTTGCCATGCAACATGCTTCGAACATTTAAAAGACTGAGCCGTGGCCATCCTGAGGTTTCTCACTCTCCTGTCTCTCTTCCCCCAGACTCCCTCTGCTCCGACTGCTGCTACTGGGCCACTGGAGCCACTTGATGAAGAAGACTTTGTGTTCTTTTGAGCAGGAGTTGGGGCCGATGTGTCATGTTTGACAGTTGTTCCTTGTGAGGCCGGATCGCCTCTGTAAGAGACTTGTGTTTGTATCCAGCAGAGCAGCAATAAAGTTTCTGCTCCTTGGAAAACCTACTGAACTCTCCTGTGCAACTTTGTGACCCAAGCTTGACACTACGAATAATCTTTCTGTTACTACATTGAATGTTTAGGGCCTGAGTTTGTGGAATCACTGCTCGTGCTGCCTTTATCTTTTACATCATTGACATGTCAACATTGAACTATTACAAGAAACATATTTAAGGGCAAATTACATTATTCGCTGTCAAAATAGATATTGTATTCCTACTAAGTAATGTGGAACACTTGCACTTATTAGGAAGAGTTTACAGGTGAAGTTTATCGCATTAAGGGGCATCAAAATGGCAAGTTTTTCTATCCCAGAGCAGAAAATCAAGTTTATAAGCATTTACGTACCTACTCCACATCAAGCCTCCTTCCTATCTAATGTAGCCACTGAGTTACTCAATTTTTTATGCCCTTGACTTGTGTATAGTCATCATAGATCATAAGAACAGTTATGGATCCCCTTTTTGACAAGTCCTCTCCCTACGGCTGAGGTGCTCTGTCTTTACTTAACCCTCTCCATTTTCAAATCCTGTAAAGACCTCTGTCTGGTAGACAGATTTTGTGTTTTAAATCTATCATGTATAGAATACACTTTCTTCTTGTCATGTCATATATTTCAGTCAAAAATTGATTATCTATTTTGTTTTTCAATCTTTGGTCCCACTTATTCTAATTTCCTGTAATCTGGCCTCCCAAATCTCAGTCCATCATCCTACCTTGCAGATGGAGATTCAATACATTGCTATTAAATAATAAACAATTCCGTGATCAGTTAGCTGCTAAATTAAAGGACCTTCTTAGAGATAAATAAATGCTTAGTGGAAGATCTAGGAATTATCTGAGAGGCTATGAAGGGCTGCCCCTGTGACTTTTTTATCTTGTTTCATCACTCCTTAAAGATAGTTGAACTTGACATCCAAAGTCTTTCTGCTTTGGAAAGGTATCATCCTTTTACATTAGATGATAACTATGAAACATCAGCAGTTATATAATAATTATTAACATGTATTATTTATTTTTAATAATTACAATTATTATATCTCAGGAGCCAAGCGCAGTAAACTCTTACCACTTTGTCTTCATCTTAATTAGTCATTTGCTACAATATCTGCTATCAGGATGGAGTCTGGAGCAATTACTAGTAACCCTATGAAATAAATAAACAGTTTCTCTACTACAATTCCAATCTGTTTTCTGAGGTACCTATGTTGCTCTCTCCAGTTTACTTATCTTTCTTAGATTCACTGAATTTGCCTAGTCATGCATATGAGAAATGATTGCATTTGGATGTTCCTATTATTTGGGTTGAGATGATGGAATCTGTACACTCTATAAATAACAGTCAAAGTGATGGAATTCCACCAGAGTTAGTTTCAGCCTTTTGGGAACAGCTTTCTTTACATCTTCTCCAAATGCTGATCTAATTTGAAGCTCTGGGGAGCACTGCCCCATAGCTACACTGAAGGGAGAAAATTTAAAGGAAATTAGGCAATGTACCCAAATGGTATATACACTCGCCCACCTTTATTAATTATGTATTACTATTTGGTGGTCCTCAAAGTTTTCTCTCTGCCTGGATGTAACATGGGCTCACTAGTTTGGGTGATCTGTTTGGGGATTTTAGCCTCAATTCATTCCAAAATTGTCAGTCTCATGTTAGTGTCCCTTTTTCTACTACCTGCAGCTTCATTCAGTGCTTAGGGCTTATTGCATTTCACTTACATCTGCTTTACCCTATCATATCCTGTTCTCTCTTACTCACTCTTCTTCTCTCAGAAAGTCTGCTTCAGTTCTTTATTCACTGTTATTTAAGGCTTCCCATAAACCTCTACTCCTTATCTCTCAGTATTCGTGGGATCTTATACCCCTTCCCCCTTTACCGGGATAACATTTTCAAAAATATACAATTTTCATCCAGAAACCCCAACCATTAATTTGCTCATTTTAAATTTGTTCATATGTTATATTTTACCCCTCGTAAGACCCATTTATTGGGTTTTAACCCAGAATTTCACTGTCACTATTGCTCACATAATGTCCCAGGGACTTTTATGCCCAACTGTTGTTCTGTTCCTCCTGCTCTGGTTTTCTGATCGTCAATCTTCTGCTCTCTGTCTACAAAACTATCAGTTCCTATTCCCCCCTTGCCACATATTCTTATACTCTTAGACCTTTCAGACATCACTCTTTGAACACGTCAGCAAGAAATTCTTATCTTTGGGCGAAGGAGCTGCTAAACATCTCCTTACTTCTAGACGGAAAACCCCAAATCTGATTACACTAAAGAACTGGATGTGTAATTTTTACGACTTGCTTTTGTTGGAGCTGCCTGCATCAAAAATGAATAGAGCATCCACTAACTTTATTCAGGACTGGAATTTGCGACTTCCACACTGAAATCTTTTACAAGCAGAGACTAGTGATGTATTTGCTACCTTGGTTGGGTGCATTGGGGTGGCCGGTCAGCACAGTTGTGGTTCCTGGTGGTATGGTATAGAACTTGGGAAAGTTGTAGGGAAGGTAGGAGAGGAGTGCCATTTGAGTGTTATTCAAATTTTGATTGTTTGTTTTGTCATGTTGATTTCCTTTTGATTTTATTAATAAATCTTATCTTGCAGTTTGTCAAAGTGTTGAAAACACATCTGAATGTTAAATATTTTAGTTAGATAGATAGATAGATAGATAGATAGATAGATAGATAGATAGATAGTTTCCAGGGGAAGTGTAGTGTATGGCTTATACATGCTAACATTAAAATACTGCATTCACAAATCTACAAAGAATACACTCAAGTTTAAATCATAAAATAAATAAATATACACAGTACGTTTGTATTCTATTGAAGTTTACCTAATGGAATGGTTGAAAAATAGTGTCAATCCTGCAGATATTTTATATGGTCTGAAGGCATCTAGACAAAAGATCACCGTTTCCCCCAGCACAGCATTATCAAATCAGCCTTGTGCTTATGCCACTTCATGTGTTGGCCAGGATGTCAGAGACAATGTTCATAAGAGTCAACAGCTTAAACATCGTCTTCAACTTCCTCCAGGGGGTCCACAATAATGCCCAGAACATAGCCAGCCTTCCTCCTGCTCTTGTGCTACTGTCTCAGTTTACCACTGTGCCAAAGTGAATACTATACTATGATCAGGCTACTAAGAAAGCGTCACTACAAATTATTGCGAGATGGAGACAGACCAGGAGATGTCACATCAGGCAGGCTTGTAATGAGGGACTGGCAAAGGTCAGAACAGATAAAGAGAGAAATAACTAGGGAACAAAACACAAAGGTGAATTGGAATCGAAGGATAAGTTAGGGACAGAAGAAAGTCAAAACCGAAATGAGACCTAACAATAGTCTACATAGAGATTATCTAGCTACATTAGAAGGTTTTATATGAATGAATTACATTGTGTAGTATCCTATTTAAAGCAGAATGGCCACTCATGTCATTGGTGTGCTTTTCACAATCATGTAACACAACTGTGTGCTGCATAAACAAAAGATGCTAACAACCAAAATAAAAACTTTGCTTTGTGCAAATAGTAAAAATAGCTTAAAATCCCACAAAATGAATTCTCCATCATAAAAAATATTATCCAGTGCAAGTATTAATGTTAATGTATGACGCAGGCAATGGTACATTTCCGCAGCAGCCTTGGGAAATATTGCCCTGCGGTGGGCTGGCGCCCTGCCCAGGGTTTGTTTCCTGCCTTGCGCCCTGTGTTGGCTGGGATTGGCTCCATCAGACACCCGTGACCCTGTAGTTAGGATATAGCAGGTTAGATGATGGATGGATGGGAAATATAGTACAGTCAACTCTTTTGTATCTGGCTCTTGTGTTTAAAGTCGTTGCTCTTATTGAAATTTGCAACAGTCTCCTTTGTTTGGCTAATAATGAGCCACTTCAATCAACAAAGTTATTAGCAGGACTCTGTATTCCACCACTTATACAGCCCATTATCACAGAGTCAATAATGGGTTGTAAAAAAATATCTTATGTTTATAGGATGAGCAAGAGGCGAGATAAGGTATTTCTTAGAGAGCCCCTTGTGTTGGTGAACAGATTTAAAAACTAGAATGGTGGAAATGGTAGATGTGAGGAACCACAACTTCAGAGACCAGAATTCAGTTTCCAGGCAGTGATTCAATTATGCATCCTGGCGTCACTTACAATTTCCCGGACTTGCCATTTATATTGTTTCATTATGTCCTTTAGGCTAAGAGAGATGTGGGGCAGCATTGCATACCACCAAGTGCCATACTCATACAGTATGAGGGGGACCAGTTAAAAGTATAAATAATATTTTGAATGCATTATTTACAAGCAAGCTTAATCTTCAGATGCTATACAAACACAGAAGTTGTTAGTTTGTTTTTCCAGGCTCCCGGGAAAGGCCAGCAGACTGACAGTGGGATGTGCAATCTGACAAATCTCGTTATTAATATTCATGTTGTATTTCTCAGTTGGATTTCATTTCTTTTATCAATAATTCTAATCTTTCCCTTATTTTTGTTACCATTAATGGTTTTTAAAGGTGTGTGGGGTCTTTCTCTCCGACAGGAAGGTCACAAGCTTGCTGTGTCACAGCCCTGGATCAATCCTTTGATTACCAGCTCCCCCATGGCTGAAGAGTTTGCACAGATCAAAATGGAATGTTCTCTGGCTTCAGGTAACCCTCTATTTAAATAGATGGTTTAGGAAATTTAACCAATAAATGAATGAATGAATGAATGAATGAATGAATGAATGAAATGGAATGTCAATAAGATGTCGGCCAATACTACCGCTTCAGCTCATAGCTCAATTAGAATTAACTGCATTTCTTGTGCCTATCCAAATGCTTTTTTTATTATTGTGAATAGTTGAGAAAAATTGAATGTGTAGCCTAATACAGCTTTTAAAATCTTAAAGGTATCAAGCCACCTGAGCTTAAGCGGACTTTAATGAAATAAAGGGAAGCGCATTTGGGATACAAATCAGGAAGTACTTCTTGGCACACTGTGTTGAAGTGGGATGTTTCAATTGAAGACCTGCCATGCCATTTAAAAGACCTAATGTATCATCTACTAACAATGTAAGGACAAATTATTACCGCATCCTTAGATTTACAAAAGTAATAAGTGGCACCAGAGAGTTGAAGCATGATATAAAGTATGTCCATTGTGCTTCTCCAGTTTCATCTCGTCTGACAAGCATCACAATATAACATAAGAAGCATATGACACAACAAATAGCAGCATTCAATCTATCCTTTTTTATAAATAAAATTAAATTAACAGTTATGTACTTGATGTATGATTCAGACTATCATCAAAAAATTATATATGACTTTAATACAACAAGATTGGGTAGTCAAGTCAAGTTGTGGAGCATGCACTGGTACAGTGCGTTGTCGCACCCACTACACGACAAAACAACTCGGGATCTTGGTTGGCAACCCCCCAGGCAGACATGCAGTCCAGTCCCACCCTCCAGAAATGACCCTCTATATGCCGCAGCCAGGTGTTACATGGGCGACCTCTTGGCCTGGTCCAGCCACTTGGGTCCCCAACAATGAGGATTTTATAAGCTGGATCACCCTCGGGGAAACGTGGCACATGGCTGTAGTGTCGTAACTGATGCTCCTTCACAATGCAGGTACTGTGCCTCATTCGGGACTCCATGAGCAACCACTCATTCAACACAAAAGTCAAACCAACGGTACCCAAGGATTTTCCGGAGAGACACAGTACCAAAGGAGTCCAGTCTTCATCTCAGATCACTGGATAGCGTCCATGTCTTTCAACCATATAGCAAGACAGGAAGCACCAGCTCTCTAAAGACTTGGACCTTCATCCTTTTGCATAGATATCGGGAGCACCACACACCCCTTTCCAGCGACCTTATGATCCCCCATGCTCTCCCAGTCCATCTACTGACTTCATAGGAAGAGTCACCAGAGACATGAATGTCACTGCCAAGGTAAGTAAACCTCTCAACAAGGTCGACACTCTCTCCGCAAACAGACACACTGCTGATGGCTGTGCCCAAGAGGTCATTAAAGGCCTGGAAATATACTTTAAAATACAGGCTGTCAGGACAAGTAGACTTCAAATCTGGAGCAAGCCCTAGTAATATGAACGCTCACTTTTATAGTCTCTTCAAACTTGTAATGGACTGGTGTCCTGTCTGTGGATTTATTTCCTGCCATTTTAAGCAGGGATAGGCTCTGGAACCTCAAGATTTTATTTGAAATATTTTGTTTGGAAAATGTATAAATGGATGGATTATTTTAGCCCTTCATTCCATCATTTACTGTTAATGTTCAACACTGTTCAAGTGTGTAATCCCCAAACTGGAAGGGATTCCTGGCAATTCCCCTTTAATTTAAGACAAAACCTGAGATATAAATGGACCTTGACTGTTTTTTCTTCCTTACATGTCCACTCACATTCCTGATATGCAATGCACTGTTCTTTCTCATCATGGCATACCAAAAAATTGTTCCATGTGAGCATCGACATTCCTATGCTTCATCATTTCACTGGCTCAATAAAAAGAACTCTGTCGGTTCACATCAAGGAGAGCTAGCTGACTGATCTAGTTGCCCTGAGGCAGCCTTCCAGCCACATGTACCCTTAAGAAAGTGTATCTGTCTCCACCTTACAGGCACATACAACCACAGAATATCTGAAGAAGAAACAGCATTCAATTACTAAAAAGAAGAAGGAGACACAAACAAAATTCATATAAATATAACAGATGCAAAGGCCATCAGATAATATCAATTAACTCATTAGTCTTGGAATAGACTTGCAGCTGACTTTGGGGCCTTTGCAGATGTGCATGTCATATTGATCAGTTGCTGTGAGCCTGTTGATCCGTTAACAATGCTGTGAAGAAAGCATCTTAATGGGAAAGCCCAGCAGCTGGAGAATAAGGGTGGAGGGGTGTATTGGTTGGGGGGAGGGGGGTGTTTTGAGATATATAGGTCTTTGAGAAACTGCACTGTGTTCTAAAGACTACTCAAGTGTTACTACATATACAACAGTGATAATAATAATAATAATAATAATAATAATAATAATAATAATAATGCATCTATTATCAGTGGATATTCTAGCATTAATGTATTTCATTGTTAGACACTAGCTGAGAGGGCAATACACATCAAAAATAATTAAAAATTTTATTCTTATCCATACATGCATGCTGTCCAGGTATTGCTTCTGTCTTGCATCCTCTGAATGCTGGAATAGACTCCAGCTGGCCTGGATAAACAGGTTAGGAAAATGGCTGGCTGGCTGGCTGGATGGATAGTTGGATGGATGGATGGATGGATGGAACACCTTCAGTAACAGACTGAGAAAATTTCATTTTTCCAAGGAGTGCTATGTAAGGTCATTTCTACCCTCAATCATTAGGCTCAATAATGAGTCAACCCTTGGCCAAACTGAAATCCTGTACTGTGAAATTGTACATTGTATTTGCAATTATAATCACTTTACATTTAGTAAATACCTGCACTTTGTTAATTTACTTATAAATTCTTTTTATCTGCGGTGGGCTGGCACCCTGCCCAGGGTTTGTTCCTACTTTGCACCATGTGTTGGCAGGGATTGGCTCCTGCAGACCCCTGTTACCCTGTAGTTAGGATATAGCGGTTGGATAATGGATGGATGGATTATTTTTATTATATGTGTATCTGTGCCTTGTTAGTTATATGTGTATTTATGTCTATATATACTGTAGGAAGAATAAAATAATCTTAAGTATGCTAACAAGGCTCAAATACACATATGGTAAGAATAATCTATAAATTGATTAACAATTATTAGTAATTATTGTCAGCTACTGTAACCCTGCAATTTCCTCCAGAATTAATAAAGTTTATATCTATCTATCTATCTATCTATCTATCTATCTATCTATCTATCTAT
>JANRMT010062843.1:7322589-7362790 GCA_026402145.1 Polypterus bichir lapradei | reverse complement strand
TATCTATCTATCTATCTATCTATCTATCTATCTATCTATCTATCTATCTATTGTTCTTTATTAATTCACATATTGAACTTGCTCCTACACAATTATTTATATGGGAGTTTAAAATAATCACACCAGTTCATAAATATATCATATAACATTCTATAAATTTGTCTGCTCCTTTATGTACTTTTTATCCATTCTATGATAAAAATTGGATGGCTTGTAGAATGAAAGCTTTAATGCCTTACTCTGTCTGTGATTGCCAAGGCAGAAGTTTTCTTCTTTTTTTACCTTTTTGTCCTTTTTAGTCATCCTGGTGTGTGCTCAGACATAAGTTTGCATGTGTATTTTTGCATGCAGTGCATCGGGAAAGTATTCACAACGCATCACTTTTTCCACATTTTGTTATGTTACAGCCTTATTCCAAAATGGATTAAATTCATTTCTTTCCTCAGAATTCTACACACAACACCCCATAATGACAACGTGAAATAAGTTTACTTGAGGTTTTTGCAAATTTATTAAAAATAAAAAAATGGAGAAATCACATGTACATAAATGTTTACAGCCTTTGCTCAATACTTTGTCGATGCACCTTTGGCAGCAATTACAACCTGAAGTCTTTTTGAATATGATGCCACAAGCTTGGCACACCTATCCTTGGCCAGTTTCGCCCATTCCTCTTTGCAGCACCTCTCAAGCTCCATCAGGTTCGATGGGAAGCATCGATGCACAGCCATTTTAAGATCTCTCGAGAGATGTTCAATCGGATTCAAGTCTGGGCTCTGGCTGGGCCACTCAAGGACTTTCACAGAGTTGTCCTGAAGCCACTTCTTTGATATCTTGGCTGTGTGCTTAGGGTCGTTGTCCTGCTGAAAGATGAACCGTCGCCCCAGTCTGAGGTCAAGAGTGCTCTGGAGCAGGTTTTCATCCAGGATGTCTCCTTTACATTGCTGCAGTCATCTTTCCCTTTATCCTGACTAGTCTCCCAGTTCCTGCCGCTGAAAAACATCCCCACAGCATGATGCTGCCACCACCATGCTTCACTGTAGGGATGGTATTGGCCTGGTGATGAGCGGTGCCTGGTTTCCTCCAAACGTGACGTCTGGCATTCACACCAAAGAGTTCAATCTTTGTCTCATCAGACCAGAGAATTTTGTTTCTCATGGTCTGAGAGTCCTTCAGGTGCCTTTTGGCAAACTCCAGGCAGGCTGCCATGTGCCTTTTACTAAGGAGTGGCTTCCAACTGGCCACTCTACCATACAGGCCTGATTGGTGGATTGCTGCAGAGATGGTTGTCCTTCTGGAAGGTTCTCCTCTCGCCACAGAGGACCTCTGGAGCTCTGACAGAGTGACCATCGGGTTCTTAGTCACCTCCCTGACTAAGGCCCTTCTCCCCCGATCGCTCAGTTTAGATGGCCGGCCAGCTCTAGGAAGAGTCCTGGTGGTTTTGAACTTCTTCCACTTACGGATGATGGAGGCCACTGTGCTCATTGGGACCTTCAAAGCAGCAGAAATGTTTTTGTAACCTAACATTTGTGCCTCAAGACAATTCCTTTGACTTCATGCTTGGTTTGTGCTCTGACATGAACTGTCAACTGTGAGACCTTATATAGACAGGTGTGTGCCTTTCCAAATCATGTCCAATCAACTGAATGTACCACAGGTGGACTCCAATTAAGCTGCAGAAACATCTCAAGGATGATCAGGGGAAACAGGATGCACCTGAGCTCAATTTTGAGCTTCATGGTAAAGGCTGTGAATACTTGTGTACATGTGCTTTCTCAATTTTTTTATTTTGAATAAATTTGCAAAAATCTCAAGTAAACTTTTTTCATGTTGTGATTATGGGGTGTTGTGTGTAGAATTCTGAGGAAAAAATTAATATAATCCATTTTGGAATAAGGCCATAACATAACAAAATATGGAAAAAGTGATGCGCTGTGAATACTTTCCGGATGCACTGTATATGTATGTATGTATATATGTATTGTAGCCTGTGGCTGGGGCCCTTGCCCGGCCGGGATGTCTCCAGACTGGGTGGACCAGGGAAGCAAGCATCGCCACAGCATTACCTAGACTAGCACTACATGGCAATCTCCCTGGGTTGCAGCGGTGCCTTGGACTCCCGCAGGGTTTCATGGGAGTTGGAGTTTGGTGCAGCCCTGTTGGGATCCATGGGCGCCGCCAGGGGGTGCTGCAGCAGGAACTGCTCAGCCCTTATGGGCAGTTCTTCTACCAAACCCGGAAGTGCTGCCAGAATTGAGTCATCAAGTACCTCGAGCACTTCCGGGTGCAAAATAAAAGGAGCCAGTAGCCACTACTCAGGGAGCCAGAGTCAGGAGGAGGAGCAACGAAGCTTGAACTGAGGAGTGGAGGAGAAAGGAGATAAAGAGAAGGAAGAGAACTGTTTGGGTGCTGCGCTTGTGCTGGACTGTATTGAGCTTGTGTGAATGGGGAAGGTGTTGCCCATAAGGTAAAATGGAAAATAAAAAAACAGTGTGTGCCTTGAACTTCTGTCCCACACTTGTCTGTGTCAGGTTCAGGTGACAGTGCCAGCCTAGGTGGTCTACAGTATGTATGTATGTTAGTTATGTATTTTATTTATTATTATATAAGTTTCTCTAAAAAGCCCAATTTCCCCAAATACAGTTCTATCTAAAAATAAAAAAAATCTATCTATCTATCTATCTACTACCAGTAAATGTACAGTACGTAGCATCATTTCTAAATACTACCAGTTTGTGTACTGTACGTAGCACCAAATTAATGAAGGAACTATCTGATTTAAGTAATAAGTGCAATTATTAGTGGTAATAGTGATGGATATGAATAGGCTCATTAAAAAATAGAACTGGCTAATAAAAATGGTGAAGTTAGACTGAAGTTGCATACATATCTTGCGGATGAATGATTTCGACTGATGTCACTTTTCTTAGGTGCAGAGTAAAGCAAATCAGATATCTGAGGTAAATCAGCAAAAAACGGATCTTATACTCCCAGGACATTTTTTAAGGAGTTTGAATGGTATGCGGTGTGAAACGTTCAGATTATAGGTGTCAAAGATGAAGGCAGGGTATGAAAGCTGAGCTAGAAATCATCTCCTTTGTAGTCCTCAGCAGCTATCTCTGGGTTATTTTGTTACAGGTGGAGGTGAAGTTCTGAATGTCCCTGTTTAACACTATTGAATTTGAAGGGCCCATGGCCACAATTGATTCTGCACATGACTTAAATGGAAAATATTGCACTGCCATTAAAGTAAGACATTAAGGCATGAAGCTCTCTGGAACAAAACCCCATGATACATGACTTGAAAATAAAGTCTAGTGTAGCTAAATCAGGTGATTTTTGTCCCACGTGAAGGATTCCCTAAATTCATTGATGCCATTGTTCATTTTTGTTTCTCACAGACCAGTAAGAATAGATTTGTCTCTTTGCCTTCTTGGTATAGACCAGTGGTTCTCAAACTTTTGTATTTCGCACCCCCCTGCCCCCCTTTTCTACCTGGATTAATTCTGCGCCCCCTGCATTATATTAAGATAGATGAGAATAACCCATGTTACAACTAACAAAGGCATCATACTCGTGTGGTGCCGCGGCATCCTATCATTTTTACTTCCATAAGATTTGCATGTGTTCAGCTAACTTTGATGAAATATTTGCAATTTATTTTTTTTAAAGTGCTTTAATAACTGTTAAAATGCCTTGTGTGGTTTTTGGTAGTAATTCTAATCCCAAAAACAAAGAATAAATTATTTATTCTTACTTAATTATTTTTTTATGTAAAGAAACGATTAAATATGTTTTAATTTTTAAAAATCTCGTAAACGAGGACATCGATAAAGTCAATCTGTGCGAGACGAATGTATTTTCGGCCGACAAATATTATACCGCTGTTAGTTGTATCATGAAAATAACCCAATATGCAGTAAATTATTTAACTCAGTCGCGACGCATTATCACCTGATCTACTGTTACCCAAATGTTCGCGACAGATACCGATACGTCTCGAACTTTCTGGATTGAAAATACGCGACTATAAAAGCAGCAGCAGCGGCGCTGCTCGTCATAGAAACAAACTTCAAATAGAAAAGGAGCTCAGAGTGTCTATCTCGAATATCAAACCAAACTTGGACAGGCTGTGTACTTTAAAGCAGGCACATATAAGTCATTAGATCTATGCCTTAGAAATGTATTATGTTAATTTTAGTTATAATGCATTCGTTGTGATTATATGCTTGCAAATTTAAATCTGAAATAAAAATGGAAAAAATTAATTTTGATGTCTTGTTCATTTATTTGACGCCCCCCTTGTACAGCTTCAGCGCCCCCCTGGGGGGCACGCCCCACAGTTTGATAACCGCTGGTATAGACAATATTAAGTCATGGAATGTGTCTAAAGTATGATTACATTGGAAAACTATACACAATATTTACTGTATGTTGATTCCCATATAATAATGCAGTGAAATGGGTGTCTTGGCTAGTGCTGATCTCTTAACTATGCTTTGCTGCCCAGGTACTAAAATCTGGCAAAGCAACATTTAACAAAGCTTTATGAACATTCTAAAATTTAAATCTTGTCACTAGAAGCATGATGTCGAACAGCAGTTAAACAAGATTGTCTCCTCAGCCTTTCTATAGAGATAAGGAAAAGCCTGTGAAGATGTTAGGTCTGATTTAATAAAGAACACATTAAGAGATAATATAACAATTATTCACTCTTTTCAGTTATGATAACCTTTCCATCCACACTCTGGCATCACCGGTAATTACTGTGCTAATAAAATCATCAGCACATCCCTACACTCAGCTCCCATTTCCTTTTCGGCTTATTTCATCTCATTGCATTGGACATTTCAACCACAGAACAAATTCACTTCATTCTGTTTTTATGTATATATTAATCGATCAATCCTTTAATACATATTCTTTTATGGTCTTTCACGAGGTATTTTATAACTACTGTCATATAACAAATAATATATATGCATCACTGTGTACTAATCTAATTTAAAATAAAATCAAATCTGAGGCTATAAAATAAGAAATGCAAGATTTTTATTTTTTTTTTACTCAATCAAAGAAAGCAGTTAGACACTAATCCTAGCACCACACTGGCCTGGTTATACTGTACTGTGCTGCGTATTTGCCAGTAAACTCACCTCCCTTCACACAGTTTAGCTGCCAGAAAAGGGACATACCTGCCTCACCGTGGAATTACTCCTGGGGCCCATCCAAGAATCAGTTTTCACATATCAGGTGGGTACCTCCCATAAGAAGCCCAAAGACCCTCCATCTATAGTGCCTCCAACTTCCAGTTTTCTCATTTTATAAAATGTTGCAACAAAATTGCAAGATTCCCTTCCTAGCCTTACTTACTGTATGTTGTGCCACCGTATTTGAAGAAGGACTAGCTTTACTTAACTAATGACTCTGGAAAACTGGAATATCAACCTTAAATTCATTCTTTCAGCCATATGAGTGCTCAGAGGGGTTATTCTGTCACAAAAATGTCTTCTGCCCTTGGCATCCCTTAGTTTTTGTGCCTTAGAGACAAAGAGGGGAAGAAAGGCAGTGGTGTCACTCATTTCAAGCCAGCACTTTGCAGTGCACAACACTAAGGGTAAGCGAGTACCAGGCTCTGTAAACTTTACTGTGCCACCATGCCCCTGTTTGTCGGAAAGGTGATAAAACTAAAACACAGACCCTTATACACAAAATACAAAAGTCTGTCAGGGCCACTTCAAACATAAGCCTTGCTGGCTTAAATGATTTTATTACTTTATATTTATATAGCCTTAAAGTGTACATATTTATTAACATGTAACAGTCAGCAAACGAGAATGTGAACCTAAGCTTTGTATTTAGGTGGCCACAACTGATACGCACCATACTGCCCACACTTTCAGAACTGTTAGCTCTCTCAAACAGCATTTCCTACAGGCAGAGCTTACGCTATACCCTCCACCTCCATGATGTAGTTCTGTGTAGGCAGGCACTGTGCTCTTATTCCTAAGACATTGGACTTTAGACTGCACCACTGACTCACAAAGCAAGTTACTAGAGCTCCCTGCTCCCCAGCAACAGGCATTGGTTTGTCAGTCTCAACATACGTCACACAAACTGCTTAGAGATGGAGTGGGAGTCTGGAATCACCTACACAGTCATGCTTTTGGAGGGCTTACCCTCTTACAGTTATGAAACACCTGCCCACAACAATTGGATTACATAGCTACTAGCCAGCTAAATAAGGGAGATGATATCAGCGGCATTACATCATCAATGACTTTGGAGTGTGAGAGACATGACGTCATTCCCTGAAGATTTGAAACCATGTGACATTGATTCTCAGGATAAAATCTAAGTAGCAGAAAACTGTCTGATTGTCTTTACTATAATTTAACTAAATGTGTGAATGGAAGGACATCACTACTGCATTGAAGTCATGTACATGTTCGGGGCTTATAAAAGTTATTCATCCCTTGGAGGGTTTCACTTTTTATTTTATTGTTTCACACAGCTGACTTAATTTGGCTTTTTTGACACAGATGAACAGAAAAAGACTCTTTAATGTCAAAGTGAAAGCAGATCTCTGAAGAATGGCCTGAATTATTTAAAATTATAAAACACAATATAATTGAGATCATAAGTATTCGTTCCTGTTAATACGGCACATCCACATCATCACTGGTGTAGTCAATTGGTTTAGTCAAATGGAAATCAGCCTTTTGTAGTCAAGGGGTTTCAATTGATTGTCATCTAAATACACCTTATCTGAAATGTCCAACTTGTGGGAAGTCAGTATCACAGTCTAACATGTACAATGAAGTCTAAAGGACACTCCAAGCAACTCTGTGAAATATCAGGGGATGGGGGCAAGAAAATATCCAAGTCACCCAATACCCCTTAGAGTGAAGTTAAAGTAATCATGAAGAAATCCAGAGTCTGGCACAACTGTAAATCTGCCTACAGTAGGCTGTCAACAAAAACTGAGTGATCGTACAAGAAGAACCCTAGTGAGGGAGGCCACCAAGAGAACTATGATGACTCTGAACAGGTTAGAAACTACAGATTAGACATACTGTGCAGACAACAACTGTTGCCTGGGTGCTTCAACAGTCACAGTTTTACTGGAGAGTGTCAAATAGAAAGCCACTGTTAAAAAATCTATGTGACATCTTGGCTAGACCTTGCCAGAAGGCAAATGGGAGACTCAGAAGTCAACTGGAAGAAAATTCTATGGTCTGATGAAACAAAATTGAGATTTTCAGCCAAAAGAGGAAAGGGTATGTTAGGCATATGCCAAAAGCTACGCACTATCAAAAACAAACCATCACCACCATGAAGGATAGTGTTTGAAGGATCATGCTGTGGGAATGCTTCTCTGCAGCAGGCCCTGGAAGGCTTGTAAGGGTTAAAATGAATGCAGCCAAATACAGAGAAATCCTGGAGGAGAACCACATGCAGTCTGCAAGAAACCTGCCAGTCAGGAGAAGACTTGTTTTCTAGCAAGACAACAACATACACATAAAGTCAAAGCTAAGCCAGTAATGGCTTAAAAACAACAATGTAAACGCACTGGAGTGGCTAAGTCAGAGTCCAGCAGATCTCAGTTCAACTGAAAATGTGTGGCTAGACCTGAAAAAGACCGTCCACTCAGGATTTTAGTGCAACCTGGTAGAATGTGATCATTTTTGCAAAGAAGAATGGAGAAAAATGACAGTGTCCTGAAGTGCAAAGCCGATAGAAAGCTGTCCACAGACTCAAGGCTGTCATGGCTGCCGAAGATGCGTCTACTAAATACTAACCTGAAGGAGATGAATACTCATGTGATCAGCTATTTCGTGTTTTATATTTGTAATTATCTTGGGCAACTTTCCAGAAATCTGTGCTCACTTTAACATTTAAAGTGTGTTTTTCTATTGATCAGTGGAAAAAAGTCAATTATATTCACTATGATTCAACGTTATAATAATAAAATATGAAAACTTCCAAGGGGTGAGTACTTTTTATAGGCACTGTATTGTGCAATGACAAAAACAGGTCACCAGATTACAAATTTCTTAACATTATTATTGTTATGACATTTTTATCAACATTTCTGATTAATTTTAAAGCTCAAAATTTACAAAATTATGTAAGTCAGAGATAGCAAGAGGTCTTTAACGATTGTCAAGGTAAAATTACATATTATATTGCTTGATCTATATAAAAAAATTACATCCTGATTCCTTTTAAAGAACGATCATTCATCTGTAAAAAGAGCAGGACATTATCATAATTATCTGGGCTTTGGTACAAATGTCATGTCATTGTATGTCATTGTAAGTGCTAACTGCATAACATCACAAATTATAAATGACACATCACTGATACTTCATCTAAATAGCATACTGTATGACATGACATTGGTAGTCAATCTAAATCACATATGAGACTTTATTAGTATCTAGCCCTTGTCACAAATGACATTACATTGTTACTTGTTCTATATGGTACAGGATATATTACCATATTGTTAGCTGGACTAAAAACATAAGGCATGATATCATTATTAAGTCTAAATCATGTATTTACCTGCAACTATACCTACATCTATACCACATTTTTAACTGTCCAAAATCGTATAAAACACCTGACATAACATTGTTACATAGCCTATATAACATGTGACATGACATTGTTAATCAGGCTCTATCAAACATGAAACAACAGTAATTTGGTTTCCATCACATGCAATATAAAATCTTTACTCTTTGTCTATATAACATATGACACAACCTTGTTACTTCATCTAAATTATATATGCTATAAAATTATCACTCAGTCTAGATTATCGACAGCATGATTTTTATGCACCCTAAACATCACACGACATATTATTACTCAAACTAATGAAATCGTTAAACAAGAATCACATACGACATGGTGCCATTGCTCAGTCTGTATACAATATGACATGACTGTATCATTTAATGTGAATCATGTATTGTGTGATTTTATTACCTGGCCTAAATAACATATAATTTTGTCCCTTACAAATGTCTCCTCTAGACAAAACACATACAGCATTTTCCTGTCACTGGCAGCATTGCAGTCTTACCTTTCTAGGCTGCATACTGGCTGACATCATTACTACATGTATGGTTTGAATGGCATGATGCCATAACCTATTCAATATACCAGATGTACCTTGTGGCACTTGGCTGCCCCTAACATTACTGACGAAGTTTGCAATTTGGAGAGTGTTGACTAGCAGTAAAACGCACTGACATAATAACGTTTCACAAGCAAGTCATCATTACTCTGCACAAATCAATTGTATCTTGATTCTCTATCCCCTTGAGCTTCTGAAGCACCATTTGTCCGTAACAACTGAATCTGCGGAATTGTGCTTTTTGTTCTTCATTACGTGCGTCACTCCACAAAGCTCAAGTTATTCACACGCATTTGATTCCGCAATGTCGCCTCCACAGCCCAATCCCACCCCCACCACCTGTATCCTGTCCAGTGGGCTATAAACTTTCACTCACCTTTATTCATCCGCAGCTTGGAAATTACTAAGAGGGAAACACTGGGCAGGCAATTGCTCTCTAAAAAGATTCCAGAGCTGAGGTTTTCTGCTTTTGTCATCCAAATGAATTTTACAAAGTGAAAAGAAAGAAAATCTGATTTTTCTTTGTTAGTATGTGCAGAGAAGCAGACTTTTTATAAAGCTGTGGTGAAATCCCATTATGGATTACAAGCTTACCCTCCATCACATAACAACACTGCACTAAACAGACCCCAGGGAACTTTGCAGAGGTGTGAACCGTTGCTGAGTCACACATGACAAGAATTTGACCTCCCTCCTTGACTGCTGCAAACTCAGTAGGCTCTCACTATAATATGAAGCACTGAGTGATGAATAAAAGACCAAGAATTGTGGATAACCAAGGGAGCATAGAGAGCTAAGCTGCAAGAGGTTCAGGGCCGTTATTTCCTATTTGACCCCTGAAAAAGGTGTATGAATTGTGGGTGACTGGGAAGACAAAATGATTACCAAACTGACAGTAAGTAAGAGGATCGTGGAGTATCCAGCTTGAGTTCACAGATTGTGGGAACTCTGTGTGGATCAGTATAGGATGAGTGCTATGATCTTCCTCATTGTCTCATGTTAAACACCCTCATTTTGTTAAGTAAATAATAAATAAATAAATAAATAAATAAATAAATAAATAAATAAATAAATAAAAAAGAAACAGCAAACACTGAATCTCCAGCACCAAATTGCGTAATGACCCTCTTTAAGCTGTTCTCATTTGGAAGTGTTACGCAGGCTACCATTCACTTATACAGCAGAGTTAAGTTTGACAGATAGCCGCTGCTGCCTGTGCATTCATATTAGTGATTATTAAAATATTATTGACCAGGATTCACAACTGATGGAACTGTCTAGATTATCCAATACAGGCCAAAACAGTGATTGCCAGTTTGGCATTCAAAGCCATGCTATCAGTTTTCTCATTACATGGCATTTTCTAAATATATGGCAGTTAATAAAAAAATCCATGACATCTTACACACATTTAAAAAGCAATAAAAATGGTTAAAGAGATGTTTCAGCAGCTACGTTATTTCTCAAGGATCAAGACTTTGATGGTTTCCAGGAGACCTCACAATGTGCTTTATGGATTTATTTGTCAAAAACAAAACAAGCATTGGAAAAGACCCCAGCTGTATAGAAAAAGGGGAGATATAATTTTCTTCTTGGTGGGGCTTCATTTATTTAAGGCTCTGCTTTAGACTCTCAGTGAATGTCCAGCAGGTCTGGGATGTCCCACAAGACAGGAGAGTGTGGATTTCCTAAGTTTTGGGTTCAGTTTGTTCGGCTGACTCTGTACCCACCGTGAAAGGTGCTATATTAAAAGGATATAGGTAACTTCAAAGTCCTTTTGCAAGATGTCATCATACATCTATCATGTCCATTTTTAGCCTGTACAGCAGAGGTAGCCACAGGGACCACGTGAGTTGCCCACAGGGCATGTTCTAAAAATAGCACTGGACACCATTGAGCTCCATCTAAAAATTGTATTTAATTGTGTTGCTGTTCTTTTTGAATCAATGACACTTGCATTGATGGAGATTGGGGGGGGGGGGGGTACTCTGCAGTCAAAGTTCAATATCGTGTGCAAACAACCAAACGGATGCAGCTACGATGGGGAGCAAGATGCAGTTTTTATCCCTTAAAAATAAAGAAAAACATGGCAGAAAAGCAAAGGAAAATTTCCAATATATTAATAATATCAATAAAGGTGAACTGTGCAACTTTATGTTATTCAGGAAGTTTGTATCAAACAAGTAGCCCTTCGCACTACTCAGTAACCTTGAAGAAGCTCTCAGTTACAAAAAAGGTTGGTGATCCCTGCTGTACAGTTTGTGGCAAAATCTTTTCCTGTTACATAATCCTACAAAAAAATGTTACACTATATATGTGAGGTTCATTCACAGCTCTAATTTGTCCAAGTTTGAGCAAGTTAGGATGTGGACATCAGCCTGGCCTGTGATGGGCTGGCACCCTGCCTATGGCTTGTGTTCGCCTTGCACAGAAGTTTTGCTGAGATAGGTTATAGCGCTCAGTGACCTTAAACTGGGTTATAAAATGAATACATGGGTGACAATACCACTGATAACAATTATGGCAGCATTCTGCCAATGGATTTGCTTCTCCCAGTGGTATAGCAGGATGGAGCACTTGAGAACAGATGCTGGGAGAGCAAGAAGGATGAAAGGACACGGTCTTATACTGATCAAACTCATGAACTCCGGTTAATTTTGTCTTGCATAGCAGGCTGGATATGGATTATACTTTTATTCTGCTGGATTCCTGTTGGTTCTTTGCTTTTTCCGAGGTTTGTCAGGATCTACATCACTATATGTGAAAGACGATTCTTCTTCAGGACTATTTTTAAAGGCATTCTATGCACCAAAATGGTAGGACTGATCAGGCTGATTTTGCTATTGATTATTAGAGACCCTGTTGCTGCAAGTTTGTATTCCAACCAGTTTCACAACTAGCATATTATTCTTACTTTTAATTCATCTCATTGTTTAGTAATCAGGCCCACAAATGTTTCAGGCCCATAAATATTTGTATTCTTTGTCATAACTTTAAATGCATATTCCTGTGTTACTTTTGCTGTTTTCTTTTTAATTTACCCTTTTCTGTTGAGACAAAGTTAAATCACAAAACCAGTTCAGCACGGGAAGAATCTCTTTATTGACACATACATGGAGCCACCCAGTACATGGAAGGAGATAAATGACTTAAGATGATGGTAACACTTCTTAAATACACTTTGTCAATTACAAAAGTAAATCATTAGTTTTATTTCTCATGTCCTTGCGAGTTACTGATAAACAGGACACTTGGAGTCAGGATTCTGCTACATTAGATTAGACTGGTTCTCTTATCAACACTTGTCCTTGTGCTAAAGTAACAGACTGTGACTGGGTCACAGATCAAGAAGATTTAATTAAAATGTGTTCTAAGAGTGCTAAAGCAAAAGCTAACAGTTAACAAGGACAGAAGTCATTCAATATAGTCAATATATAATATTGTGAAAATTATAGTTATCAGTAAAACTCAACTCTCACAGGCCCTCCTTTTGTTCTTCTAGAACAATAATATTCAATAATCATTTACTTCAAGCTACTGATTCAGGGAAATCTACATTGGCATAAGGCAGGTCAAGTGACAGAGCAACATAACCAAAATCAGGAGGGGAAGCATGAGAGTTTACCACAATGGTGGTGGCAGGTTGCATAAAGGCTTGCATGGTTCATATAAAAATAAAGTAGCATATTAGAATGATGATGACAAAAACTATTAAAACAGCAAATACTGATTTTACCCAAGCAAGCAAAAAGAAACAACATCATTAAACCAGTCAGTTTTCAGTTCTAATATCCAATTGGAAGCAAAAACGGGGTCAGCCACATGAAGAATCTTAAGGGTAAGATCAGATATATTGTGAAAAGTGTCTGAAATGTAAGAGCAACATTTCTCTCATATCACTATGCTGGTGTCTCCCTGGGTTGCCAAAAGTATATCCAGGACCATACAATTTTTGAAAGCTCTGGAAGGGCTTCGGAAAAGCATCTGAAGTTCATTTACGTTTGCTTCAGCTCTTCCTCGTCCAGACTTTAACTGGAACTTAGACAGATATCCTTGCCCCCCCATAATCATTGAGCTGTCTAATTTTTTTCACTTCACTTCACTTCACTTTTCTTCTAGGAGAGCTGGAACCTATCAGTGGAACATTGTCACAAGGTGAAAAACCTTCCCAGATAAGGCAGAAATTTACCACTTGATGCCGTGATTAATTTATAAGCAGAATACCCACACTGCCACAGTGGGCCTAGCTATGAAAGTATAGATAAGAGGAGAATGCTCCATGTGGAGTGAGGTCATCAGTGGAGTTTCTCAAGGGTCTGTCCATGGATTGTTACTTTTCTGATTTACATTAATGACGTAGATTTCTGTATAGTTAGTAAAACTTTGTGGATGATACTAAATCAGGAAGAATCAGAAAGCCTTTGATAACCTTCAGGACACTTTGAAAATGAAGTTTAATGTATAAAAGTGAAACGTTCTGTACATGGGCAAAAGGACTGTCGATTATAGATATAAAATGGTAGACACTGTACTACAGGAGGCAACCTATAAGAAGTATTTAGGAATTTATGTTGACACAACATTTTCATCATCTAAGCAGTATGCAGAAGAAGTCTAAAAAGGCAAATAAAATGTTAGGTTATATCATAAAAACCTTTAGTTAAAAATCAAGAATATTATGCTCAGACTATGTAATGCTCCAGTGAGATCACATCTGGAGTATTGTGTGAGGTTCTGGTCACCACACTACAAAAAAGACAGAGCAGGACTCACAGTTGTGCAGAGGAGAGCAACTAAATGCATCCCAGAATTTAAGGACATTTCATATTCTGACAGATTTAGAGAATTAAACCTGTTTATTCTCAAACAGAGGAAACTAGGTGGGGACCTAATCCAGGGTTTTAAAATAGAACCAGCAGAATTCTTTCAACTTAGTCACGTACTCAAGGACACTAGTGGAAACTGAAGGAAAGTACATTTAGGACTGAAACCAGAAAGTACGTCTTTACACAATGTGTTGTGGGGATCAGGATCAAACTACCAAGACATGTAGGTGAAGCAGACATCTTGACAGGCTTTATGAAGTACCTGGATGAGACATTGGGACAGTTTAGCAATCTGTGAAACAAATAAGCTTAATGGACTGAATAGTCTCAATTTGTCTGCCAAATTTCTTATGTTCTTATATACTAGCAGGTAGTGTCATCCACTGGTCCACTGATCTAACAACAGTACCTAAAGCACCAAAGCTCTTTCCTTTCACTTTGGGAAATGAGGTGAGCAAAGGCCTAAACTAACAAAGAGAACAGACATTTGGAGAGAAAGTAGGGATTGCTTGTTATGTGAAATGGAAGTGTTTTGGTCTTTTTGGCCATATTACAAAATTGCAAGAAAGCATTTTGTTTCTGTTTATTTATTCATCATTTGGCCCTCCTTAGTTCTTATTTTGTATAATAAATCAGTTATTTTGATAAGAAATTTTATTTTGGCACTATCTGATAGCACTGGGGTGCTGCCCATTATGGAACATAAGCGCATATATCAGGGAAAATAAACAACATTCCATTTCTTAACCCATCTCTCCACATTCTAAGGAATAAATAACGGGGCTAACCAGTTTTCTCAAATGGTGAGTGTCTGAACACCTGTTCTAAACTCATTCTAGTCTATTTGTCCCACAATAAGTATAATAATCCCACTAGATTCAGAGCACCGTATGTGCTAATGCGAAGCCGACAAAGAATGAAGTAGAATACAGAATAGTTCGTTCTCGGTTTCCTGCCTCCCACACGTGTGTAGGCCCCTGACAAGCTGAGCTCATTGTGTCTGGGGCCCACACACTGCTGCACCTGTCCTTACTAGTTGCTGTGCTGTGCCCCAACACATTGGTGACGTAATTATCATGTATACTTGTTTTGTTCATCTTTAAAGGCTGCTTTTCTCACTGCACACAATGTGTATCCTTATACCAGACGTTATTGGACTAAATTTGTTCAATTTAAAGGGCTGTATGGATGTGTTTTGTAAAATGGGCAAATCCTTTCAGCAATTTATCTATTCTGAATAATCTAAGTTAACACTGGAAAATGAAAATTTTGCTTCATGAACACTTTTCTGTATATCTTATATATTTTATCCCGTTAAACCTAAAAATCATCTTTAAATTTTCCTATCACACACTGTTTTTTGTGATTTACTCACATATTATAAATAACAACAACAAAAGTAGTGGCCCTGCTACTAGAAATGCAGCTCAGATATATCAAGTATTGTGAATGGAACAGCCATGCTAAAAAGACTCATTACATTAAAAGAACTGGCTGCTCCAGGGAAGAAACATGTGGCTAATAAACGACTTGCCCACCCAGCAAAGACATTTTTGCCTCCTCTTCACACTTGCACCGATGAAAACTTTTGTGAAAGCAATGTGCAGGGAAGGCGAAGGAGTTTGATATTTGAGACAAATGTTTACAAAAATAACTGATGCTAAGATGAAGAAAGGCATTTTTGTTGGTCCACAAGTCAGACATGCCATCTGTGACAAGCAGTTCAGAGATATTCTACTGGGGCTGGAAAGTTGCATGGAAGGCCTTCAAGGATATTGTTGAGAATTATCTTGACAACTACAGAGCACCAAACTACATCTAGCTGGTTGACAACATGCTTCAGGCATACAAAACCATGAAGTGCAACATGTCACTAAAGATTCATTTCCTTTTCCATTTACTCTTGAACCTCTTCCCTGCTAATCTTGGTTCAGTCAGTGACAAACATGTTGAAAGGTTTCACTGGGACATTACAATGCCGAAAAAGCATCATCAGGGCAAGTGGAATCCATCAGTGCAGATGTGGAGACTATTGTTGGAAACAGCAGATGTGGAGACTATTGTTGGACACAGCATCAGAGGTGGAGAACAAACAAAAACCAGTAGCAAAACATTTTAGTTCCACTGAAAGAAAGCACTGTGTCATCACTATTAAATGCACTAAATTCAATGAAAGTTAATTTCATGCTTCTCTAGATTCCTGCAGTCCATCTTCAATTATATTTGTGTCCAGTTTTAAGCTGTCTATCACCAAAAATGTTTCAGGATGTAAACATTTTCGAAAAAAAAAATGCTATCTAGCGTAATTCAGGGGCTATATCTTGTCAGGGACCAGACAAGGGACAGACTCCATTAAACACAGTGACAAAGAACCAACCAATGCACTAACTGCATCTGAATTGGAGGCCCCCAAATGATTGCGCCTTTCTTTGAGCCATCTTCCTGGAGACCTGTGACCCCATGGAGATGTTAAAACTCAAGCAATCAAGACATTGTCATCACTTGTTATGTTTTATAGGTTTATAAGGTCATTAGTGATACATAAAAAAAGAACAGATATTTTTTACTTGCATGTGCTAATCAACATAAATGTCACACTCAAGAGTAGCCCCCATCTGTATGCCCCCATCTGTATGCTGTCTCCTCCTTGCCCACATGACATTTGATTATTCATTAGTCGAGACGGCTAAGGCCCTGGCTCATGTCTTTTTTATAAAGAAAGCAGTTCTACTCTCCAACAATCTGCCTGTTGAGGGCTGCCAAGAGTTTTTGACTTCTCCAAGGTTCTGCAAACTGTTAAACGACATCTGTTGGTCACTGTAAAGATTCAAACGTGCTTTTTACAATCTTGTCAGCATAGCAGTAAGGCCCTCTGCCTCAGAGTTCAAATTCTGGCCTAGAGGCTGTCTCTGAGGTGTTTGCATGTTCTCCATGTGCTTGTATAGACTTTTCCTTTAGTTTTCTTCCTACATCACAAAGATGTGCAGGGTGGAGTTTTATATTGACCAAGTATAAATAAGGTGCCCAGGTTGCTTAGTTTTCAAATTAGATGAGCGAATTCTGTCATCTAAATCTTATTGTGTCATTCATTGTTAAGTATTATTCTAAATAGCATTTCTCTTTTTGCTCTCCCTTGAAAACTTGAACCTGAAGACTGATTTAAGTATTAACTTGATTTTGTTTTCTCTTTCATATCAAGAACAATATCATCTCTTCAGAAGAGTGATTTCCAGGCTTATTGGCTAATGTGACTTCCAGGCAGTGGCAGGCTAACAATGGCTCTTCTGTACAGCTTCTATTGTATTTATTAAGTGGTCTAACTGGGTAAGTGAATGTCTGTCTGAGTGGCTTCCTTGATAACGGCAGTGCTACTGGAATAGACTTTGGTTCCCCATGTTCTTGAACTACTACATTAGGTGTGTTTAAGAACATCACAAATGTATTGTGGCCTGAGTGACTCTGACTATAGGTTTGTGGTGTGACGATGCAGGTTCTACTCCATGTTCCCGCATCTCTTCAGGGATCCTTTCCAACCTAACACTGTCAATAATGTAACCGGATAAGCTGGACAATGAGGACATCAAATGAAGCAAGGGGAAGGAGCAAAGTGCATACAGTGCTTTTTTTTAAAACAAACAAAATTCCCAAATAAATAGTGCAGTTTTTCCAAAGTGTTCATAAATAAATAACCCCTAAAATCAGGTAAAATCGAAACATTTAAATCTAAAACGAGATTAAAACCTGCAGCAGACATTTGGAGTCACACCAGCCAAGCACAGCTCCCTCCCAGTCTCTTCAGCTCACCCAAGGCATGCTCAGTGGGAGAGACTTCGGCCGCCACAGTTCTCACACTACCGACCCCCGTCTTAGCTGCCTCTGCTGGCATCTGCCAGACCGCTCGGGGTCATTTGTTCTCCTGTCTTTCTTCTTACACTCATAGTCATCACTCAGATCCCTAGGGTGGACTCCTCCACGATCGTACCCACTCTTCCATTCAGTGGGCACTATCCGCTCCTTGAGTGTCGATCCTTTGCTCCATCCGGGAACCCTGACCATGCCAACCTCTCTCATCAACTAGCTGGCTTGCTTGCTCGTCCACTCTCACTGCCCCAATACTGCGCTGTCGCTCTCCAAGCCTTTCTTCCTTGTTTTCTTTCCTTTGTGTTTCTGTTCCCCTCCTCTTTTTGCCGGCCCGTTCTTATACGGTTCCGTGGACGCAGCGCCTCAATCATGCACCACAGGAAGCCGATTAAGCAAATGAGAACGATCGCACCCTAACATGCAGGTGCGACTCACCCCAATTATTCCATCAACTCCATGAAGCTGCACGATCGTGCCCACGGAGACTAACACAGATTATTTAAAAGCTGCCAGTCCTTCATAGCCGCGGACCCGCTACACCACATATGGGTAGGGGTAGGTGTATAGTTAGATTGGCACCCTCCCATGGCTGTTTCCTGTCTTGTGCCTACTGCTGCAAGATAGTCTCTGGCCACCTGTAACTCTGAATCTTATTAAGCAGATTTGAGAATGGAGTTAAATAAGGAATATGATTTATATTAATGTTACAAATGTGTTTTGTTTTTCTTTCATTTTAAGATGTTTGTAAAAAGCTTTTTTTTGGACAATAAGTAAAGCACAGAGTTACGACTTTTACTATAATTCTTTTTATTTGAGCTTTTGATCTTAGTGTGGTGGCTTGTCTAACCACAAACAGAGGAAATGTTAGTAGAGGCAGCAGACCAAGGTCTAAACCAGCAAAACTTAAACTTATCACTTAAAAAAATTGTAGCCTGGTAAGATGGAAAGATCAGAACCTTAAATGGTCATGTTTCTGGACTTTCCACATCCGAAAAACATAGCCCTTATTTGGTGCTCACCCTACTGAAAAGTACTGATACGGTCTGTCAAAATAACATTAAACAGAGAGGGGTTAAGGGTTTCTCACCTCACTCCTGTCAAGCTTATAAAAGTCAACTACTTCAAGTGAAACCCGGGAAGAGTGAAGAATGAGGATCCAAATTCATGCCATGCAGAAACACAAAAGAACAAGACACACTTTGGGTGTGCTGGATAGTGCTATCTGTGACAAGAATATCCACGGTGTACTATATGATTTTGCCAGATGTATTTATTTTGCTTCTGCTTTTGGAAGATAAAGAATATTACATCTAAAAGTTTGTTACTTGTTCTCTTTGCTTGTTGTAGTATCTTCTCTATCTTGCCTTGCTGGGAAAAGAGGAATCATCCTCTAATAGGAGAAGTGAAGCGCTGTAGCAGTCAGGCCTGGGTGAAGATGGAGCCATAGACCTAGCTGCAAGTATTTTCTATCTCTTCAACACCAGGAGCCTCATTTATAAAATCTGCATATGCACAAAAACAGGTTTCGAAATGTGACTTCTTTACTTCCCATGCAAACATCGAGATTTCCAAAAGAAAACTTAATGGAGAAATGTGTGCATACCTACAGCAACTCTGACACAAGAGTATACAACATTTTGGAGAAACTAGGAAAAGACATACTGTATTTGATCAAGTAGAAAATGCAGTCAAACCAACTAAATAACAACTTGCACGCATAATAACTCATATCACAGAGACTTTGTTATAAGGTGCGTTAATGTGACAAATATATTACAACTCAAAAACAATGAATATGATGGACAACTTGTATATTAGTTCCCTTTTAGGAGGGCTAATGCTACATACTTTCACTTTAGAGCTTTTGTTTTTTTTCATCAGTTTATATCAGCTACCTGTTGACACTTCTCCGGGAACTGGCCAACAGGGCAACAACAGTATCTCAGCCAGGCTACACTCTATCATACCCACTGTGCTGGAAGCCCACTGGTGAGGCCCTATATCAAGTTTTCATAAGGTGTAGGTACAAATACATTGTAATTGTTGGCTGGCAGTTTATCCCGGCCAGGATGCCCCAGTAACGAAAGGATGGGTACTGCCTATCAAGGATACTGCCTCCCCTACGATAACAGCTGGCAGCTTCCTTAGACTGCAGCAGTGCCCCAGATGCCCACAGGGCACTATGGGACTTGGAGTTCGGTAACACAGCCCTGCTGGGTACCGTGGATGCCGCCAGGAAACGCTGCAGGGAGACTGGGAATTCCCTACTGTTTACATAGCCCGGAAGTACTTCAAAGTCACGGGGACGGAAGCACAGAAGTACTTCTGGGCTGAAGAAATTTCAAGTTCTCCATCTGACCCGAAAGTGCTAACAAGTCATGTGGACGGAAGGACAGAAGCATTTCCAGGTCAAGGACTATATAAAGGACTGTTGGAAACCCAGTAGGTGAGCCGGAGTTGGACAGAGCTTGCTGGGAGGAGTGGAGGAGAAATTATTGTGATTATTATTAATATTATTGCTATTGAATTGCCTGTGTATGGTGGCAGAGGTTCTTGGAGGCACTGAAAACAAGAAGAAAATAATTAAATACCTTCTTGGTGATTTTACCCTGTGTTCGGTGTGTCTGTCTGTTGGGATGAAAGGGGCAACAGCGACCCTAAGCATCTTACAACATGCTGTATAATATAACATGTTTTTGCCAACATAAAAAGGCAATTTGCAGTAGTGCCTGGTTCTCCTAACGTAATCAGAGCACTAGAATACACTCATATTTCAATAAGGGCAGCTGCTTTTGTTAACCATAAGTAGTTACATTCCATTAATGCATAAGTCATCCAAGATGTGACTAGCAAACATTGTGTCTCAGTGGCTTGATTTATTTATTTTGAGGAAACGTAGCTTTTATAGACGTGATGGCACTGTATGTGGTGGTTGACTTTTGGTAAAGTAACTGGCTGAACCCTCAGTTTTTCATATGGCTTGTACTATCCAGTGAAACAGCAATCATGTCATTATGTGTGCCAGGTAATAGTGGCTACCTGCTCAGACACTGGTGCTTTATACTTTTCCGGGACCCCAGAATGCAGAGGGTAGTTGTTATAATGCTGAGCATGATGTTGTGCTCTCAGTTGCTGAGCACAGCCAGATACTCTTGAATGCAGGTGCCAGGGTCTCTGGCATCAAGTGGGCTGCTCTACCAGCCAATGCAGTTCTATGGCATCATGACTGCATACAGTATGTATGAGATTTATTAGCACACTCTATATATGGATGTTTCAGGGCGGAGTTCAAGGCACATTCACATAAACATGTTTACAAGGTTATTGTGATTTACAAACGTAAAC
Organism: Polypterus bichir lapradei; assembly: GCA_026402145.1. Taxonomy (NCBI): domain Eukaryota; kingdom Metazoa; phylum Chordata; class Cladistia; order Polypteriformes; family Polypteridae; genus Polypterus; species Polypterus bichir. Next base: position 7,341,607 of record JANRMT010062843.1, on the reverse strand, counting down.
TGCGTAAAATGTGTGCATGCCAAGTTTTATAAATCTGACTTTTTTGGCTTATGTATTTTCTTATTTTTTTTCTCATGCACATATTTTCACACACCAATCCATGCAAAGTTTTATAAATGAGGCTCCAGATGTACAGGAATAAGAGAATAAGAGCAGAGGTGGTGGACACACACATGGGTCTATGTAAAAAAAGAATCTCATTGTAGGAATTAAAGTATCTATCCTTTAGGATAAGGTCACCTAAAAAAGTTTTCATGTTAAAACAGTACATTTGTTTCACGAATGGAAGCATTAGCAAAAATTGATAAAAAAAATGGATGGATGGATGTTTCTTAATTATGATGGGTATCTTTTGTCAGTGACCAGCTTAGTCTGAGCCTCTGATTCTCTTTGCAAATCCATGTACATCACAGAACTTGGCAATATTGCAAATTTACAAATGTAAAATTTTGCTGCATCATCAAAGCACATTAGGATGATGTTCAGAACAGTACAGAAAGGCATAAAGCAAAGTCAATTTGTTAGACTAAGAGAGACTTAAATAACAAAAATAAAGAAAAAAAATGGAAAAAGGGATCTCTCCACTGTAAACTGGATATGCATGAAAGTTGAGGCTGATGAAGGCAACAATGAAGATGATGGGCACAGTATTATGAGACGGGGGAAGGTAAAGCTAAACTTTTAATCGGACCAATTCCTTCAGCCACCCTATTAAAGGATTCATATAAACTTGAAAGTAATCTTGCAAAACTCTGTTGGAAGTATAAAAGGACAAACCTAATATCAAATAATAATAAAAAGGTGAATTTGGTCATTAATCTATCGTGCATTGGAAATTTTGAATGCTTTTTCAAAGTGGGGCACACCTGATAACCATAACAAGCTGGCATTTTAGGCAAAGTGAACATGTGAGGCTTGTGTGAAGACATTTCATCTACCATCCATAACACAAACAAGCCCACAGATGTTTATTATATAATTTTGTAGAATTGAATTAGAATTGAATTGAATATAGAATTGAATTATTAATAAGAATTGTAAACAGCAGTCTAAATAGCTTAGTAAGGCTGCTGCTTATCGCTGCTTTTTCTGTTTCCTACAATGAAAATGGGGTGTGGACTTGTTTTTGGAAGCGATTAGTTAAATTTTAACAGCAACAAAAGGAACATGGACTGATGAGGGGAAGAAAGCAGGGGCTTGTGACACTGTAGCCACTCCTTTGTGCATGTCCCTGTATCTTTAGGATGTGGGAAGAAAGCCAGAGTAGCAGGGGAAAACCTATGGGTAGAACATGCAGAATATGCACAGACAGCAACTGTGGTGGGGTTCAAACTCTTTCAAGCTGGAGCTGTGAGGCAGCTGCACTAACCACTGTGCCAATGTGCTACCCTCACATTCCAATGGTCCATTAATTAAACATTTTTTTAATATAGTGTTGTGCATTGTGAGCTGTATACCAACATAATCTATGTTAAAAAAATCCCCTGGAATCAATAAAGTATCTATCTATCTATCTATTGTGAGACTTTCCCGGACACCACCAGTCGGAAACCACATCTTTATAAAGTTCACACGTTTATTAATCATTAATAAACACAGTCCCAAAACACCACACAATGCACACAGCAATAATCAACCAAATTTAGTCCTTTCTTCCTCAGTCCTTGACCGCCAATCTCCTCCTGGAAGCTTCGTCCTGCTCCCTCTCCTGACTCTAGCTCCTCAAGTGTAAAAGGGCGACCCCTTTTATTCCCGCCCGGATATGCTCCAGGTGTTTGATGACGTCCTTCTGGCAGCACTTCCTGGTGTGGCGGAAGTGCTGCCCTTTGTCCCAGAAGCACTCAGGGCGTCCCTGGTAGGTTCATTCGCCATCTTGCCTGGTGTGGCGGAAGTGACAATTCTCCTGGTCTGTTGAGGCTTAAGGCGCCCACTGGCGGTGGCCACAGGTCCCAACGGGTTAAAATCTTTTTGTCCCTTTCCTGTGGTCCTCTTTTTATCCAGGGTGGTTGCCCCCTCGTGACCCGGAAGCTTTTTATGCCACCTTCCGGTCCTTTTAGGCGTCCTGTCTGTGACACTATCTATCTCTCTATAAAAATATACTGCATTCCCATAATGACTGACAAAATAATCACATTAAGGCCAGACAATAAGCAGAAACTGTGAAATTCCCAGCGCATTCAGTCCATCTCCTAAAAGCCCCAAGGGATTATTTTTGTGGAAAGCAATGATATATTGGCTTTTGTAGGTACCTGTAGAGAAAAAGTAGTAGCAATGAGCAGAGATTAAGAGCAACTGTCCTGTACTTCCCAGAAAGACCCTACGATGTGAGGAGGTTTTATAGGAGCAAACTGCTGCTACATGCTGTGTAAGGAGATGAATCTTTACCTGGAGGACCCTCACCGTTATGCTAGGCCGGCTTCCTCAGAAAAAGAGAGGGTCTCATTAGAGCTGCAGTACAAAGTGTTCTGAGCAAATGACCTCGGCATCAATAATGTTTATCCACGGGACTCCCAACGCAAGGCAAACAACCGCAGTGTGTGGCCAAGATCACAGCAGCGGAGAGAGGAATAAATCAGGGCTTAGCAGCAAAGCACCAAAAGGCCCCTTAAGAAACAGCTGCATCCTCCCTCCTCAACTTAGCTTTCTAATGTTCTCCTCCAGGCCGCCTGCTCGCCCATCTCTAATTCGTTTCATTATTTAACCCTGTGTTTCCCGAAGCACTCGAGGATGGCTGTCTTTTCCCTTATACATGTGGCAATGACAGTCCTGTAGGATCATCGGATATCAATTTAAACTGCAAGTTCAACACTTTGGTTAAAGATCAAGTAAGGAGCATCTGGCCTGTCTAATCAAATGTGAAGTCAAACAAGTGTCAATGTGGGTGGAACGTCCTACTCATGCTACTAGCTGGATGAAATTCAATGGCTTTTTCAGCTTGTTGCTCTTCTTTGTCTTTAAAAGACAAATGATTTATTTTTGCTAACTATTGTTCATGTATATCTTTTTACCTGAAAATCACCAGTGTTTGAAATAAGCAGTATCTGGCAAGTGCTAACCCTCCCCAACAAAGGTCATCTTTCCAGTGTTTGCCTTCCCATGTAACACTGTGTGTGTACAAATGGGGGCTATGTCTGAAAATACAGTCATTGCTTGAATTCTCAAATGTTTTTAACCTTCATAAATCACAAAATTTACATACTGTTAGAAGTACAGGCTGAGAGGCAGATGCCTAGAGCACTTAGACTTATTATTACCACTTTAACGTGTGTAATACGTTTCATAAATACTTTTACTTAAAGGATACAATCAAAATAAACAATTTTGCGCATTAAAGGATAAGCTTGGTATTTATTAAATCAAAGTTATTTTTCCACAATCATGGTATATATTAATTTACCATATTAAGTGCTAAAGTAAAGTTTTTGTTCTTTAAGAAATTTTAAAATTACCTTATCTGTTCTTGCAGTTTACAATTAGGCTGTAGGGTACACAGGTCCAAATATGAAAAGAAAAACTTAAACTTACTAAATGCATCCATTTCTCAGTGCAAGAATATTATATTCATCATCATTATGTCTTGGGACTGCAGTGGGCTGGCGCCCTGTCGGGGGTTTGTTTCCTGCCTTGTGCCCTGTGTTGGCTGGGATTGGCTCCAGCAGACCCCCGTGACCCTGTAGTTAGGGTATAGTGGGTTGGATAATGGATGGATGGATGTCTTGGGATGGCAGAAATACTGTAAAACAGTGAATCCATATTGATTTAGAAAAGAGTAAAAAAGTAAGCAAACTATTTGTGAGATCTAGAAATTAAAGTAAATTGGCCCTGCAAATCATCTCTTCCTTGGCAGAACTGTGTAAAAGGCAAGAAATGGGTACCAGCCCACCACAGGAACAACTGACACACATGCACCCATGTCCAATCCAATTCATGCTAACTTGGAAGCTCAATTTCATATTATCTTTATGGCTTTGTATATAGCAAGTCTGGGAGAACATGCAAACTCCACATGGACAAGGATCAGGAACATGATTCAAACACACCATGCTAGATCCATAAAGCAGCACTGCCGCCCTACATAGGAGCTACTCATCAATATTCTTGAACTAAGTGATATTTTCATTGCTAATATTCTACACTTCAGCCCACTTCACTAGCAGCTGCAGTGAAATCATTAACCTCAAAAATGTTTGGAACTTCAATTGGTTTCAATTATTGTCAATCATGAAGACATTTTCTTTTCCTTTTCGGCTGCAGGTAGTCGTCCATGGACAAACAAGCACTACATCCTGAAAGTTTGCTTTCAACAGATCTTCCATTCCAGTGTTCACATCCAACCTGCAAGCCATAACTTTACGGTATCATGATTGCCTCTAGAAAGTCAAAGGAAACTGAAAAGGCTTTGTTTTGTAAGTTTGTGTTAACATTCTAGACATGCACATTTTCAAACCAATTTCTTGAAAGACAAAATTGCACTTAACAACTTCAGACACGTGCTTGTTTTTTGCCATGAACTAGGAATCTCAGAGTACTTATGTCCTAAAATTACAAACAAAAGGGAGAATTCTAGTAGAATATAGAATAAAAGATTTCTTCTTCACAAAAATGTTCTCCAGTGACAATGAAGCTCCATGGAGCACAAAGGTAAAATGGAATAGTTGAAAGCAATAAGGCAATCCAAAGCAAAACACAACTTCAATATAAAATTCAGGTAAAAAGTCAAAAGCAGAGCAGAAGATCAAAAAACTTAAAAATCCAGTAAATCACAGAAGTACAAAAATCGCAAATAAACTCATCAGCTCCATTCACAATGAGCCGCCAAGAACAGTGGGCAATTTTTAGAGTGAGAGATAGATCCTGGCAGTGATTGGCTGGTATCCCTGTCTCTTGGATGGCTACCCACCAAAACAAATGGAGCATAACACAGTCAAAGAAACTACAGCAGATAATTATCAAAAGTAACTTAACATAAAGAACAAAAATGACATAAAACAAGACTTTGAACTCCAGCCAGGGAAGGAACCCTGGCTAAGATGTAACATTTTTGTCCTGATCACATTCCTTATTTCAGTCTAAACTCCATCCACCATGGTGTCTGTGAGCAGACAAGCAAACAGGAAATGTACTCTAACCTCAGGAAAAAATGTTTGAAGAACATGGGATAAACAATTATTTCTAGTTATCTCATGAATGCCTCATAAATGTGTAAGGCATATTTTCCTACATTAAAACCTTTGTTGATTCAAAGTGGACTTATCTGCTAAGTTTTAAAACTTTGTCATTCGCCTATGGACCCTTAAGCCCCATTGTAATCTGCAAGGACAGATAAAGTATTTTTTAAATTTATAAAACTTCCATGAAGTTACAGAAATGATGGCAAATGCTGCAATTATAGACCCGGTAGTGGCCTTGAGCCTGATAGCTGACAGTATGACTACTTCTGATGAAAGCCCCAAGCAGGAAGTCAGAGGTATGATAGATAATCTACTTGGTCCCAAAATTTAGACCTGCCTAGGAACCTGGAATATCCGCAACATGTTTGAAACATCTAAAACAAGCAGAAGACATACAGATTAGACACTCTAGGAATTATTGAATGGCAATGGATTGGCTCTGGATGCCATACAAATAGTGATGTATCAGTAATCCTGCACTCTGGAGATGAAACCCAGCACATCCACTGTGTGGCCCTTATAGTCTCATAAGAGAAGGTCAACAGCTTGCTGGAATGGGAATCATTGAGCGACCGGCTGATCAGAGCACACTTGAACTCTATACACTGTAAACTCACCATCCTGTAATGATATGCACCAAAGAATGAGGCAGATGAGGAGGATAAGGATGAATGGCATGAGGTGCTACAACAAGCAGTCATTAAAGTCCCTCAACATGACATGACATGACGTGAATGCCAAGGTTGGAGCTGACAATACCGACTGTGAAGGAGCTATTGAAAAGCATGGATGTGGTTTTATGAAAGACAACGGTGAACATCTTGTTGATTTCTGTATTGATAACAACTGTGTTGTTGGCAATACAATAGAATACAATTTATTTTTTGTATAGCCCAAAATTACACAAGAAGTGCCGCAATGGGCTTTAACAGGCCCTGCCTCTTGACAGCCCCCCAGCCTTGACTCTCTAAGAAGACAAGAAAAAACTCCCAAAAAAACCCCTCATAGGGGAAAAATCCATATTGATTTAGAAAATGCAGTTCAAAGAGAGACCCCTTTCCAGGTAGGTTGGGCGTGCAGTGGGTGTCAAAAATACCATCTTCTCACAGAAAAATATCCATAAGCTCACATGAAAATTGTCTAACGGTTCCACTACCAACCAGATCGACCACATTTTGATCAATGGAAAGTGGCATAGGTTCCTTTTTGATGTCCGTGTTTCCTATGGGGCCAATGTTCACACTGACCACTACTTAGTCACTATAGCCATCAAGCTAAATCTTAGGAAAGTGGTCAAACAGAGGAAAAATCTTGATGTTGTCAAACTCAAGTGCCCAAACGTCACCAAAGGGTTTGCTGCAGAGCTGAGAAGTCACTTTGCTGCTTTGGCTGAGGAATCCAATATGGAACCCAATAACAACACTTAATTGGAGTCCATTAAAGACAACATATATTGATACAAGTACCAAAGTCTTAGGCTATAGAAAGAAAAAGTCTAGGACTGGATTAGACCTGGCACCTGACAGAAAACTGAAGAAAAGAACTACTGAAGTTCAAGATGCTGAACACAAAGTCACCAAGGTTCTGAGAGCAGGTCAACGAAGCCTACAAGAGCAAAGATAAGGAGGTTAAGAAAAGCTCCAGGAGGGACATGAGAACCTTTGCTGAGAAGTTGGTGGGTGAGGCTGAACATACTGCTGCAAGAGGTGAGATGAATACTGTTTACAAGATCACTAAGCAACTCAGTGGCAAAAACACCAGCCATTCTTCCCCTGTCAAAGACAACATCTTCTCAACAGATCAGGAACAAGGTACAACACTTTTGTGAAGTGCTCAATCACCTACCACTAGATGATCCTGCTGACCCTCTACAATCTGGTACTACCCTGGACATTAATGCTAGTCCCCCCAACTGAAGCAGAAACCAGGCTCTCCATCAAGGCCAAGAAGAGTGGGAAAGATGCCAGTACTGATGCCAATGCTGAAAGCAGACCTCACCACCTCTACAAGAATATTCACTGTCATCTTCAGGACTTGAACAAGAGCTTAATAGTCAAACTCCACAAGAAATGCAGCCCCCAGAATTGTGACAACTGGCGAGGCATCACACTGCTCTCAATTCCATTCAAAGTTTTCTGCAAGATTGTTCTTGGCAGAATTGATGTAGCAATGGACCGGAAACAGAGGAACAGGCAGGGCTTAGAAAAAGATGGGGATGCATCGATGAGATTTTTGCTCTGAGGAACATCGTTGAGCAGTGCATAGAGTGGATTACCCCGTTATACATCAACTTTGTTTACTTCCAGAAGGCTTTCGACAGCCTACACTGTGACACACTATGGAAGATCTTACGGTCATATGGAGTTCCTTCAAAGATGGTTATACTTATGGAGATGTTCTACCATCAGTTTCAGTGCAGCATCATAGTTGAAGGAGCCCTGTCAGAGTGGTTTCCAGTGGAGTCCAGTGTGCAACAAGGAAGTATCATCTCTCTCATCCTCTTTCTGCTTGCCATTGACTGGATAATGCAGAGGATAACAGCTGACAAAACTAGAGGCATCCAGTGGTCCTTATTATGCCAGCTCGAAGATCTTGACTTTGTCAATATCCTAGCTGCCCTCTCCTCAAAATTACACCATTTGCAGGAGAAGGCTGTCAGAGTAAATACCTTTGCCAAACAAACAGGCCACAACATCAGTGCCTTTCCAATTGAATATGTTGAGGAGTTTACATATCTTGGCACACTTGTTAGTAAGGACAGAGAAATACAAAAGGACACCAGAGCAAGACTTGGAAGTCATGTGTTCACAAGACTTCAGCCCATATGGAACTCTAAACAGTACATCATGAGAACAAAGGTTAGACTTCTTAACAGCAATGTCAAACCTGTTCTTTTGTATGGCTCTGAGTGCTAGTGTGTTGTAAAGGGAGACATGAATAAGAGTGATACCTTCCAAAACAGATGTCTCAGGAAGATCTGTCATATATCCTGGCCTGAGAAGATTTCAAATGAAGACCTTTACAAAAAAACAAACAGCCAGAGTGTGGTGCTGGAGATCAAGCACATACGCTAAAGATGGCCTGGCCAAATCTTCAGAATGGATCAGAACTGTATTCCTAAGGTTGGTCTGAGATGGACATCACCTAGGAAGCACAAACAAAGCCGGCCTAAAATAACCTGGCAGTGAACTGTAATAAATTAGCCAAAGGAGATGAACCTAACACTGGATGAAGCAGAACACGTAGCTCAAGACAGGACTACATGGAAGCAAATCGTTGATGCATTATGCACCTTTCTGCACAAACAGAATGAATTAATTCTGGCACTAAATGACAATTCACCAAACCTTGCATGTCTGCATATGGTGATAGCAGATCTCTCTGCCGATGCTTTATAGTTGGTTTAACCTTCTTAGCGTTACATTTTTTCTCAAATTAACAAGTAAAGTGTTGCATTTTTTGGCTTGAAAAATGACATTTTTATTAAATCTCATCTTTCTACTGTAAATCATGCAAAACACTAAAACTACAAAGTCAGAAGTATAGAAAATGTAATAATAATAATAATAATAATAATAATAATAATAATAATATGAACAGCACACTGAACATGTGAGAGTTACACCAGCATTACTTTAGGATTTACCAGAACTACTTTTGGTTTCACTGTCCATTTCAATTTCACTGTCTGAATACAGATTCAAAAGGTAAGGTGTTTCCTTTATGAGGCTAGGAGAAGACGTGGCTATACCATTGCCTGGGTGACACTCGGGTCTGATGCTTACTCAAGACATACCTATATTGTTGCCCAAGTAACACTTGGCACTAACGCTGTTGGCACTTTTACAGTCCGAGTAATCCTCTTGTTTTACGTGTGACGAGCCTATATCGTTGCCCTAGTGACACTCTGGACTAAGCAGGTAAATTTAGCTAAAACACAAACCAGATTAAGTTAGAAATTTAAGTGTGGTTTGCTAGCTACTTGTGATCTACAATGTTGTAATTTGGCATGTACAGTATATGTAATACAGTTTGAGTATCCCTAATCTGAAATTTCAAAATCCAAAAATGCTCCAAAATACAAAAACATTTCGAGTGCCAACATGATGCCACCTATGAAAGGTCAGATTGACCTCCAATGAAGCACCTCACAATGAAATAGATGCTGTGTGGCAGTTTCAAAATGCTGAGCAGGGGTTTTGGGAGTGAAACACTAACGCCTGCACTCTGCTTTAATGTAATGTAACTGTTAATGGTTAACAAGATCAGCTTCATTTTCACCATGTGTTCATTTTGCAATATCAGTGCAGTAAATTGCTCCAGTTAAATTAGAAAAACCAGACACTGCTGCAAGTTGCTTTTTTATGTTAACAAAAACATGTTATATTGTATGTATATACCCCCCACAACATACAAAACCTGAATGCAGCTTCCAGCACAATAGACATACTAGAGTGAAACTTGGCTAAGATACTGTTAACCTTTCAGGCAAGTCACTTAGGAGTAGCAACAGGTAGCTGATATAAACTGATGAAACCCCAAAACAGTTCTTCAGTGCAAGCACATAGCATTGGCTCTCTTTAAAGAGAACTAAAATACAGTCTGTGTATCATATTCATTGTTTTTGAGGTATAATACTGTATGTTTGTCACATCAACACACATTACAATCTACTTTTCTACTTGATCAAGGGTGTAATTTCCCAGCTTCTCAAAAATGTTGCATACACCCAGGTCAGAACAGCAGGAATGATGTTGTGAAGACTTGGCTGAGATATTCCTGACTTGTCCCCTGAGAAGTGACAACAGATAGCCTATATAAACTGATGATAAACCAAAAATGTTCTCCAGTTGAAATATGCAGCATTAGTCCTCTTAAAAGGGAACCAAAACTGAGTCTGTACATCAAATGTATCTCTTTTGTGGTTTAATATATTTGTCTCATCAAAGCACATTTTGCAAATATTCCAAAATCCAAAAATATCCAAAATAATTCAGGTTACAGGCATTTTGGATTAGGGATCCACAACCTGTATCATGTGACCTTACCAGGAACTGAGAGCAGTGTTATCCCCCTGTAGTTGCTGCAACCCAGGCAATCACCCTTCCCTTCCAAGATAGGGATGAGAAGTACCGTTTTCCAGTCAGTTGGAATGATGTCCATCTCCCAGATGGAAGCAAAGATTGCTTGTAATCCCAGCAGGGCAGCCTTACCACTACCCTAGAGATGAAATACCTCCTTCTAGGAACACGAGCAACACCAACACAACCTCAGGAACCTTCAGGGTGTTCTCACAAAAGGTCTTCCACATCACATTAGGATCATTAGTTGAACTTAAGTCTGCAAGTTCCTCACACAAACTGCGTGCAGACTCATTAGAAACAGTCTGATCTTGGAGTCTGGCCATGTATAGCCTCATTTTCCTAGTAGGTGGTAGCCTATTGGACCTAAGCTGGATCTACAGAATAGCAACAGGTCTGTGGTCAGAATTCACAAACTGGGCACTTCTGTAGACCCTACAGTTTTGTAAGAGCCTCCAGCATCCACCTACAAGGATGTGGTCAATCTCCTTCACCGCACCACCAGTATTGGAGTACCAAGTCCAATGATGGGGCTCAGGGTGCAGGAACCCAGGATCCAGCGATCCACAGCCCCTGACCTTTTGCAAAGTCTCCAAACATGGAGCCACTTTCAGACCCATGGGGACTGACAAAATCCTCAAAGCCACCAGTGTCAATGCCAGTGGTCACACTGAAGTCACCCATGAGCAGAGGAGTGTCACCTCTCTGGCACCTATCAACCACTGAGAAAAGTTGCAAATAAATTGACTCCCTCACTGAGACATCAGTCACCGCAGTCAGAGCATACACTGAGGCAACACACACGGCATCTAGACAGTGCCTTAATCTGAATCTCATAATACACTCATTAAAAGAAGTGACATTAATCGGTTGCAATTAGTGCAGAATGCAGCGGCCAGAATCTTAACTAGAAAAAGAAGATCTGAGCACATCTCACCAGTTATAGCATTGTTACACTGGTTATCCTTGTCATTTACAATTGACTTTAAAATACTGCTAATGGTGTATAAAGCATTAAATAATCTTGCTCTGTTCTATATTTTAGAATATCTGTCCCCCTACAAACCAAGTCATAACCTTAAATCTTCTAATGATGGCCTGCTTATAATTCCAAGAGCCAATCTTAAAAGAAGAGGTCAGGTAGCTTTTTGCTGTTGCATACCTAAAATCTGGAATACTTTACCAACTGAAATTCACCAGGTGAACATTTCTTAAAAACTATTAAAAACCCATTATTTTTATGTGGCTTTCTAGTGGCTACATTTCAATTATATTCCTAATATACTATATGGGCATAGAGTTATGATATTCTTCTACAGGGATCTGAAGACTTTACTAATGTCTACATTTCCCTGCTGTCTTTTCTGGTACTTCTGTGGTGTTGATCTTCACCACCACCACCTGATAAAGGCACCATGCAGCCAAAATGGGTGTCTCAGCTGTCCATGAGAACAGCTTCATCACATCCTATAATTTGAAGCCTGGAAACAAGGAGGACTGAATTAGGGACATGCATGTTAGATAGAATGCCTAGTGAGTGGAGGCTGGGCTTTCTTTTGGCCTTGGACCCCTTGCAGATTTTGTTTTTTCTCCTGCCTAACTGGAGCATTTTTTATTTGGTTTGTGTTTTTCTGTGCTCCTAGCTATCTGACCTTATCACCGGACTCATTCTTAGACAATTACATCATGACATCATATATAAGGATCCTGCTCTTGTACTTGATATTTATGTTTTTAAAATCATTTAGATTTGTTTTTTTTTTCTTTCTTTGTTAGTTAATCTTTAATATTATTGCCTAATCTTATTTGTTTTTTCTTTTCTTGTAACTTTCTCTTTGAATAAAAACAAACAAAAAAAAAGAATCCTCTGTGATTCACAAGATAACATCATTGTAAATTTTTAATAGAAATGTGACCTTCTTATTGGGAAAATAAAAATATTGCATAAAACCTGAAGCTCATTATTGTTTGGTCAGACCATTTTGATACCATCAATAAGTACAAAAACCCCTGCTTGGCTCTTGAAAGGTTAACACTGTATCCAACCCTACTCAAGTGTCATTCAGTTTTATTTCCTGAATGGAAGGCCCCAAGCAGCTTATTTTGAAGTGAACAGAGCTCAACTTTCTGCAAAGCTTTTGTTTTCATACATTTTATACTGTTTAATTTCCTTTCATTCTGGTACAGCTAATGTGCTTTAATGAATTTTAAGTAAATGCATTTACAAGAAACTCAAGGTAATGAGCACTGTACCCAAAGGAACAATAATTGCTGTGCTTTTCTTAAGTTTCTGATAGTCTGGTAGCTCTTCTTTTAGTTTTCATCATATTTATAAAGGCTGTGGGGCAGGGAGTGGGAAGTTGGTTGTTTTAGGCCTCAAGACACCTGTCTCCTGAAGTTTCAAAGCAGGTGTGTAGCTTCACCTCTGAATGATCTTGTTTTAGACATGCACTGCTCAAAGCAAACATTCACATCAGGCCATTCTGCGCCTAATATGATCTGTACGAATAACTTATTTTTTGAGTACTGCTTCTTTGGTGCAGTGTATTCAAAAAACCTGTTCAATTATAAAGTTCTCATTAGGAGTGATACCATAACAAATATTGAATCACTAATTGAATCTGGTCTGCATGCTTTCCTTACAGATCCAATATGCTGGTTTTGGACCTGTCACTCTGTTGTTAACTGTGTTAATTTGCTCATTCATCTTTTTCCTGTGTTGGTTTTTCTATGTATGGTTTTCCTCTACAATACCCAAAAGCATGCTTGCCAAGTTGATTGTCAGTTTATCAGCAATGGGGATGAGTCAGGATATAGAATGAAGATGCAATGATTAGTGGACTGATCTAAGATCAATAATCTTTCTTAATCTGGATGTGATGAAAGAGATGATTGTTTACTTAAGGAAGGCCCATCCTGTCCAGCCAGACCCACAATAAACTACACATCAAGGGCTCTATGATGGAATTATTGTAGAGCACCAAATTGCTTGGTGTGCATCTGGCATCTGTCAATTAACACCACCTCCATAGCCAAGAACATATAGCTGCATCTCCATTTCCTTCAGTGGCTAAGAAAGGCAAGTCTAAACCCCCATTCTCATCACATTCTACAGGGAACCAGCATGAACATTCTGGCCGGCTGCATCACCATCTGGTTTGGGAACTGCAATGTCTCTGTCCTACAATGGAAATTGCACACAGTAGATCACTGGGACCTCTGACCTCCATTAAAGGGTTGGATCTGTAAAGCTTACAGCATTGTGGAGCACCACTTTCACACTGTAAGAGATGGCCAGCTGGGACGCCCCTGAGATGGAAGGATGGGGGAGGGCAGCTTTTTTAGGACACTGCCTCCCCCAAGACGTTAGTTGGCAGCTTCCCTGGACTGCAGAGGTGTCCCGGATTACCACAGGGCACTATGGGACATGGAGTTCGGCAACACAGGCCTGCTGGGTACCGTGGGTGGCGCCAGAGGACGCTGTAGGAAGACAGTGGCAGAATAAGTTCTCACTTATTCCGGAAGTACTAGTGGATCATGAGAACGGAAACCCCGAAGCACTTCTGGGCTGATGAAAAACTCAAGTTCTCCATCTGACCCAGAAGTGCTGGCAAGAAACATGGAGGAAGAACAGAAGCACTTCCGGGTCAAGGACTATTTAAAGGACTCCTGAAGACCCAGCAGGCGAGCAGGAGTAGGGTGGAGGTGGACGAAGCTTGCTGGGAGGTTTGAAGGAGAAAAGATAATTGCATTTGTGATTATTATTACTGTTAATTGCTTGTATTATTGTGGCTGTGGTGCTTAAGGAGCACTGTTGGAGAAGAAAATAATTAAAAGAACTTCTTCGTGTTTTTACCTGGTGTCCTGAGTGTCTGTCTATTGGGTTTAAAGGGATAACAGTGCCACCTAGCATTCACAACACTTAACATGCTCTCTTTGTTCCACTTCCATCTGACAGGTTTCTGTAGCATCCAAAAAAGTTCTGCCAGGATCTGCAACAGGTTCAACGCCTGTCTGGAGAAAGATCTGATCCCTGCAACCCTGAATTTGATTGTAAGTGCATTATTTAAGGTCACAAAATGGTTCCCTCCAGGTACTATGGTTTTCTTTCCACATTCTGAAGACATGAGTGATTGGCGACTTTAAAAAGGCCAATAAGAGTGAGCATATGAGTATGTCCTGTGATGGACTGGCTTGCCGTACAGAGTGAATTCCCTGAAAAAATGCACATTGCTTCTGGGGTAGGCCCAAGTTTTGTGTAATCCTGAGCGAACCTAAGCAGGCTCAAAAATGAACTGATGAATAGCTGCATGGATAACTGAGCTGATCAAAATTACCTCACTAAGCCATCCAGTCTGTAGAAGCAACAGGCGGTGTGTACAAAGGGCCAGAACTTAATCAAGACAAGCTCAGTTACTGGGAATTCTTCATTTGTGGGAAACAATTGCAAGGCCTGGTCACGGTCCCCATCACAACTAGAGTTCTCTCTCAGCACAGACCAGTTATTACTCACTTTCACATGTCACTGCTGTGTGATAGACCTGTCTGAATTTTTTTCCTGCTGTGCATGGTGGTGAATAGGTAGGAGTAAACCGCAGGGTTATGCTTTTATGGTACGGGCAAATCCACAGATAAGGAAGATTTGCTGTATATTTTGCCTTGCCACAACTTTAATAAAAAAAATGAATTAAAACAAATGTGGTGACCCTTAATATTTGGGGGTCAAAAATCGATTGCTAGGAGAGTCAATTGCCCATGGTGGTGTGGGGACTTAACAACTTTGGGCCACAATAGTATTATCAATTACTAAGACTACCTGACTTAGTCTTGTTTCTAAGAGATATGTTTAGCCTCATTCTGCATAAATGTTGCCTTCCACATTGTGTGGTGTGGGAGGAGTGTTTCAAACTACATCATTTATTATATCAGGATGCAATCCTAATTTCTCTGTTGCCACAAATGTTATCACTTGAAGGAAGCATGTCAAAAATATGGCCACCTCCATTCTAAAAGGTCCAAGTTTTACTTACTGATTGCAAAAAGATCTGGTTCTACTGTGGCTCTTCTAGTGTGCTTAGTGGCCACAACACTTGTGCTCCCTTTTTAGTTTAACCAAACAGCCCTGAAATTTTTTCCCATTAGAAAACTTAAATAAGCCACAAATCCGGAATGTATGACACCCTTAAGCTTTAAGGTCTATTTCGAAAAACATCTAAGGACATTTTTAACTTCATACACAACCATGACCAACAATTAAAGATGCCATTGTGATGAGAGGTGAGCATGTTCACCTTTGAAGAATTTGTTTTCTTTTATTTTGATGGATTAATATGAGAGACAAAGGTATAAAGATTATTATCCCAAAAATGATTAGCTAAACAAAACTTATGTTGCAACAAGAAAAAGACAAGGCTCTCAAATTGTTTGAACACGACTATTAAATTTTAATTTGAATTAGCTTTCCTTTCTTAAATTATTTAACATTTTAAGAGTCCGCATCTTTATGTAAGATGGTGCCACCTGAGGCCACACAGTAGCACTTGTACACAGATGATTGGTAAAGGTAGTCACATGCTTAGAAATAGGTTTGAAAAATGTTACTTATGGCATTAACATTCATATTTTTTGTCACATATGTGTATTGGATGGTCTCCATCCAGGTTCCTCTCAGGTATGTAATATCACCGTGGGCCTAGAGAGGGCGCTGACACTAACTGTGTCATCTTCCTTTGTCTCCACAGTACAGAGAGACTCCCCAGTGGTGGCAACTGACACAACTCCTTCCATCCTCCGGACAATAAAAGCCCAGCTGCCTGAAAGGAGTTAATTACTTCTTGACAAGAGAGTTCAATGGATTGGAGCTCCTTCGAAGCGTAATAAGAAGCTATACTAGAAGCCTTGATAGGCAGCAGTTTTTTGTTAGAACTCCAGAGAGCAACATTTCTGTTTGTAATCGCGCCATCAAGCACAGGTTTTATTTTGTTTTGGAAGTAAACAGGGACAGCCAGGTTGGCACCCCAACATTTATTGCAGTTATCGACTAGTTACTACCTCTACCTCAACTATCTGGAGTAGACAGAGTGCTCAGAGAAGGCAAGTGCAACCCTTTAAAAGTGCTACAACTTTTACCACATGTGATCATATAGAAGGTCTGATTCTCATTTCATTGGTATTAATAGTTTAAATCAGTCAACTGAATAGCACTAAAAGACCCCATTGTCCAAAATACAAAATCAGAAAAACAATAGCCAAGATGGACTCTGAACTGAATAGAGTGTGTAACAGTTACACCGAATTAAATGCACATTATTAGAAAAACTTTAAGGAGCATGTATTCTGCAGAATGAGTGCATCTAGTTTGGTTTAGTGTGGGCAGGAAAATCAGTGCTGTGCTCTTGTCAGTTGTGAGGTCTTACCAGTTCTCCAAATAAGTGGTTTGATTTGAGAGAAGTGTTTGATGGTGTAACCAGAAGTGAAAAATAGTTATTTGATTTTGTGATTTGTGAGATTAATTATGTTTACCGTACATACATTCAGTTGAAGCAAGGACAATTACTTACTTCCGGGCACTGTGCCATACAGCAGACTTTACAGAGTCTCTCTTTCTCTTCTTAAAATGTATTTAGAATCATTAATGGTTAAGTGCAATTAATTGATGTTATTAATTAGTAGTGCTAAGATTTGGCCTCTGGCTTGTTATCATACATTGTTGAATGAATTTTTAAACTAAACTGAATAGATGCTGCTGTCAATGCAGACCTGTGCACCGGCCCACCTCAACTGCCTTTCAGACAAGCTGTGAACTTGAGAAATTTCACACGCATTGTGATCATCGCCAACCTAAAGACCCCATTAAACCCTGTTGGAAGAGCTGCTTGACCATACATTAAATTTGTCAAAGGGGCAACTATCCGGATCAAGGATAAAGGTTACAAGCTCACCTAGAGATGGAAGAGGCGAAGATCTGGAGCGAGGATTAAAGTAAGGTGGAAAGGATTCAGACCTGGGCTGACTACATATCGAGTTATGGCAAGCTCATGTACTGTGATATTTGGGACTGCAGAGAACCGGCTTACACCACTTACTTCAGATGTTGTTTTAATTTTAGACAGGTTTCATCAGGTTGAATGGAAAAAGCAGGAGGACGACTGGAGATTTTTGTGAATGTGCAGTGATGAAAAGGGTATTACAATATACAGGTAGTCCCCAGGTTACGGACATCCCACCTACGACATACGAACGGGGCTGCAGCTGCGACGCATGCATCTCAGTAACTGCCACTCCGTCATCTTTGGCCTGGAGACGCTGCAAGCAGTGGCTGGAGGGGGGCGATTTCGCTGCTCGCGCAGTCTAATGTCCCTCAGGCGGATCCCAGTGGCAAGTGGTTTCACTGCTCGCTCACCACACACGGCTGCCCTGTTTCTTCTCGGTGAGCGGCTGGTAATGCTGCAAGTGGTGAATGGAGGCCATTGAGGGTGAATGGGGCGGCGGGTGTTAGCATTGTAGCGTGCATCGGATGGCTGCCTATTGAATGGGGGCGATTCACTACCCGCCTTTGGCTGCACCATGTTCATTCTCGGTGGGCGGACGCTGCAGGCAGCATACTGTAGTGGAGCTGACTGTGAGGTGGGCTAGTGATGAACCGCCCGTTGATGCCTCCTTTCATTCTCAATAGCAAACCTGCTTGTACTGTTACGTATATAGCAGGAAGTTGTCTCTTGTCAGTACATTAGACGTGCTGACAAGGGGTGCCTTCCTGCTGTGATTGTGTGTATAGCTCTGTGCAGAAGAGCTCACCTTAACCTTTTGTCTTCACCCTTCAACAATGTCTCTGAAACACAAATCTGATGCACGTGCTGGTGATACAGTAAAGAAGAGAAAAACCATCACCATTGAAAATAAAGTAGAAATAATAAAAAGGTCAGAGAGAGGTGAAACTCCATCATTCATTGCAAGAGCACTTGGTTACAACCAGTCAACAACAGCATTTATTAAATTTATGTAGAGTACCTGTTCTGACTTACATACAAATTCAACTTAAGTACAAACCTACAGTTCCTACCTCGTACGTAACCCGGGGACTGCCTGTAATTAAAACTAAATGTGTGACCCAGGCATTGAATTGCAGAGTAAATTCGTCTACATCACTGCCCAGGACAGTGAGTTATATCATCCTGGCTGACTCAGCAATTCACCTGTGCCAATGTCTTTTTGATGTATCATCCAGCCTGTTGCTTCTGTGGGCACTACTCTATCCAAATATTAATACTTTAAACATAAACATGTTGCACAATTTGCACACAAACCTTATTTTACTGCCACCTACAAGCCTGTGTTCAAAGTCACAGTTCTTTGGAGCCAAATCAGAAATCCTTGTTTGTTTTTAGGATGTGGCGGATATTTGCTGACTGGCCAACAAACCACAAGAGTTACCTGGTAGGTAACCACCCAAATAATCAGATTGCAATCCCAACCTGAGGATGTAATATTCTAATCTTCACCCTGTTAAATAAGTGAACCAGCTGCTGTGGTGCAGTGTCAGAGGCCCTGCTTCATGTTCTGATGTCAGAGGCTCAATGCTCATAAGGGTATGCAGAAGTGCGCACACCTGACAAGCCTCAATAAGGGTAAAACACATATTGTGTACTCTTTGTATTATTTGGCAGATACTATATATCTATGATCTGCCTTTCGAAACTGAGAGGACGTGGTGGATGTTTGCTGACTGGCAAATAATCAGACTGAGATCCAGACTGATGAACATAT
>JANRMT010062843.1:7288624-7314728 GCA_026402145.1 Polypterus bichir lapradei | reverse complement strand
TCTATCTATCTATCTATCTATCTATCTATCTATCTATCTATCTATCTATCTATCTATCTATCTATCGTCATGCATGTGTAACTGAGGTTCACCTTCCAGGCTCGTTGCAGATATGCACTACCACTCCAGGACACATGGGGGCACTGTCACTGGTGGTATCATCTTTTTTTTTCTCCCTGAGAAACCACCCCATGAGGGAAACTGACTATGCTTCTTTCAGTCCCTCCACTATAAAGCTGATGCACTCCCGGCAAGGGTCATCTCCTTTTGGAGAGATCAGACCACAGAGTGGAGTTCTCACCCAAGTACTGACTGCTTTACAGTGCCTTAAACCTATCTGATTAATTTCATTTATTATTTTTGCATTCTGTCATTATTCTACAAAATAACTGCCTGTTTAAGTTGTATGGACTCTACAAAGATTAAAAGGGGTGACCCAGTTGGTGCCGTAACATTTTTTCAGTGACCAGTATGTCCCCTCGGTCAACAACACTGCCTATCTAAAATCTGCAAACTCAACTAATTATGATAGTGTAGAGAAGAGCCCCTCACATTTCCAGTGAGCTTGAAGATTCATGCAAAAACGGTGGGGTAAAATTACAAAATTCAGGTATGCCTACTTGACAGAGATCTATCCAAACAGACCTAATCAGGGAAACTCTGCTTCCACAAAATATTATAGTGAGTACTTTCTTATACAACTAATACAATGATTTTTTTTTGTTTAAACATTTTGAAGCCAGTCATGCTTTCTTTGAAGGGGACCTAAAGAATCATCTCTGGCTGTTTCTTTTTTTTAACATTTTATTAATTTTATTTAAATCAAATAACATTCCATTCAAGCAAGTCAAGTTTAACAAAACTAGGTTCAAAACAAATCGACCCCCACCCATGAGAAAGAAAGCTAGCTCAGCAGAGTAAAACTTTAATAATAGTAAAAATATGTAGATAAATAAATGAATAAAAATAATTACAATAAAAAAGAGGGGGAGAGAATACGCTTCCTCAGTGCTTTAAATGTTTATTCTAAAATTTTATTGATCAGAAGTTTTATACAGATCCTCTAAGTGAGAATTAGATTTTTTCCCATTTTAGATAGTATATAACATCAGTTACTCACTGACTTTGAATGGGAGAGTTAGGATTCTTTCAGTTGAGCAAAATAAGTCTACGTGCCAATAGTGAAGTACTGTAAAGGCAGCTACAGTTTGTTTGTCCTTCTCCACTTTAAGCCCATCTGGAAGGACACCAAATACAGCTGTTAGTGGATTAGGAGGGATTGTGACACCAAGGATGTCTGAAAGGCATTTAATGATTTTGCTCCAGAATGATGTTAATTTGCTGCAGGCCCAAAACATGTGGCCCAGTGGGGCTGGAACTTGATTGCAACATTCACAGGTTGGATCTTACTTTGGAAACATTTTGGACAATATGAAATGAGAGAGATGCACTCGATATATAATTTTGAGTTGTATGCTTTGCACATATGGAGCTTGAGTGAATTCTCTGCATTGCTACCTTCCACTCCTTTTCTGAGATGGTGAGTGAGGGATCCTTTTCCCACTGTACTCTGGGATCTTTGAAAAGGAGGGGCTTTAAAATGTTTTTATATATTATGTAAATGCTGTCTGAGTCCTCAAGACTGATAAATATTTCTTCCAGTATAGAGGTAGGTGGGAGGTGAGAAAAATTGGGCAGGTTTTGTTTGAAAAAGTTTCTAATTTGAAGGTAGTAAAAGAAATGTGTTGCTGGAAATTTACATTTGGAGTGTAATTGTTCATAGGATGCAAAGACTTTGTCTATATACTAATCTCTAAGTGATTTAATCCCGAATGTTGTCCATACATAAAACTGGGTATGTTTGAGAGGGTGGAAAAAGGTGGTTCTCGTGCATAGGTGGCACAGATAAAAGCTTCTCTACCTTAACATACTTCCTACATTGGTTCTATATTCTGAGTGAGTGAAGCACAATTGGGTTTTTAGTATATTTGTGATGACTTGTACTTATTGGGGTTCAAAGCAAGGAATATAAAGAAGTACTGGAGGATTTTATTTCTATTGAAGACCAAGCCTGTGTATGTTCATCTATTTGTGTCAATCTCCAAGTTTCTATAGCTTGCATATTCACTGCCCAGTAATGAAACTGAAAGTTAGGTAGAGCCATGCCACCTTCCAGCTTAGGTCTTTGTAGGGTCACCTCTTGGATACGTGGATGTTTTGAATTCCAAATATATGACATTGTGGTTAAATCTGATTTCTTAAAAAATGATTTATTAATGTATATTGGAATGTTTTGAAAGAGAAAGAGAAGCTTAGGAAGGATATTCATCTTGACAATGTTAATTCCTCCAGCTAAAGTGAGATGGAGAGTACATCATCTATGCAAGTCTTGCTTAATTTTTCCTATGCAGACAGCAAGATTGTTGATAAGGAGCTATGTGTTTATTTGTGATGTTTATCCTTAGGTATTTAAACTGATCTGCGATGATAAAAGCTGTAATTTTGGAATGGGTGTATGGACTTTTGATACCCACTGTATTTATTCAAATTGTAGCAATCAATGCAGTCAGTGTCATCTTTCACAAATGCTCAGGAATTTAACTCTAAATCAAGGGATGTGAAAATGTGAAGAAACTTGGTGCAGCAATTCTCCCAGTACAATTCTCCCAATTATACCTAGTATAATTTACGTGAATTATTATGTGTTATTATTTGTGAACAAAGCTCGGAAGCAACTAAAATAACATTATGGCTACATGTATATTGTTGCAAGTAAGCTATCCGTAACACTTAAGTGAGGACATATGTAAGCCTTCAACTAGAAATAACACCTCAGAAAAGATTGTTTTAATTTTAGCTGTATGAAAAGTGCCCAGAAATTGGACCAATTCTGAAGTAATGGAAGCTACTGAGTCAGGACACCAGTGAAAGAATCCATGTCCAGTAAACAAGCTTTTATAAAGGAGCAGTGTGTTTAGATGGAAGTAAAGCTGCAATGAAACACAGGCACTATTTATTCTTCAAAGAGGAATTAGCTTTCATTTATTTTCATTTTACAGATTTATGTTGAGGCAGCCCTACACTAATCACATTAAAGGCAGTTGCAGTGCACTTCTGAAGCTATGGAACAAAAAATATTCTGCAGAGCTGCGTGGCATAGGAGGCAAGAGTGTGACAGAGAAATGAGGAGAGGCTTTCAGATCTGAAGAAAAATGTCATGCTGGTCATTGCTATTGCAGAAATGCCTTTTTGCTAAGAAAAAATTGCCATGTGGTTTCCTTCAGGTTATGTGTGTGAAATGAGGGATTTTAGTGTTAAATGGGGGAGACTCCTCCTAATGCATGAAAGTAGCCTAAGTGTTCTTTATTTATTTATTTATTAATTTATGTTACTAATTAGATGATTTGAAAAGACTCTTTCATTGTGACGTCCATGAAATTTATGCAAGCTGGCAATGATTGCTCATTCAGATTTCTTGGGTTGTCCCTGCACTGCAGAAAATGGCAAATTTCCTTGCAAAGATCCCAGATGGCGTATATGTACAATGCACAGAGCCTTGGGGGGGTGGGGGACACTAATGAATGAAAACAACAGAAGCGGCTGGAGCTGTAAACGAATGGTCTGGAGTTTTGCATTTGTTCCACCGCTCTGATTTAATGGGACTTGACACACAAAAACTTGAGGGAAAACGAGTTATACAGCATCCAGAAGGGTCATGTCACACAAAGACAACACTTTCTGTGCTGTAGCCAATCACCAGTTGTGTTTGCTTTCATTTTTGTTTCCCATGTTTAACACTATACATACAGGTAGCTATTACGAATATGGCATCATCAATACCTCTAGCTTCATGCTATCATCAGTTTTTCTAGATTTATTTTTGCTATGTCACCTTTCATATAAACACTAACAAAGCATTCTGAAAAATATCATAGTGTTCACTCATTTCACATTGAGCCTTTCATGCTTAAAATTAGAACACTTATCAACCTATTAATGTTATACAGAAATGCAGAAACACGGTCACCAAAGTGTTTAATAAAGGGCCTTAAAAGAAATCATCAAAATTTCTTAAATACTTAAATTATCTTTTTACGTAGGCAATGTAAGTGTCATGGAGACTGATTTCTTGCCTGGCTGGAATGGAATGCGGAAATGGGCACACAATCCAGCTAGAATACCTTGTAATCTTTGTCCTGGCTTGGATCGAGGAATAATGGATGGACTGGGTTAAGGTGGACACCAGGAGCAGTTCATACTCCCACTAGGAAGGTGGCAGAGTTCCTCTAGTCTGATCCTAAGTAGGATACCTGCAGGAGAATTGGAGGGCAGAAGTGCAGCCTTACCAGGGTCCTTGGGGGCCTAGAGAGGGTGCTGTTGGGGAAGGACAACACTAGTTTCCACCTGACCCAGAGGTGCTCCCAACATGCTGAGTAGTGGCACCGGAAGCATTCCCAGGTCCGACTTGAATAGGAACCCTCCATCTCTCACTGGGGAGTCAGAGTCAGGAAAAAGCGGGTGAAATTCACCAGAAGGAGAGGAAGACATTTATTTATTGAAACTGATTTATTGATTGAGGGTGGTGAAAATAACTATTTAATTATTTTATTTAATAATAATTTAAATATTAATGAATAAATTATTTATTATTGTCTGGTGATACTGAGTCTGAGGTTTGGGACTCAGTGGCGCCCTTGTGGTTATTGCAGTTATGATCAATACTCAGATCAACAGACCAGTCTTAATTTCATACTGTACAGTCAGTGGCTTTCATAATAAACATTAGAAAGTTTTAATCAATCAACTATGACCATCACAGAAGTCAGTTAGACAGCCTCAGACTTACTTAGTCCAACTCAGAATCATGGGAGGTCAGAACATATCCAGCAGCACTGGGCGCAATACAAGAAACAGCCGCAGATAAGGCCTCGGCCCATCATGGGGTCTGTTTACAGAGGTACTTGTTCAGAGTCACCAAGTAAATTGACCTGCACATCTTTGAGGACGTGCAAGGAAAACAGGAGTGCCCAAGTGAAAAGCACACACAAACATGCAGAGA
The DNA here is from genome assembly GCA_026402145.1 of Polypterus bichir lapradei. Taxonomy (NCBI): domain Eukaryota; kingdom Metazoa; phylum Chordata; class Cladistia; order Polypteriformes; family Polypteridae; genus Polypterus; species Polypterus bichir. Next base: position 7,309,669 of record JANRMT010062843.1, on the reverse strand, counting down.
ATCTGCAAACTCCACATAGACAACAAGGGGCTACAGTATTTGAGCTCAGGATGATAGATTGCAGACAGTGGTTTCACTAATCAGTGTGATGCCTTTACATAATGGCATATAGCAAATTATAAGAACATACAAACATGAAATTTGACAAACAAGAGGAGGCCATTGACGCCATCAAGCTGTTTTGTTTAGCTAATAGCTAAGTTGTCCTAATATCTCATCCAGATACTTCCTAAAGGTTGTTAAAGTTTCTGCTTTGGCCACATGTCTCTGTAGTGTAGTAATTAATTAGGCTATATGTATATTTTGATCTGTTTTATGCTTTGTATTGTGCAGATTCTGTTTAAAAGGTTTTATTATTTCCTACCTCATCATTTGTTTATATAATACAGTAGGGGTGGTCATGTGACCACGATTGTCTTACCAGCTGATGTGATGGTATAGTTATGGTGGAGGTTTCAATTTGTGTCATCCCCTGCTTGGATAAAATTCAATAAAAACAATTCTAGTGTTAGTAGGCTTTCAAACAATTAGGGCCTAGTGTCAGGTTTTGTGCCAATTTATTGAACTCCTTTTTGCCTTCGACTTTGCTTATAATGTTGCCCTCGTGTTTTATTTGCCTGATCATTTTGCCTCTTACAGTTCTGACCTGTTTGCTCTCCTTTTTTAACATATTCCATTAATGTTAACTTATCATATTGTTGTTTAATATAGGGTGATTCAAAATTATGTAAACACTAATGGATTATTTTTATCTCGACCACACCTTTCCAGATTGATGGATAGGCCATGGTGGACCATTGCCATGGCCTCCACATTCCCCTGATTTGACTCCCTGTGATTTCTGGTTATGGTATATGGTGAAGGAGCTCATGTATAGCAGGAAAGTTTGTGATATCAATGACCTGAAGGACAGAATACGGAGTGCGGTATTATCTGTTCCCTGCAAAATGTATGATACTGTTGCTCGTTGGTTTTTGTGTGTTGAACATGATGGCGAACAGGTTGAGACATTTCTGTAAATCATCTTGCATATATGAAGTAGATAGATAGATACTTTATTAACTCTTTGAAGGCTGAATATTTTTTCCAAAAAACTCAGATTTCTTAAAAGCACACAAAGCGATGGTTTCACACATAAGTCAACAAAAAATGTCTGGTGCTGTGCCTGCTGATGGCACATGTTTGGCATGTCTGGTGGCAGTGGCTGTGTGGTGGCGCCTAGGTGGTCAGCAGGAATGTGCGGTGGGCTGGCTGTCTTCGCACAGCAGGTGGGTGGCGGTCTCAGTGTGACACAATATGGTTTGTACCTCTTGTCATCATAAGTGGTGGTCCTCCCAGGTGAATGCTGCTGTAGGGGACTGATCAGATAATGCCGGCACCTTACTTTCATTTTCGATATCCATCTCCAGATCACTTGCATCAAACTTGGAGTTCAACAAGTCAGAGTCCTATTCAACGATATTAAATAAAACGTCCATGGAGTATTTTGCTTTGCACATTCGCTTTGGTCTCTTGCCAGATGTCGGTGCCATTTTAGAGGTTGTTTGCTCTTCGCTACTCCTGCACACATAGAGAATTGAGTTTAAATCAGCAAAGCTATGTTACTTTCCTTCTAGCAATGACAGTCAACTAACACGTAAGGGTGAGTTTTGTTGCAGTTTACAGCTGATTACCTTCCTCTACTCCTGAAATTTGACAAAACTCGACATCAGCCCTGAAAGAGTTAATCCCCAAGGGGAAATTCATGTTTTGTGAATAAATTGTTTCCGCCATTCAAATGTAACATAATTTTGACTCACCCTGCAATTGTACAAATTGTTGTGATCTACTATTTCTAGGTGTTGCAAAATCTCTTAGTCTACTTTGTCTTTTGTGATGCCACTTGATACCGCATTCATTTTTGATTAAGTTTTCCATCCTGATCTTGGAAAAGGCTCCAGCGTAGTATTGTGTCTTAATTGTGGACTTTTATCTACATTGTAGAGAAAATGTGTTGGGCTTGGACACTGGACAGCTAGTTTACTTAGAACTGTTAGAATTTAACATTAGAAATTTACTTGGACATCACATGTAAGTTCCAGTGTGAGCAGACGGTGGCCCAGCAGATGCTGTTAGTATACCATGCGTATTTAATGATTTTCTCAAAGTTATCTCTCTCAGCGAGCACTCATGAAAAAAAAGTCCTTGGGATGGGCAGACTGGCTAAATTCCTTTAAACCAGAGGTCTGCAAAGTCAGTCCTCCTGAGCCATAGTAACTGCAAAAAATATATTGCCTTTATTAGAAACCAATCCTTGCCAATTACAGAGCTTATTTAATTTTATTACTTTCACTTTGCCACATCAGGTCTTTCCTATGTAGATTTCTTTCTTTCTAAGGATATCATTCAAATGATTTGCTGCCAGAAGCAGATCAGTTTTTCTCAGTCTTTCAATTGTTTCTCTTCAGTTTCTGTTAAACCAAATAGTTCACAATGGAAACACATGGGTGTAAATGTAAAAATGTTAGATTTATATCTTATTACTAATAAGGACAAATTAAAAACAGAATGCAGCCATCCCTGTTAAGGAGTAAGCTCAGAGCTATGCAGGTGGGTGAGCCTATGGTGAGGTGCAAAACTCCAATCCTGGAGGTCCACAGTGGCTACAGGTTTTCATTGTAACCATTTTTTAAATTATTGACCAGTTTTTGCTGCTAACTAACTTACAGACCCTTTAAATCAAGGGTGAACAACATCGGCCCTGGAGGGCCACTATGGCTACAGGTTTTTGTTCCTACCCAATTACTTCATGACAAGTCATTTATTACTGATGATGTACTTATTGCTGAACTGACATTTTTTCGCTTGTTAACTTTTCAAACCCTTAATTTCTTATTTTAGTTTTAAACTGCTGCATTCACTGTTTTTAATTGGACCTTGTTAGCAGTAGGATGCAAATGACAACGGAACCAGCAGTTCTTCATATAGTTTGTTTCCATTGACACCCACGTGGATTCATCATGCACTATTTGGTTTAATAAAATACCTTGAAGGAAACTGAAAAGTAAGTGAAGAAAAAATAATAACCCATCCATTTTAGGCTCCAAATCATTTGGATGATATCATTAGAAAGGATAAAAAGCATGATTTAAGAATGACCTGACATTACAGAGTTAAACCACTAAAAAGTCATAATATTAAATAAGACCTGTTATTTTGGGTATCATGTTCTAATTAAGCAACTGGGTTGGAGCAAAAACCTGTAGCCACAGCGGGTCCTCCAGGACTGGCATTGATCATCCTTTGACTTTGGTGTCTTGGTTAATGGACTATCTGTCAAGTAGACCTTGGTTTGTGAGACTCAAGGACTGTGTTTCTGATACAGATGTGAGCAACACTGGAGCACCACAAGGAACAGTCCTCTCTCCTTTTCTCTTCACTCTGTAAACCTCCGGCTAAAAATACAACACCAGGGTATGTCACTTGCAGAAATAAGATGATTCTGAACTTATGGAGTGTATTGATAAGGGGGATGAGACAGGGTATAGGAGTCAGATGGAGGACTTTCTTTCGTGGTGCAAAGGGAATCATCTGTAGCTTAACAGCAGCAAAACCAAGGAACTGGTAACTGATTTTCAGGAAGTGGATATTGAGGTGGTCTACTCCTACAGGTAATTGGGAGTCCATATTAATTACAGATTGGACTGGTCTCGTAACACAGGGGAACTATTATAGAAAGGACAGAGCAGACTTATTTTTCATAGGAGGATGCACTACTTTAATATGAGTAGTGACATCCTTGACAAGTAATACAACTCTGTTATTATTCTATGCTGTGGTGTGCTGGCAGGTAACATCACTTCAATGGAGGCCCACCAGAATCAACAAGCCAATTAAAAGGGCAGGCTCAGTTATGGGATGTACTCTGGACCCCTTGGCGATGGTAGAAAAGGAAAGAGTTAAAACAAAGCTGAGTGTCATTATGAGCAATGCTGCACATCCTCTCTCTGACACATTAACAGTGAGGACTTTCAGCCAATAAATTATTTAGCAGAAGTGTGTCAGGAAACACTACTGGGGCACTTTATACCAACAGTCTGCATAATGTGAGTGTGACAGCCAAGTTCAAACTTTTTTGTATAATTTTCTTGCTTTATAGTTATTCAGATGTGTTTCCAGACTAAAGTGTGTGTATTGATTTATATACTTACTTATATACATATTTATGTCTTTATTTATTTACAGTCAAAAATTTTATTTTCCAGTGGTGCTCCATACCCCATAGCTTCTATTATAAAATGTCTGGGTCAGCAAAATATTTTTAAAAATTATACAAAATGCTTAACTTTACAAAACAATTTTGCTTGGCAAATGCATATGTAGTATGTTTGTGAAGAAATTACTTTGATTTGAAAAATGCTGACCAATTGAGATTTGATTTTATGATGCTCAAAATGTGAAGAAATTGTTATTTTAGCACAGTGTGTGAGCGTGTGTACGAATGAATGTCTGTAGAAAATTGAACGTTTTTTGAGATATCTGCCCTAATTGCCAAGAGCTATGTACAATGACAACTACTACAAAAACAGACCTATTGTCTTCAATTTTTCAATCTTATTCTTCAGTTCTTTTTTTGTCCTGTTTGGTCCAGTAGTTATGCTAATATTCTTCGAAAACAGTTTGACCAATGTCCAATGATTACTGCCATAGAAATTGTGTAATTTAACAACAGAATCTGCTTTGTTTAGTCATGAGACCAGGACAATTGATTTGCAAAATATTTGTATGAATAGTTTTGAAGATACATAATTTATTTAAATATAAATGTATAGACACTTGGACGCACACACAAGTGTACGTGTGCACGCACCAACACACACACATACTCAAAAAAGTGTATAAGTGATGATAACTGAAAGCTTGTTTTCCCTACAGAGTTCATGCTATATGTTGAAGAGAAATAAATGAACACACAAGCACACAAAAACCACAATGCATCATAGGGTTGACAACTTCCAAAAAAAAAAAAAATAAAGTATGACCAACGGCAACAATGGGGGGGTGGGTGGTTTTGTGAGGGTAGGTGTTTGGAATGGAGGTCTGAAATGGCTTTGCAAAATGGTTCCTCCTGTCTATGTCAGGGTCCTGGTGCAGTATTAAATACAGAACAAATAGCTTTCCGTTACGGAACACAACATGTCAGTTTCAAATACGGAAGAATTCCTTAAAACAAGGAATGATTTTCAACCCTAATACATCTGTAAAGGTTGACATGCACAGAGAGGGATGTTAAGCCGACCCTGTACCAGTCTGTCTGTCTCTGTAGCTTGTTTACTTCATTTCACCCAATGTGATTAGTTTCAAATTAAAAATTATATAAGTTGTTCACTTGATTCAATTTCCTGTTTCTTTTGAATTATATATGCTAATCTACTTGAATCTGTATTATTATAGAGTACAATTGGTTGTATCTTCTGTTGGGTGACTTCCTACGATATGACTAAAGTATAATTCAAATGGAAGTACTGATTTTTTTTTGTTAGAGCTGCCGCTGTTCTTTACTTTTTGTGGACACTTCGTCAATTCTCACACACACAAGAGCCCACTTCTACAGATAGCAACTCGCTTCAATAAGATAAAATTGTGTAAATAAAAGGTGAAAATCGTCAAAAAAGTAATGTGGACATTAGAGTAGCACACACCATACAGACAAAAGCCTCAGAAATCCACCAATCGTGCCCAGACATTGGCCTTCTGAAGTTTGCACATTCTCCTTGTGCCTCCGTGGGTTTCCTCAGCGCACTCCAGTTTTTCTCCTACACCTCTAAAGACATGCAGGTTAGCTTAACTGGCTCTAAGTTGGCTCTGTGTGAGTGTCAGTGGGTGACTGTAATTGGCTGACAGTCCTGCACAGCCCCAAGGATATAGTAGTCTGCAGCCCCCTGCCACTCCAAATTGGATTAGAGAATGTAATGTTATGTTTTTAAGTATATACATGTTACACAGTTTTGCTTTCAACATCCTGTTAAGTAATTTTCATTTTTAACTCTACAGTAATTCTGACATTTCGTAGTGCTTTGAGATTTATATCTAAAAACACAACTGAATAAAAGGTTTATTGTGTGTATCGCCTTTCATTGTTGAAATTATCACAGAGCGCTTTATGAAACAATCACAGTAACTATTCAGTTGTTTGGCAGACAGACTCATTTTAACAATATATTTCAGTCTCCTTCGCAATAAACTGAGTGCCAAGTGATTCGAATGCTGCTGGGCTGAAGACGAGCATGAGTGCAAGAGTAAAAGAACAACACATACTCTTTCATTTATCACTTGGCCCTAATCTTTAAAAAAGTCAGCCCTCTTGACAAAGAGGAATGTTCACTTAGAAAAGAGGTTGGAGAAGCAATCAGCAGGGCTGAAGGAGCAGTGGAGGGGGTGTCAGTGCTGGCCTGACGACTTCTAAAGATGGCTATCTGCTCCTGTTGAGATCTCAAATCGACATACAAATTATGGAGCAGATTCATGTCGGTGACTGTTGGCTGTGCGACTGACCAAATTCACTGAACAATGCATTCTTGTTTCTCATGGTGTCGTAGAGTGGTGATGTTGGTTGGACATATAAGGAAGAATTTGGCTGTACTCTGCACATAAGACAATACTGCTACTAATGCTACTACTACTTTGTTCTTTTTGCTTGGTTTGCTTTGTTTTGTTCATGTGCTTAGTATACAAAGCGGCGGTTTTAAGAGCAACTTTTGTAATATTTTTCCTTCTGGACTTTAATGAAAAGGTGCACAATAAAAGGTAAAAGTTGACACTTTACTTCACATTAGAAAGCTACAGAAAAAGAGGCAGTATGGCTAGTAAGAGGTACTTGAATGGACATGGTCCTGAGATCAAGCACCCTTTCCTTGGCTTGCAAAATACTCCTTCATTGTAAATCTTTAAATTATATAACACTTTTTCTAAAGTACTATATGTCAGAGGTACAAAATACACATTTTAATAATCATAGCAGATAAAGATTCATTGAAGCACAATGCATCCCTCTGTGCACTTATTACTTTGTGTGTTTATAGCTATCTCCAGAATTTGATTAGTTAGCAGATAAACAAAATGGTTGGATGGACTTGGATAACTAAATGAATGTCTGCAATGTGATCATCATAATATAAATGACACCGGAGTGTTGTATATTGTGAAAGGCTCAAAGTAAAACATCCTTTTCTACAGTCATAATTGTACTCATACCTATTCACATCATACCCCAATTTGAATAACAAAAGCTGTTTGCAGTGTAAAGTTACAATATGAAATAAATCTCACTTCCATTAAGACATTTAAAACCTTGAAATAATGAAAAGGTACACAAGTACATAGTGAGAATTAAATGACAGAAAACATTGCTTTTTTTTGTTGTTGTTGTTTGTTTTTCTCCGTATTGCAATTGTGGCAAAATAAGCACATTGTTATTTTTTAAATAAGTCATAAAATGATCACAAGGTGTAATATTTGAGTACTGCATATACTCGTGGATATGTTCTTCTCTGCAGATAAGTTGGGACTTGATTTCACAGTATAATTTCTGGTATTTTATAATGTCAGTCGTATAAGTCGAATGCAGAAAACTCATACTATTGGTACAAGGGATTATGATGTGCTAATGCCCACCTGAGAGAGTAACCATGGAGCACACTGCCTTTTTTTCTATGTAGGTGTGGCGATGCGCTGTATCTGTGCGTGCTCCTAACCTCTCTGTCTCCCTCTATTGTGCCTACGTGACCACACGGTAATACCTGAACTATTCCGAAATGACGTTTGCACTAATTTGTGTTTTTTGTATCTCACACCCTCACATCTTTATCATAAGAGTATCCCTTATCTATGATGGAGTGTTTGATCAGAAGAAAATATGAAGCTGGTTTTAAATTAAATGTCGTTGAAGTAGCAAAAGAAATTGGTAACTGCGCTGCTGCAATAAAGTTGGATGCGTCTGAGAAACTGATGGCGAGATTGGAGGAGGCAAGAAGATGTAAAAAAGAAAAAAATTGAAGTGTCGCATTTTTTAAATGGGCATGTAAGTCGGGGTCTGATTTTATGATCGATTTTTCGGGTTTCAAGACCCGACTTATACATGAGTACCGTATTTACTCGTGTACCACGCGCACCTTTTTTCCCGAAAATGAGCATTAGAAAATCAGGTGCGCGTCATACACGAGGAATACGGTAGGGGTAGGTTTGTTTTTGAATCAGTTCGGCGTCGTCATTCAGCATGGATAGTAGCAAGCATTTACGCTCCTTCACGGCGGGAGAGAAACTAAAAGCGATTTTGGAAGCAGAGAAGATAGGAAATCAGGCAGCAGGTCGCAAGTATGGTGTTTCAGAGTCATGTGTTCGAGATTGGCGACAGAAGAAAGAAAAACTTTCGTCATGCAAAATAAACAGACAGGCATTTCGCGGAAAACGTGCCCAGTTCCCACAAGTTGAAGTTGCTCTGATTACATTCAAGGCAGGCGTCAGCTTGGATATGCAGTGTCCACGGAAATGATTCAGGTGAAAGCTCGTGATATAGCGAAAGAACGTGGAATATCAATCACTCAGTTCAAAGCAAGCCGCGGATGGCTTACGCGCTTCATGGGCTGCAACAGCGGTACACGAAACAACGCCAACTGGCAAAATGAAAGCCCCAACATTGGCGCAGGTGTGTGCTTGGATCATCGCTGCTTGGAAGCTTATTCCAGAGGATTTGGTTGTGAAAAGCTTCAAAAAGTGCAGCATATCCAACAGCATTGATGGAAGCGAAGACGACACCTTATGGGGAAGCAAAGACGACACCGTATGGGACGTCAGTAGCGGTGGCAAATCCAGCAGCGAATCGGAAGATGATGATTAAACTGGAATATTCTGGTGAGCACAATAATTTTCCACTTGCCATTACAGTCCTTTACCGATTGTCTCTATACGGTTCTTTCTTTTCTCATTTCACAAGGCTATTTGTCATTCCCACCTTTTCGCAGCATGGTGTGACAAACACTGAACGTTCTGCAGTAGGGGTACTGCTTACAGTTAGTACAATACACTGTATCATGTGCAGAAAGAATTAAACGAGACATACCCTGTAATTATTCTCCATTACAGTTATTCACGTCGGTGTCTTACTCCAACCTCACTCACTTCCTATACAATCACAATGAGTGTCGTACACGGGGCAAAAGATTTTTTCCTGATTTTCTTTGTAAAAATTAGGGTGCGCGTCTTACACGAGGGCGCGTGGTACAGGAGTAAATACGGTACATCCTGGGACTGGATTAACTGTTTTGAATGTTAGAGCGATTTAAAATTTTACTTACTTACTTCATCAAAAAGACATTTCTCTTTATTAAATATTATGTCATGGGGTGTGTGTGACGTCTAATAGTGGTTTACTCCCATCATAGCGCCGCTTGTACTGACTGCCAAGGATCATTTTGCCGAGAGGAGTGGCATTTGAACACGTAAAAGAGGAAAATGCTCCATATAAAATATACTTTAAAACGTGATATAATCTCTCTGAAGCTAAATTGAAGACAGTAAAGTAATTCATAACTGAAGTCATACATAGTATTTCCCTTTTGTTTTAAGAATTGAAAATGTGCAAAAGAGAACTGCTTAGGATTTAATTAATGTATTCAATGCGTATTAATATTTACATGAGGTGTGGACTTTAAAAAAACTTTTCAGGAAAAAAAACTTTTATTTGAGATTTTTTCTAGTATGATAGTGCTTCAGCTAGGGTGGGCAAGGCCCCTATAGGCCACCTCATTAACTCAGGCCTTGAATTAATGCCACCTGAGGCAAAGCACATATTTGCTATCCCCCACACTCTTAAAAATAAAGCAGTGGTTCTTCAGAGTGCTGCCATGGGGAATCAATTTTTGGTTCCTAAAACATCCATCCATGTGAAGGTTCCAGAACGAATTTTTATTTATTTAGATCTGAGGCAGGTTCCATAATTACCACAAACAGATTTGTAAAATGCCATCAGGTTTATTATTTTAAAAGAACTCCTTCTGCATACAATAACATAGATGGAGTTCAGGTTCTCTTGATCTGTCAGCAGCCTGCAAGACTGCCTACTACACGTTAAATATTCCTGTTTAGTCCACATGTTTAGAACCTTTTTAAAGCCCAAAGAACTAATTTCATGCACAAAAAACTATTCCCAGAATGGTATTGTTCTATGGCAAGACACTCAGTAAGCCATACAACTCAGTAAAAAATTTTTTTTGCTTTGCACTCTCCCCCACAGATGATAGGTTATGGTGGGGGAGAGTGCAAAGCAAAAAATGAAATCAAAAATTTCGATCTCCAGTTTTCAACAGATTTTGACGTTTTAAGGTCCCCTGATAGTGAAAATATTGATATCTCGATAATAGGTGTGTGCCTGTCTGTGTGTGTGTTTGTGTGTGTGTCACAGTTTCTTGAGGATGGTCTAGAGCTAAAATGGCTGGACAGAAAAATACCAAACTCAAAACTTAGGCCTGTTATGAGATGATGATGTGCTGGTTAGTTTTTGGGCCAAATCATGCAAGAGAAAGAGGCATTCTAGGAACTCTCACATACCATAATTCTGCAATTAATTATGAGTTCTTCACATCAATTGCTATGACCTATTTTATGATCAGAAAGATCAGTATCAGAGCAGTAAATAAATACTGAAATGTTATTAAATAGTTCGGATAAGTTGGTTCCTAGGGCGCAAAGCCTATTGACACCACATTGGTATGTAACCTTATTAGGCTTGAGACGATACACCTATCCTACTTAAAATACATATTGCAATATGGACTTCACCATACAATAGTCCCACGATAGAGTGCATCCCTGAAACAACAGACAAAATAATAAATGAAAATAAATAAATAAAAAATGTATATTATTTTGGAAAAATATATGAAGAATTGAAAAAAATTAGCTTTAATACAATAAAATAAACAAAACAAGTTAAAAATGAATATATTCTTTACCACTTCTGTTTGAACCCCCCCTCTCCCCCCAAAAAAAACAATGTGTATGAGTTTGCAAAATACAATGAAATGCAAAATGAGACTTGGCTGTTTCACTCCTCCTGTATACTTTTCTAAAAGCCTTGGCGGTTTTAAACTGCTCTACAAGCTAAAAGGTGCCTGTCTGCATGTTTTAACTAAACTTGCATTGTGACAACATTTAGATATTGTACTTGTGACTGACACTGATGTAAAAATATTCCAGAAATTAGCACAATTGTACAAAATTACATTTTCAGCTTATACACACTATGACACGTTAAAATCAAGAACACAAACATCAATATCATGCTCTGACTTTAATGTCTATAACTTTGAAATGTGAATGTGCCGTTTTGATTCTTGGAAGCTCATGGCATGTCAAGGCGGTGTGAAATGAATTAAGCAAAATTTGAAACTTTTATAAGAAAAATATTTCTCACAATTTTAAAGGCAGTTTACAATTCGCAATTTTTAAAGTTTACAAATAAGATATGTAATTGTCAAAGTTCATACTTAATTCTCATTTATTTGTATTATTACTTTGTAATACCAAAATATATACAGTGGAACCTTGGGTCACGAACGTCTCAAAACACGTACAAATCAGGTTACGATCTAAAAGTTTGCCAAACGTTTACATTGCACAGAGGGACTTTACCTCAAAACTGTAATCTCCTCTCCACCCAGTTCCTCCTCACTTCCTTCATGTCAGAACTCGACTCATGTAAGGTTAGTTTTCTTGGTTGTTTATGGTTAGTTTTTGTATAAATTATGGATTTTTCAAATGTTCATTTTTTTCCCTGTGCTTAAAACGCATTAAAAAAAAGTGTTTACAGCGATTGGTTCGTAAGGCTGTAGCGTGAACTCCTGCAATGTTACTTTTCTTGGTTATTTATGGTTAGTTTTTGTATAAATTACGGATTTTTCAAATGTTCATTATTTTCCCTGTGCTTAAAACTCATTAAAAAAATTGTTTACAGCGAGTGGTTCGTAAGGCTATAGCGTGAACTCTTGCAATGTTAGTTTTCTCTGTTCAAGGTTTTCTAAGTGTTATTCAATGTTTTTACATTTAGTTTACTATTACACTGTGCATTCTATGGTATAATTAACTATTTGTGTGCTTAAAAATCTTTAAAAAATATATATTTACATACAACTCATACGGTCTGGAACAGATTAATTGTATTTACATACAACCCTATGGGAGAAATAACTTCGGGTCACCACCAAATTAGGTTGCGACCAGGTTTTGGAACGAATTACGGCCGTGACCTGAGGTTCCACTGTATATATATTGTTACATTAAAATACCACCCTTACCAAAGTGCCGATTGCCTCATTGCCTCACCCTGTGCACCAGCACTAATCTTTATGTTAAATTGAGCTTACAGTAGGTTGTTGGTCGCTGTTGGCTGAGTACTTCATACAGATTGGTGGCTTCGAAGTGACACCAGGGCATATCAATGGACTCTCTTAGGATGCAATGCTTTGATTTTGCCTGGGCTTTTGCTGGGAAATTTGTCAATCACCTGGTTTTATCATTCAACAGATTATTTGTATTTTTCTACTTTTAGCTATATTTTCTAAAACTATTGTAATGGCACTAACTCTTGCATTACCTGAGACTGACATAAGGCCCGAGTCAGCAGAAGTATGAGCTGCCACTTCATATTCAAATCAGCGGTTTTAGTCCCAACCACAGTGGAGTCTATTAAAGGGGCAAGCGTGCCATAGTTGCATGATCTCCATTATAGTGCGACTAAAGCAAGAGGCCATGCCAAGTGGGCTACCTAAGAGAGCAATGAAATGAACAATAGGTTTATAGGGTCATTACTATAATCCATTAGGTCAGTGATGGCAAACTTTGCAAAATTCTACATTGGTATCAGATGTAGGACAAGCAGAAGATCTACAACTCTGGCTAAAGCAAGTGGTCCTACTAAGGATAGTGAGCCACCTAAGAAAGAAATGAAATCAGAAATAATCAATTGGATCAGCGCTGGTATGCACATGGCAGCACTACAATATCATTTCTGGATCAGTGTAAATTTTTTAATTGAGCAATTAAAAATCTTACTATTTAGGGTATTTTGAATTATTAAGAAGATTCAACAATAAACTCTAATGAAGCAGTAAACATCTGGCTTCTAAATTGGAGTCTCTCACTGCCACCTCACAAACCAATGGGTCATTTACAGGAAATTGCTTTGAGATATCCATCCATATGTATTTTGATCCTGTTTTATCCATTTCTGGATTGCAGAGTCTCTGCCAGAAACATATGGTGGAAATCCTTCATAGGATGGATTCCCTCTTTCACACAAGGCCAGTCCTAGTCCCTAGCAGGGCTTGATGTGGTCTGGTGCTAAACCTATACTCAGTACCAGCACCTCTTACAATTTCTACATTGGATACCAGCACATTTTCTTAGAATACTGGTTTTCTTCTCAACACCGCCTTTTGTTATTGTACCACCGTGGTGTTTAAAGCTTAAAGCTCTCCCACTCTCTGATCAAATCCTGATGTATCCCAGCAGGGGACCCCTCCCTCTGGTCCTCAATCAAAAATAAGTATATTGCAACGACTGAAGATCAACAAGGGACCTACCTAGAGTATCGGCATTTTTTCTAATTGTACTAATGACACCCGTTTACCACCTAATAACTAATGTTTGGTAAAAGTACTGGTGCGATAATGGCTACTGTTGCATCATCCATTGGTGGTTGTTGAAGTGGTTCCCTTCTGTTTATGTAAAAGCGCTTTGAGTAGCAAGAAAAGAGCTATATAAATGGTAATTTTTTATTATTATTGTTGTTTCACTACAAGCACTGCCCACCACTTAAGCTAATTTGCATATATTTATGGTAAATGGGAGAAGTATGAAATACCACAGGGCACCAAGCAAATACAAGAAAAACATGCAAATTGGACACAGTAATAGGTCTAAAAATAGAATCCATATATTTTGATTTAGACTAATTTTTTTAATTGCTAGACTTTCTGAACCCACTCTGTACCACCTTACATTATTTGAGCCTCAATTTACTACCTTGAATTCAATGTATTCCTTTGAGTTTTTCTGGAGTCACTAATGTTTACCCCTTAGTCTATGGGAAACGGGCATATCTTAAGTCTGTAAATTGAAGGTGAAGGTGGACTAATATCCATTAAAGGTAAGCCTTCTACCATGCAATTATTCCAAGCATAGGATATTCCCTCACATGACCCCGAGTTTGACAACTGAGTCACTTTATATTTATAACTTGGCTGCCACTTCATGTGATTCATCCATTTAAACAAAACCACCTGAATGTGCACATCTTTTTGAATATGGGATGTGATCAGAGTACCCAGAGATAATTGCACACAAAAAATGGGAGGTATGGGCAAACTTAATCGGTACAGTGGTTGGGCTCAGATTCAAACTGAGTTGACTGGAGCTCCGAGATGCGATCACCAATCAACCACATAAATATGCCATCCACTGTAAAACACCACACTACATTCAATTTCCCTTGGCTGAAAGGTCAACTTGTCACAATATAAGAATGTTAAACTATTTGATTCTAAGTTAAACTCATGAACTGCCTGAAAGCAAACAAGCACAAATAAACCCCCTTATGTAATTAAGTAGACAAGGCAAATCCAAATAAATGTAGTTCAGAGCAAACTACATAAGTAAAGTGCAAGAGTATGAAAGACATGATATATCACTGTGAAAGAAGCTATAGAAAAAATAGATCGATTTAATGGTGTTTGTATCTCTTAACCATTTGAAAATAGTGCTTGCTATGCACTAAATATGAAAGGCACTTTATCAAAACAAAAGCATAAGTGAGCAAACCTTGTGCCTTTGCCTACAGGAACAACCAAAGGAAGGGCTCCAGACTCTTCACTGGTGCTGCTTGAAAGACTTGCTTATTTTCTTTTTTTTTTTTTTTTTACTCTTTAAGTACTTACATCATCCCACTGGCCTTCCCTTCTCATCTCACCCTGATTACCCTTACTTGTTGTAAAAATAAGAATCAACATATAAAAATAAAAAGCCACTGGCAACACAGACAGACATGACCTTCTTCTTGGCCCATACTGCTCCTTTCCCCAAGCACAGATGGCAAGGAAAGCTGCATGTCAACTAGTGATCCGATATCAGCTCTGATCAAAAGGGGAAGAGAAGCAAGTGGCTGCCAGTTTTTATAGACAACAGACCCTGGCAATTTGAATCTAACATAAAAGTAAGATATAAAAATCTCCAATTATACCACACAGTAATACTGTATGTACTCATCCAAACCTTTAGTTTCCAATTTATTTTTCATGCCAGTCCTTGGAAAAATTTTCTTTACCGAAAGACACAAAGAAAGTTTATGTTTTGTACATTAGATTGGGGTTTTTGTGTTACCATTCCCCCATCTTCTCCTGCTTTCTGCTGCAGTTTCCCTACAAAGGTTTCCTTTTTTTTTTTTTCTTCCAGTGCTGGGTTATTGGGTGGCGGCAATGCCTTTTCTAGTGGCCCTGGGCACAGGGCAGGAAACAGGCAGCTGAGCACGGAGCTAGTCATACAGACACAGACACCTAAACCAGTGTTTCTCAATCACTTTTGAGTCGCAGAAGGCCGTCGCCGGCTCATGAACACATGAGAGTTCTTCACAATATAATCTGCCCTCCCCCCATACTTTTTCCCCACAACACGACCAAAGGGACTGACATAAGCTTGGAAGACTTTTTATCCTGTTTTTAAATGTGCATCCTTCAATCTCCCTGACTCCCTGGTTGCTATTCAATTTTATTTTTCTTTTTTTAATCACACTCATTTCTCTCTTCCTGGGGAGAGATGTCTTGGTGATGGACGATTAGAAACAGGATAAAAAAATACTTCATGGAACAGTCTGTCCCTTCAGTCCATGGGGGCTGGTGGCCGGAGAATTATACAGTGAAGAGGTCACTAGTTGAAACTTTTTTTTCTCTTCTCATATGCCTGCGACACAGCAATGTGAGTGGCATGATAAAGTGATATTCAATCGGGCTAGGGGTCCTCATATGAAATTCTGAGAAGCAGAAGTATAGTGTAACATTTACTCATTACCAGTGTACTCTTAAGTTTAAATTAAAAGAGCACTAACAACTATCATGCAGCAGATAACCTCAGAGTATAATAATTTAGCCTACGATACTTGTACTATAAAACTGCAAGTCCTGACGGTTCAAAGTTATACTAACAGCAGTACTTACAAATCTTCAACAAACATGTTGTTTTCAATAAAGCGAAAAGTTTGCTCAGAATCTGATTCAAGCCTGTTTGTAGGGATGCTTAATAGGACATAAAGATCTGCTGATACATCAGCACTATATTTGTTGCCATTTATTTATTTTTTTGAAGTTTTATTAATTTTACTGCAATCCATACAAATCAATCCATCCATCCATCCATCCATCCATCCTCTTTCGCTTATCCGAGGTCGGGTCGCGGGGGTAGCAGCTTAAGAAGAGAAGCCCAGACTTCCCTCTCCCCGGCCACTTCTTCCAGCTCTTCCGGGAGAATCCCAAGGCGTTCCCAGGCCAGCCGGGAGACATAGTCCCTCCAGCGTGTCCTGGGTCTTCCCCGGGGCCTCCTCCCGGTTGGACGTGCCCGGAACACCTCACCAGGGAGGCGTCCAGGAGGCATCCTGATCAGATGCCCGAGCCACCTCATCTGACTCCTCTCGATGCGGAGGAGCAGCGGCTCTACTCTGAGTCCCTCCCAGGTGACTGAGCTCCTCACCCTATCTTTAAGGGAAAGCCCAGACACCCTGCGGAGGAAACTCATTTCAGCCGCTTGTATTCGCGATCTCGTTCTTTCGGTCACTACCCATAGCTCATGACCATAGGTGAGGGTAGGAACGTAGATCGACTGGTAAATTGAGAGCTTTGCCTTACGGCTCAGCTCTTTTTTCACCACGACAGACCGATGCAGAGCCCGCATCACTGCGGATGCCGCACCGATCCGCCTGTCGATCTCACGATCCATTCTTCCCTCACTCGTGAACAAGACCCCGAGATACTTAAACTCCTCCACTTGGGGCAGGATCTCGCCCCCAACCCTGAGAGGGCACTCCACCCTTTTCCGGCTGAGGACCATGGTCTCGGATTTGGAGGTGCTGATTCTCATCCCAGCCGCTTCACACTCAGCTGCGAACCGCTCCAGAGAGAGCTGAAGATCACGGCCTGATGAAGCAAACAGGACAACATCATCTGCAAAAAGCAGTGACCCAATCCTGAGTCCACCAAACCGGACCCCTTCAACATCCTGGCTGCGCCTAGAAATTCTGTCCATAAAAGTTATGAACAGAATCGGTGACAAAGGGCAGCCCTGGCGGAGTCCAACTCTCACTGGAAACGGGCTCGACTTACTGCCGGCAATGCGGACCAAGCTCTGACACCGGTTGTACAGGGACTAAACAGCTCTTATCAGGGGGTCCAGTACCCCATACTCCCGGAGCACCCCCCACAGGACTCCCCGAGGGACACGGTCGAACGCCTTTTCCAAGTCCACAAAGCACATGTAGACTGGTTGGGCAAACTCCCATGCACCCTCCAGGACTCTGCTAAGGGTGTAGAGCTGGTCCACTGTTCCGCGACCAGGACAAAAACCACACTGTTCCTCCTGAATCCGAGGTTCGACTATCCGACGGACCCTCCTCTCCAGAACCCCCGATTAGACTTTTCCAGGGAGGCTGAGGAGTGTGATCCCTCTATAGTTGGAACACACCCTCCGGTCCCCCTTTTTAAAAAGGGGGACCACCACCCCAGTCTGCCAATCCAGAGGCACTGTCCCCGATGTCCATGCAATGTTGCAGAGACGTGTCAACCAAGACAGTCCTACAACATCCAGAGCCTTAAGGAACTCCGGGCGTATCTCATCCACCCCCGGGGCCCTGCCACCAAGGAGTTTTTTGACCACCTCGGTGACTTCAGTCCCAGAGATGGGAGAGCCCACCTCAGAGTCCCCAGGCTCTGCTTCCTCATTGGAAGGCATGTTAGTGGGATTGAGGAGGTCTTCGAAGTACTCCCCCCACCGACCCACAACGTCCCGAGTCGAGGTCAGCAGCGCACCATCCCCACCATATACGGTGTTGACACTGTACTGCTTCCCCTTCCTGAGACGCCGGACAGTGGACCAGAATCTCCTCGAAGCCGTCCGAAAGTCGTTCTCCATGGCCTCTCCAAACTCCTCCCACGCCCGAGTTTTTGCCTCAGCAACAACCGAAGCCGCTTTCCGCTTGGCCTGCCGGTACCTATCAGCTGCCTCCAGAGACCCACAAATCAATCAATTTTTTTAAAAAAAGTAAAATTGAGTTAAGAACAAATCGATCCCCACCCCTGAGAGAGAGAGAGCAAGGCAAACAGCGTGAAATTTAAGGCTTCTAAACATACCTAAATTAATACATTTGATAAGCCAATAGAGATGAATGCAGAAGACAAAGAAATACGGAAATAATTGCTTGCTCTGTGCTTTAAGAGCTTATTTTAAAATATTACTGATTAGATCCTGCCATGTTTTGAAAAATGTCTGTACGGATCCTCTAACTGAGTATTTGATTTTTTCCAATTTCAAATAGTATAACACATCGGTTTCCCACTGACTTAAAAGAGGAGAGTTTGGGTTCTTCCAGTTTAGCAGAATAAGTCTGCGTGCCAAAAGTATAGTGAATGCAATCACAATTTGTTTGTCTTTCTCCACTTTAAACGCATCTGGAAGAACACCAAACACAGCTGCTAATGGGTTAGGAGGGATTGTGAGACTAAGGCTGTCTGAAAGGTAATTAAAAATTTTGGTCCAGAATAATGTTAATTTGGTGCAGGCCCAGAACATGTGACCCAGTGAGGCTGGGACTTGGTCGCAGCATTCGCAGGTTGGATCATGCCCTGGAAACATTTTGGAGAGTTTTAGACAAGAGAGATGTGCTCGACATATAATTTTGAGTTGTATAATTGTATGCTTTGCGCATATGGAGCTCGAGTGAATTCTCTGCATTGCTACTTTCCACTCCTTTTCTGATATATTAATTGAGAGATCTTTTTCCCAGTGTCCTCCTGGATCTTTGAAAGGGAGGAACTGTAAAATGATTTTATATACTCAGCAAAAAAAGAAACGTCCCCTGACTTTCAACTGTTTTTACTTTCAGTAGACTTAATGTGTAAATATTTGTATGAACACTAAAAGAGTCAACACCATAAGACATAAACTAAAAATGTTTCACAATGTGTCCCTGAATGAATGGAGGCTCAAAATCAAAAGTACCAGTCAATATCTGGTGTGGCCACCAGCTGTTTGAAGTACTGCAGTGCATCTCCTCCTCATGGACTGGACCAGATTTGTCAGTTCTTGCTGTGAGATGTTACCCCACTCTTCCACCAAGGCACCTGCAAGTTCCTGGACATTTCTGGGGGGAATGGCCCTAGCCCTCACCCTGCGATCCAACAGGTCCCAGACGTGCTCAATGGGATTGAGATCTGGGCTCTTCGCTGGCCATGGCAGAACACTGACATTGCTGTCATGCAGAAACTCACTCACTTTTTGCCACTCCTGTCTGGTCCAGCGAAGGTGGGTTTGTGCCCATAGGCGGCGTTGTTGCTGGTGATGTCTGGTAAGGACCTACCTTACAACAGGCCTGCAAGCCCTCAGTCCAGCCTCTCTCAGCCTATTGCGGACAGTCTGAGCACTGATGGAGGGATTGTGTGTTCCTGGTGTGACTCGGGCAGTTGTTGTGGCCATCCTGTACCTGTCACGCAGGTGTGATATTCGGATGTACCGATCCTGTGCAGGTGTTGTTACACGTGGTCTTCCACTGCGAGGATGATCAGCTGTCCTTCCTGTCTCCCTGTAGCTCTGTCTTAGGCGTCTCACAGTGTGGCCATGGCAATTTATTGCCCTAGCCACATCAGCAGTCCTCATGCCTCCCTGCAGCATGCCTAATGCACGTTCACGCAGATGAGCAGGGACCCTGGGCATCTTTCTTTGGGTGTTTTTCACAGTCGGTAGACAAGTCTCTTTAGTGTCCTGCGTTTTTAGAACTGTGACCTTAAATGCCTACTTTCTGTAAGCTGTTAAGGTCTTAATGACCATTCCACAGGTGCATGTTAATTAATTGATTATGGTTAATTGAACATGCATGGAAAACATTGTTTAAACAATTTACAATGAAGATCTGTAAAGTTATTTGGATTTTTAAAACATTATTGTTGAAATACACAGTCCTGAAAAAGGGACGTTTCTTTTTTTGCTGAGTATATATTGCAGAGATGGTGTCTAAGTCCTTGAGATTGAGCAATATTTTTTCCAGCATGGATGAGGATGCAAGATGAGGAAAATCGGGAAGGTTCTGTTTAACAAAGTTCCTGATTTGAAGATAGTGAAAGAAATGTGTAGCTGGAATGTTAAATTTGGAATGTAATTGTTCATAGGATGCAAAGACGTTGTCTATATAAAGATCTCTAAGCAAGTTAATTCCAAATTTTTTCCAGATATTAAAAACTACATATGTTCGCGAAGGTTGAAAGAAGGGGTTCTCTTGCAGAGATGCCACAGATAGAAGCTTCTCCGTCTTAAAATGCTTTCTACATTGGTTTCTAAGTGAGTGAAGCACCATTTTGTTATTAGTATATTGCCGATAACTTGTGTTTATTGGAGCACAGAGCAGGGAATATAAAGAAGTACTGCAGGATTTTACTTCTATTGCGGACCAAGCCTGTGTATGTTCTTCTATTTGTGTCCAGGTTTTTATCGCTTGTATATTTGCTGCCCAGTAATAAAACTGGAAGTTAGGTAGAGCCATGCCTCCTTCTGCCTTTTGTTTTTGTAGGGTCGCTCTTTGGATGCATGGATGTTTTGAGTTCCAAATAAATGAGGTTATTGTTGAATCTAATTGCTTAAAGAATGATTTATTAATGTATATTGGAATGTTTTGAAATAAAAAAGGAGCTTAGGAAGAATATTCATCTTAACAGTGTTAATTCTTCCAGCTAGCGTGAGATGAAGGGTTGACCATCTATGCAA
>JANRMT010062843.1:7268049-7288614 GCA_026402145.1 Polypterus bichir lapradei | reverse complement strand
TTAATTCTTCCAGCTAGCGTGAGATGAAGGGTTGACCATCTATGCAAGTCTTGCTTAATTTTTTCCATGCAGATGACGAAATTTTGTTGATAAAGAGCTTTATGTTTACTTGTGATGTTTACCCCTAGGTATTTAAACTGTTCTGCAATGATAAAAGGTTGGATGTCTAATCTAATATTATATGCTTGAGAATTCACTGAAAAGAGTACACTTTTATTCAGATTAATTCTGAGACCAGAGATCTTTTGAAATTCTGCGAGTGCTGTTAAGACTGCAGGCACAGAATTTTCTGGATCTGATATATACAGTACCATATCATCTGCATATAATGAAATTTTCTGTTCCAGTCCTTCTCTGATAATCCCCTTTATCTGATCAGTATTTCGACAATGTATTGCCAGTGGTTCAATGGCAATTGCAAACAGTAGCAGTGACAAGGGGCATCCTTGTCTAGTACCACGTTCTAGTTTAAAGTAGTCTGAACAAATGTTGTTGATACAAACTGAAGCTTCTGGGTTAGTATACAGTAATTTGATCCATGCACAAATGTTTGGGCCAAACCCAAACTTCTCCAATGTAGTAAAAAGGTATTTCCATTCAATCATGTCAAATGCCTTTTCTGCATCCAATGATAATAATATTTCTGAGTATATTACATTAAACAGGCGTCGAAGATTTGAAGATAAGTGTCAGCCCCTGATAAATCCAGTTTGATCTTGTGATATTACTGAGGGGAGCACTTTCTCCATCCTTCTAGCTATGATTTTAGAGAGTATTTTAACGTCATTATTCAGAAGTGAAATTAGTCTGTATGATGCACATTGTAATAAGTCCTAATTTTGTTTTGGAAAAACGGTGATTAGTGT
The DNA here is from genome assembly GCA_026402145.1 of Polypterus bichir lapradei. Taxonomy (NCBI): domain Eukaryota; kingdom Metazoa; phylum Chordata; class Cladistia; order Polypteriformes; family Polypteridae; genus Polypterus; species Polypterus bichir. Next base: position 7,287,748 of record JANRMT010062843.1, on the reverse strand, counting down.
TTGGCGAAAGGTTTGAGGAAGAGTTTGGTTATCTCTGGTTTCTGTAAATGTTGCTAATAGGGGGGGAGCTAGCTGAGCAGAGAATTTCTTGTAAAATTCTGCAGGGTAGCCATCAGGGCCTGCTGCTTTCCCGCCTTGAAGTGACTTTATAGCTTCTAGTAATTCTGATAAAGCCAGAGGTTTATCAAGTTCCTCCGCACTAAAAGTGTCTATTTGTGGTATTTGTAATGTATCCAGAAATGCATTAGATTGTGTATTGTCTTCTTTAAACTCAGTAGTATATAGGGATTTATAGTAGTCTCTGAAAGTGTGCATTATATTTTTGTGGTCGATGATTTTATCTCCGTTCGCGTTGGTGATTACTGAGATTGCGTCACGCACTTCTTGCTTGTGAATTTGTTGAGCTAAAAGCTTATTAGCTTTCTCTCCATGTTCATAGTAATGATATCTGGATTTATAAATTAGTTGTTCAGTTTCTTTAGTTGTCAAGAGGTTTAGTTCTGAATACAGAGCCTGTCTTTTCCTATGTAGAGTCTCGCTTGGTAGTCTGGCATGTTCTTCATCTATTCTAGTAATTTTGCTTTTTATCTCTGCTACTTTCTTGGTTTCTAATTTATTTCTGTGGGAAAGATATGAGATAATCTGTCCTCTTAAGAAGGCCTGAAGAGTTTCCCAGAGTATTCCTGCAGAAATCTCTGAGGATGTATTTGTCTCTAGAAAGAAATTGATTTGTTTGGATATGAATTCTGTACAATTCTCGTCTGCTAATAGAAGCGGGTTGAGACGCCATCTGCGAGGTGAGTGTGTGGGGCTTAGTAACTTTAGCTCCAAGATCAGAGGTGCATGGTCAGAAATAACAATAGCATTGCATTTGCAGTCATAGGCAAGAAGTTATTATCTATAAAGAAATAATCAGTCGTTGAGTAGCAATGATGTACTGGTGAGTAGAAAGAATATGTTCTTGAATTTGGGTTTAAAAACATCCAGGGGTCTGATAAGTTGTGATCAGTTATAAACTTTGTAATTATGTTTGCGGTGTTAGATGCCGTTCCCCCTGTGGAAGAAGTCCTATCTAAGAGAGGATTTAAAACACAATTAAAGTCCCCAGCCATTATAATTTTATGAGTGTTCAGATTGGGAATGGATGCAAATAAGTTTTGTATAAATTCCTTATCATCAACATTAGGTGCATAAACATTTGTCAAAATCATTTTACAGTTAGATAAGTCTCCCATGACCATTACATATCTCCCTTCAGGATCCAATACTACATCTGATGCTACAAATGAGACTGTTCTATGTATGAGAATTCCCACACCTCTAGTTTTCATTGTAAAACTAGAATGGAACATTGCTTAGTAGATGGGTCTCCTGTAAAAATACTATTTTAGCGTTTAGACCTGTTAAGTGAGAGAGTACTTTCTTTCTCTTTAATTCGTGATTCAGACCTTTAACATTCCAGCTCACAAAGTTAACTGTCCCATCATGGAGACATTGATTCTGAGTTTTTGATGTCATTTTATAGTCTTAACTGGAAGTGAGACAGCTTCGGCCTTAGTTTCCTATTTCCCCAAGAGTTATTGCCATACAGCCTATTATGACATTGGTAGTTATATTTATAAAGATTAAAAGGATAGATTAGGTATAGATCAAGCCTGCTGTCTTTCTCTCCCCCCCTTAACCCCCCAGCCTCCCTTTTTGCCTCCCCACGTGAGGCTAGAACCCACTTCACACAGTCCCGGTCCTCTGACATACCCAGAGACAGAGCATGTCCAAAGCAAAACAAGCCCCTACGCAGGGGAGTTTTAGGATTAAAAAATAGAGCTATCTATTACCAATATAGTCTAAAAAGCTGTGCACTTAGAATATATATAATCTTCAGAAATCTTAGTGTATTAAGATAATACACCCGGAAAATAAACCCGGGTGATGGTGTTAGAAAGTGGTCCAGAAAAAGCATAATAAGTCTTAATGCAATAATAGCAATAACAATAAACCAAGGGTATGACGTTGAGAAGTCTCGTTTAGGGTAGAGAGATAATAATTAGATAATAAAAAAAAAATAATAATAATTAAGCACAATAAAACATAAACAGATAATAATGAGTGATAATGAGAATATGTAATGATAAAAACCCATATTTTAAACAATTAGATCAGACAGTAGATTATTAATCCTTGCCATATCATTACCGGCCATGACTCACTATTATGTATCAGAATAGTCATTTGCCTGTTGCAGCTCCTGTCGCCGCCTTTCATTTGCCTGTTGCAGTTCCTGTCGCAGCCTTTCATTTGCCTTTACCCTTGCCTTCTCATTTGCCTTCTCGCTTTTCTTTATCTCTTGCATGAGTTCAGCGAACATCACCTTCAGTTCCGACAGTTCAATTGTGCTTTCTTGCATCGTAGGTGAAGCGGCAGGCTCTATTGTAGCCGGTGTCCCCACTGTTCCTGGCTCGCGTGGAGTAATTGAAACCGCAGACTGCAAAGCCTTTTTCAGTTTCAGGTGATCTTCTCCAATCGGCAAGCTATCGAGACCTGCTTCACTCACGATCGTACATTCACTCCCGTTTGCGCTCTCAGCCGGCGACGATGTAGTGGACTGTGGTCCCAAGGAGTCTTTACTTTCGCCCATCTGATCCAGGTCTGTTTCTGAAAGGCTAGGGCTTGCTGATCTTAGATTGGAGGCAGCTTTAGTTTTTGGTTCTTTCGGACCCCCTTTCTTTTTGGCTAAGTTTATATATGCTTACATATACTGCTTACAAATACTGTAGCAGTGCCCTAAGGTTGAATAAATACAGGATATCTCAAGATAATAAGCAGATAATATGAAAAATAACACCGCTGTTAGTGGTGCTCCACTTCAGATGTCCATCTCTCGCAACGGAGAGACCAAAATCCATTTGTTGCCATTTATGCACAGCTGTGACACATGTAGCACAAACGACCACTCATAGACAACTATACATTTGTAGAATGTGCTGAACCTCAGCTATTCAATAGTAATCAGCCTTTCACTGTATGCAGGTCGACGTAGGTGGGATATTTGATAAAAGCAGACTAACTCATCTGTCATACACTTCTCACCTCAGGGTATGCATGTGCAAATCGCATATTTATAAAATGAAAGAGAGCAGACAACATAGAAATGTATTTTTCTTTAAAAGTTTGTGTAGGTAAAATACTGCTTTTGATTGACCTGTGGGTTTATTGCATTGTATACAAACAACGTTAAAATGTGGTTGAATTATATTCTATCACATCTGTTTTAATTTTATGATGAGTATTTGATTCAAAATGAGAATGTTTATATTTTATGGTCTGCTCCATTCAATGTTTAGTAGATAGCCCGGGTATGAAGTACAAGCACTGAAAATTTAGAGTGTGATCAAGAAGGCTGACAGGAGGAAGACAACTATACCAATTGCTTCCCTGTATTCTAGAAAAATGAATAGAGTGTGCCATCCTGTAGATTCCTCCAGCCACCGTGATTGGGAATATGGACTATGGAGGACATTTCTATTTCATCTGGTGGTGGAAAGGAAGTGGCTGCAACAAGTGGCTGTAAACTGTAAGGTAAGATTAATTGCAGAATTACGGTATTTGATGGTTTCTCTAGAGTGCCTCTGTCTCTTGCACGATTTGGCTCAAAAACTAATCAGTACATCATCATCTCATAACAGGCCTAAATTTCGAGTTTGGTATTTTTCTGTTCAGCCATTTTAGCTCTGGATCATCCTCAAGAAACTGTGACACAGACACACACTCACACAGACAGATACATACTCATAATCAAGATATCAATGTTTTCTGTATCAGGGGACCTTAAAACATCAAGATCTGTTGAAAGTCAGAGATCAAAATTTCTGACAAATCTAAAGCCATCACTCCTTCCCCATAGACGATAGGTTATGGTGGGGCAGAAGAAATTCCTTAAGTCAGTATTTCGTAGATGCACCCTTGTCAGTCATATCAGCCTTGAGTCAGCATGGAGAGGTCTCTGTCAACTTTGTACAACTGGACACTGCTATTTTTCCCATTTCTTCTTTGCAAAACTGTACAAGCTTTGTCAAGCTGCATGGGGAGCAGGGGTGAGAAGCATATGTCAAGTCCAGCCACATATTCTGAATTAGGATTGAGATCAGGACTTTGGGTTGGCCATTCCAGGACATTATGCTTGGGGCTGTTTTCTTGCTGGAAAACACATATTCTTGCAAGGTGCAGATGTTTCTTGCAGACTGCACATGATTTTCCAAGATTAGCTCATGTTTAGCTGCTTTCATTTTACCCTCTACCCTAACAAAGCTTCCAGGGCCTGCTGTAAAGAACCATCCTCACAGCATAATGCTGCCACCACCATGCTTTGCAGTGGGGATGGTGTGTTTTGGTCATGTGTAGTGTTCAAACATGGCATTTAGTCTAATGGCGAAAAAGCTCAATTTCATTCCATAAAACTTTCTTCCAGCTAACTTCAGAGTTTTCTATGCACTTTCTGGCAAACCCTCTGAGCATTTTTTATAACAGTGACTTTCTCTTTGCCTCTCATCCATTAACAGTTTGAATACAAGGTACGCATTAAGTCATATGTCATTGAGCCTGTCAAGGTGTGACGTACAATCATATCTCAGTATACCATCACTATAGGTGCGCCAGTGTGCTGCCGAGCTTTGCTGCCACATCTCAATTACCTACTATAGTGCTGCCATCTATTCAACAGCCATAGAATTTTTTTATATGCTACAGTTTGCGTAAAATAATGCTATAAATAAACAGTTCATAGATACCTTGTCGCGAAAAAGGTATACAGCTGCTGATGTTTTGAAACAACTAGATTTGTTGCAGGATGAATATTTTAATGGTAATGACAGTGATCCAGATAGTGACAATCACCTGGATGATATGGAACCTGTAGGCTCTGGCACTGATACAGATAACTTCCCCAAAGGTGTTTCTTCAACACAATGCGTTTGACTTGCCACAACTATCAGGACAGCAGTACATGGATATTCTGCCACCCACTTAGTGCAAACAGTCACCAGCTACCAAATGTGTTGTGTGCAGCAAGTGTGGACAGTGCAAAGAAACACATTAAATTTGCCTCACATGTGCTTCTAAGCCGACAATTTGTGAAGTGCCATGCTTTCTAGGACTCTCATTCAAATGCAGACTTATAGTCATGTTGCTGGTCAAAATAAAGTCATTAACAATTTGTTGCACCGTAGCACTGTTTGTTTTACACAACATGCCTACCACTTTGAAGGCGTAAAATGTTTTTTATTGTGACACAAACAATATTTAGACAAAAAAACACAAATCCTGAGTGTGTCTAGGAATTCACCCCCCTCCCCCAAGTCAATACTTTGTAGAGCCACCATTTCCAGCTACAAGTCTCTTGGGGAATGTCTCTATTAGCTTAGCACATCAAGCCACTGGGATTTTCACCCGTTCCTCAAGGCACAACTGCTCTAACTCGTTCAATGAGTTACGTTGGTGTTCAAGTCATGCCACAGACTCTCAATTAGATTGAGGTTTAGGCTTTGACTAGGTCATGCCAAGACATTTAAATGTGCCCCTTTAAACCACTCCAGTGTTACTTCGGTAGTATGTTTAGGGCCATTGCCCTGCTTGAAGGTGAACCTTCATCCCAGTCTCAAATATCTGGCAAACTGAAACAGGTTTTCCTCAAGAATTGCTCACTGCCATCCATCTTTCCTTCAATCTGCCCACTTTTCCTTAAAAACATCACCACAGCATGATGCTGCCACCACCATGCTTCACTGTGGGAATGGTATTCTCGGGGTGATCGGAAGTGTTAGGTTTGTACCATACATGGCTTTTCCCATGATGGCTAAAATGTTCAATTTGAGTCTCATCTGACCAGAGAACCTTCTTTCATGTGTTTGGGAAGTCCACCACCTGCTGTTGGGCAAACTCTAAATGTGTTTCCTTGTTTCTTTTCTTTAAGCAATGACTTTTTTTCTGGCCACTCTTTCATAAAGCCGCCGTCTGTAGAGTATTCTGCTTAAAGTAGTCCTATGGACAAATACTCTCTTTGGAGCTCCTTCAGTGTTATCATTGGTGTCTTTGTTGCATCTCTAATTAATGCCCTTCTTGCCCGGCCTATGAGTTTTGGTGGGCGGCCACTTTTTGTCAGGTTTTTAATGGTGCCATATGCCTTCCATTTTGTTATAATGAATTTAAGGCTGCTATGTGGGATATTCAAAATTTGGAATATTTTCATAGTTCAGCCCTGATCTATACTTCTCCCAAACTTTGTCTTTGACCTATTTGGAATGCTTCTTGGTCTTCATGTTGCTTGCTTACTGGTGCTGTGGAGTCAGGGGCCTTTCAGAACAGGACTATTTATACATACATCATGTGAGAGATCATGTGGCACTGTGATTGCAAACAGGTAGACACTAATCAACTTCTTAAGGTAATTGGTTGAACTAGATCTTATTTAGGGGTTTCATAGCAAAGGGGATTAATACATATGTAATCACAACTTTTCAGTTTTAAGTTGTTGTTTTTTTTTTGTTTTTTTTGGGGTGCAATGGTAGTGCTGCTGCCTCCCAGTAAGGAGACCTGGGTTTGCTTCCCGGGTTTTTCCTTTATGGAGTTTGCATGTTCTCCCTGTGTCTGCGTGGGTTTCCTCAGGGTGCTCCGGTTTCCTCCCACAGTCCAAAGACATGTAGGTTAGGTGCATTGGTGATCCTAAATTGTCCCTAGTGTTCTTGGTGTGTGGGTGTGTGTGTGTGTCCTGCGGTGGGCTGGCACTGAGGAAGAGAAAACATTATTATTTAACTCACAGATATCAAGGACTGTGTTTTGAGATGATCATGCTGCAGAAAACTATATGATTTGTTCCTGATTTATGCAGAAAAGGAGTTGGGCTGTGTGCACAGCATTAAGGGACTAACTTTTATCATTTATGAGGAAAGGCTGACCTCTGATACTATCAGAAGACCCTGTGAAGAATGTAAGATCTTTATGGACTATAAGAATGTTTAAATTGATTCTAAGTGTGTATAATTAGAAGGGTGTATTCCTTAGGAATGCAAATGACTGTTTGTTTCATGTTTTAGGACATTCCAGTATATCATAAATTAAGATTTAACCTAACCTATGTATAACCTCAGAATGAACTGCTAGGGTTTTTTTTTTCTTTTCTAGGATATAAAAGAGAGAACAGGTTTACTTTAGGGATTCTGCCAAAATCCAAATCAGTTGACTGAGTTGGAAAGAGGCAGTCTCACATTCTCTCTACTCACCAAGAATTAAGAATAAAGAAATTATTTTTACTTTAATTGGGTTTAAGTTTTTCCGTTGTTTTTCGACTTCAGCGCTCACAGCACCCTGCCCGCAATTTATTCCTGCCTTATGCCCTGTGATGGCTGGGATTGGATCCAGCAGACCCCCATTAGCCTGTGTTAGGATATAGAGGGTTGGAAAATGCCTGACTGACTGACTGACGGTGGTGCAGTGGTAATACTGTTGCCACACATAAGGAGACCAGGGTTGACATCCTGCCTCCTACCTGTGTGGAGAGTGCATGTTCTCCCCATGTCTGTGTGGGTTTTCTTCAGGTGCTCTTATTTCCTCCCACAGTCCAAAGACATGCAAGTTAGGTGGATAGGCGACACTAAATTGGCCCAAGTGTGGTTGTGTGTGGTTCACCCAGTGAACCTGTTCCTGGGGATGTTCCTGTCTTATGCCCTATGCTAGCTGGGAGAGGCTACAGCACCTACCAAAACCCTGTTCAGGACAAAGTGGTTTACAAAATGACAGATTGAGTTCTTTGTTTTTTTTTTTTTACATTGTGGCAGACAACCGGGAACCATGCCCAACCAGGATATCTGGAAAAGGGAAGGACCAGGAGAGGGGAAATATCTTCCCTGGGGCACAAGATGGCAGCCCCCCTGGATTGCATCAGGGCCACAGATATGGAGCTTGGAAGCTCAACCCTGTTGGGGGCACTACCCACCAGGGGGCGCCTGGATGGTTCTAGAGCCATGGACTATAGCACTTCCGCCACACCAGGAAGTGCTGTAGGATGGTCATCAGGGAGCACCTGGAGTACATCTGGGTGCATTATAAAAGATGCCGCCTCACTCCAAACAGGGAGCCGGAGTTGGGTGGTAGTGGACAGAACTTGTGAGAGAGGAGTGGAGGCGGCAGAAAAAAAGAGAAGAAGACTTAAGAAAGTACTGTGAGCATTACTGGGATTTGTGCACTGTGTGCGCTGTGCTGAATTGAAAAAAAAGAAACTTAAACGTGTGTGTTCTGGACATCTGGCTGTCTCAGTGTCTGTCTGTGTCCGGGCTTCTTTCACAACATGTAAAATTTTTTATTTGCATTCCACTTCAGCAGTTTGGAATATATAATTAAGCCCATTACATAAAATCCAAATGAAAATCCATTTTAATTCTAGGTTGTAAAAAAAAAACAGGACAAACACTGGTGGGAGGAAGGTGAATACTTTTTCAAGGCACTGTGTCGTATATGCATAGACCTATACTGCAGCGTCTTGGTAATAAACGGTACAGCAGCCAGTGTGTTAAGCTGTGACTAGGGAAGCACCTGCCAACAATTGCTGTATACACAATCTGTCCAACCTGAGTCACTGTATCTTGTAACTCCTTCAGAATTATAATAGGTCTCCCTCACTAGTCTTCTTCTAACACGATCATTCAGTTTTTGTGGATGTTTACTCTTGGAAGATTTACAACTGTTCCATACTCTTTTATTTTCTTATTTACTGATTTAACTGGACTCCAATATATATTCTGTCTTGTATTTTTCAATCACCTTTTCACAGAGTTACCTGAAGCGTTCTTTTGTCTTCATTGTGTAAGTTAGGCCACCATACTGACTCACCACAAGTTGGACCTACCAGATACAGGGGCATTTATACTACAGTCAACTGAACCACAAACAGTGGATAATTGGATTATCGTCCCAAAAGTTAACTTATAATGTTTGTAATGACCTTACTTTGTACATTGTGGCTGAAAACAAACTTGGAGCGTGAAGTTTGAAGAAAGAGCTAGGACTCTGAAGGATGGTGAAGATGAGTAAATTTGCTTGGTCAGGTAGTTTGGTTTTCTGGAGTGCCTCTCTTTCTATGATCTCCTGATGTTCTTCTAAAAAGAGTCTAAAAAGTCTAGCTCCACCCCATTATAATTTACTAATGAAGAGGCAAAGGCCACTGATTGGCACCGTCAGGTCGAATACAACAGTAGCTGCAAGTCATGCCTTTGGTGATGTTCCCTCTGATTGGTGTTTTAGTTTTCTGACCCTTATTTCATCCTTAATTCTAATCAACATGGCAAGTCACAGATTTGAGGATGCAGAATGATGCCAATGCCAATTGCCTGGGGGCTTGACTGATATGAATACATTGTCATCCCTCCAGCCTACTTCCTTCCTCCTGCTGCTTCAGTAACCTCACTTAGTTGATGTTTTCAATACAAGAGTATCACCTCAGGAAACCTTTCCCTTAATTTGGCTCCTGGCATTTAAATTCCGCACAGAATCCCATTTTCATTCTGCACACGACGCAGCCTGACAAACAGAGGGGCTCACAAACAATATGCAATCAATTAATCAGCAAGCCAACGCTCCCCACCGTTGCTTCCCCCTGCAATCTTCTGGAGTGTTTGCCTAGTGGGAGCCCTTGTGTTTCTCAGTGCCATCAAAAGTGGCAAACATTTTCTGTAAAGCAGCTTTAGAGCAACGAATGATGTTGTCATTCCGTGTAATTTTGTGCAGGGTTGGAGACTTTTATGTGCCTACAATTTTCAAGAACTTTTAGGAAGCCATTGAGTTCTTATTTAGAATGATGGTTGTAGATGAAACATGATGTGTGCTCTATAAATGTGAAAAGAATATAAAAAATGAATAAGTGATTGAATAAGTTATGCTTGTTTACCTAGAAGGACTTTGGCAGTATCACTATGAAGAGTGCTGCAGTCTAAAAAGAATAACTGCAGACTTGCTTAGGTGATATTAGAAATGCAAGGTTCAAAATTACAATTCTACTTATACCTGTGGGACACACTGCTGGACACTTACATGAATGGCTATACATTTGTTATCAAATATGATTAATGAAATTCATTGTCTCAGGTAATGGAGCTTATCCCAGCATCAACAGAGGAACAGCTAGAACTAACCCTCGACAGCATGCCAGTCAAGTCAGATTAGACTTGCGCACACACATTGAACCAGTTTGTAGTGCCCAATAAAACAAGTACATGCATTTTTTGATTGTGAAGCCACACTGATACAGGGAAACTATACAATATCTACGTAGGCAGTGCTTAGACTGGGATTTGAATGCAGCAATCTGGAGCTGCCACCACAATTTATTTGCTTTCTATGTAAATCTCCACTTTTTCATATGAGTTTTTCTCCATGTAGTTAATTTTTTTCTACATTCAAATGATGTACTAGGAATGTATCGGTACTAATAATTTGTAGGACTCACTCCCAGACAATCACACATTCATTCTTGCAGAGCATTTTAAGCTAATCAATGACTTGTGTGATTATCAGTGAGTAAGCTGTGCAGATTACTAGTACCCATTGTGATGGGTGACCATGGCCACTAACTGGCTGGGATGCCAACAGAGTGAAAGGACCAGGGGAGAAGGCATTGGTGAGGCAATACCTCCCCTGGGACACTAGAGGGCAGTCCTCTTGGGCAGTTGTGGCACCACGGATTCCCCGAATGCATTTCAGGAGCTGGAGTTTGGTGAAGCCCTGTTGGGTACCATGGGGGCTGCCAGGGGGAGACCTATAGAGGACCTCCAGCACACCTGGGAGTGATTCCAGGTAGTACTGATGAGCCACCTGGAGCATTCCTGGTACCTGAATAAGAGGAGCCACTTCACTCCATTGATTGACCAGAGTTGGGAGGAAGAAGACAAAGCCTGAGGAGGAGTCGAGGCGAATGGACTGGCAGCAAGAAGGTACTTTATATAGATGTGTTGCGGTGTTGGTAATGTGTGCACGTTAAGCAGTAAATAAATACGGGTGTTGTGTTGAACCTGTGTCCTGCCTGTGTGTGTCCGGTTCAGGGCAACATTATGTGCCCCGGTGGCGTCACACCATACATTCCTGGTTCTAGTGCTGTGCTCCATTCTGCTGGGAGTTGCCACCAGCCTCTGTAACTATAAAAATGGAATAAACTGATTCAATAATGGATAGAAGTTCAATGTTCAGTTATAATAAAAAAAGTAAATGGCCAGATCTCGAATAGCAAAGGAATAATACCTCCAAAAATGATATTTTTATACATTACTTACCCCTATATAGTTTATAAAGAAAAAGTCTTGGAAAAAATTTCTTCTTATTTTTTAATACAGAACTGAGCAAACAAAGTTTCTGATATAACAGGCATCTGTAGGTACCAGTGTTAGACACCAAACAATATAAAAACAAAAATGAAATAATGCCTGTTACTCGTGTCACATAATTCACTTTGTCAAGTGTTATATGCATGATCAGTGTGTTCCAAATACATGTATTTTACTGAAAAATAGTTAAATAAAGCACTTAGGAAATCGTCTTTATGAACTAAAATAGGATGAACTCAAATCCAAACGAGCATTTTAATTGTAGATATGCATGTCCCATTCATTGGTCGTGAGCCCTGCCCAGTAACAGCTTATTCATTGGCTGACAAAGCTCTTCAAGTGATATCAACACTGGAAAGATCACTGGAAAGACATATACAACTAAATATTAAAGTTAAAGAAAAGTGAGAGTGAAACCATTTGCAGGAAGAGAATATGTGTCGGATTTGTGCATATCACAACAGGTTGTGGTCAATTCATGCATGCAGTTTCGCAGACCTTCGATAAATAATCCAGAGGTACCCTAATTATAGATATGCATATACATGTGACAGTGGTTTACAATTCAAATGCTTGTTCACATTTGAGCACATTCCATTTTAGTGCATATAAGCATTTACCAGAAGTGCTTTATTTCCAGTATTTAATTAAAAACATGTGTTTGGAATATTATGAGCATACAACTGGATGACTTGACATGTGCATTAAGTAACACGAGTAATGTAAGTGTGTGATTATCAATGAGTGACCCCTGCAAAATACTAGTACCCATACACTCCTGATTCTAGTGCTGTGCTCCATTCTGTTGGGAGTTGCCACCAGCCACTGTAACAGTAAAATGGATTAAACTGATTCAGTAATGGGAAGGATAGTCAATGTTCAATGGTTTACATTTCAAATGCCTGTTCACATTTGAGTGCATTCCATTTTAGTTCACTAGAGCATTTACCAGAAGTGCATTATTTCCAGTATTTAATTAAAAACATGTGTTTGGAATATTGTGAGCATACAACTGGATGACTTCATATGTGGATTATGTAATATGAGTAAATGTGAGATGTTTTCATGGATGTTTTGATGTTGCTTACTTGTTGTCCAGCGTCGGTCACCATAGATGCCTATTCTATCACGGATGAAAACATTAATTAAACTTTTTTTCTCAGCCATCATTGCAAAATACATGGGGTAAGTAATGTATAAAAACTATAATTTTCTGGAGGAGTAGTCCTTTAAAGAATTAGTTTCAACTCCATTGCCCATTTTCAAAGTGCACTTAATCTTAAGCACTCTTAAATCTTTGACAGTAGACTGTGCTTTTACTTATGTAACTGCAACTGCAATACAGTAAAATTACAGAGATACAGTACAGAATCACATTTCTGTGGCTATGAAAGACACCATATATCACTAAAGGAAATGTTATTTGAAAACTAGTCAGATTTAATACTTTTAACAGTAACATTTTTATATTATAATAGCTATGTTACCCGGCTTTGCCAGGGAAATTTCCTAAAACAACAGGCCTCAATTATACTGCCATTGGATTATCAGGAGTACTGTATAAGTCGGGTCTTGAAACCCGGAAAATCGATCATAAAATCAGACCCCAACTTATATGCCCATTCAAAACTGCGACCCTTAATTTTTTTTTTTTTTTTACATCTTCTTGCCTCCTCCAGTCTCGCATCAGTTTCTCAGGTGCATCGAATTTTGCTGCAGCAGTGCAGTTCTCAATTTCTTTCGCCATTTCAATGACTTCTAATTTAAAACCAACTTCAGATTTTCTTCTGATCGAACGCTCCATCGTAGATAAGGGATGCTCTTATGATAAAGGTGTATGAGGGTGTAAGACACAAAAAACACAAAACAGTGCAAACTCGCTTCAGAGTAGTTCAGGTATTACCGTGTGGTCACGTAGGCACAATACATAGAAAAAAAAGGCAGTGTTACTCTCTCGGGTGGGTGTTAGCATATCATAATCTCCTGGACAAATAATGTGAGTTTTCCACATTCGACTTATACGACAGACATTATAAAATACTGGAAATTAAACGGTAAAATCAAGCCCCGACTTAATATGGTAGCTTCAATCAGATTTGAATGTAATGCTATGCTCTGTAATCTTGTACTGTTACAAAGTTTCAAGGGGTTAGATGAAAAGCAATATATAAATTAAAACAGGCCTAGTGTATGGAAACAACAGTTTACTTCAGAGAAAGTTGGGAATTATAAATTGCAACCAATATGAATTGAAATAAATCCCAAATAAACATATAAAAATGAAAACAATGTAAAGTCAAATAAAAAGTACAGCAAACCACAAATCTAACCTTACAATGTGCAGTATGTACATAACACACAACGGTAACAAGGCAGCTGAACTGAACTCGGCTTCAGATGTTTTTTTTTACCTTGGTACCTCAAACATTTGTTTTCATGCGCATCAAAGCAAGCTGGACTGGTCTGACAATATTGTGGGTTCTACTGTATACAAGAAGGGCCAGAGCAGACGGTACCTAAGGAGACCCAGGACATTTAATGTATGCAGCAAGCTACTGGAAATGTTCTACCAGTACAGAGTAGCCAGTGCATTGTTCTACGCTGTGGTCTCCTGGGAAAGCAACTTGAGATCAAATGACACAGAATCTCTGGACAAACCTATCAAGAAACCCTCCATCATATCACCACAACCCTGGACACACTGCAGGATGTTGTGGAAAAGAGGATGGTGGCAAAACTGGGTGCCATCATGAATATTCCTCTCCATCCCCTCAATGTAGCCTTCTCTTGGAGCATTTTTATCTACAGGCTCATTCCACCAAAATGTGGGGGTCTTTTCTGCCCACTGCTATCAGGCAATTTCAACACTTCTACCTGAAATCTCAGACTAACTGTTTATACTCTTTATGTTCTTTTTTCAATTTCTGCACAAAATACATTTACAATGTATTGATCTAACTATAGATTGATTGTATTATTGGTCGTGCTGGTCTGTATCTTTGTTTTTATGTTTCTGCTACTCTAGGCATCTAAATTTTCCCTTGGGATTAATAAAGTTGATCTAATCTAACCTGATGTTCACCTAGGATGTGGACGGATACAGTTTTATCATTATTACATGTTTACGATTTGTATTTGTTTCCGTTGTTCACTCATGCATGTGTTTTTAACCAGTTGTATGTTTAAGCTTCTGATTTTTTTTCTTTTTTATAGAATTTGGTTTGTTACGTTTCTTAACATGGTTTTACCCTGAAAGAAAGAACAAGACATTCAAGTTCTAACACAGAGTTGTGTTTCACTTTAACTTATTACAAACAGCAGTAATGTTTACAGGCTATAGATTTACGTGACCTGTGCAATGATTTGAACATTTTTCATTTTGTGATTGTTTTGTTGTAGTAAATGTGTTGTGGTGACCTTTTAAAAACACCTACACTCACAGCCACAGCAGCTGGCACCCAGACTCAAGCTTTATATTTTGCTAACTGTGTCTGACTTGAGCTTCACCAAACTTTCCTCCTGCTTTCTCTCCATGCAACATATCAGGCCATGTCCTTCTTTATTTGTCCATCCACCCTATTGGTCAGTGCTGCTCATTGTGCACCACTCCTATCCCTTCTGCTGACTTGCCTGAACCAGAAATCCCCCAACAGCCGAGTGGCGCTGTGTCATCTCAAGGCTGAGCCAGAAAAAGGACATGACATGTTAGTATAGATTACACAGTACAGTATTATTAACGACAAATAAAAAACATGCGTCAACCAATTTTGTTTTTTCTACAATTCCACCAAACTTCAATCAAATCAGTCAAAGCATTTTAAAGATTTTGGGATATTTTGTTTTTCTATTGTAGGGGTTGTTTTTACTTCTAAATATTGATCTATGAAAACTCTTTTCTTAGTATTTACTACTGCTCCAGATGTACAATACTGCCAAATTTTGGCTTTTTAACTAAACGGGAAGTAGTGTTTTTGTTGATGACTGATTGAGGGAATCATTCAGTTTGTCAATTTTGCATTTTAAATCACTTGTCTTCATGTCTAATTTAACTTCAACGGGATGAATATGCAGTTTAAAACACTATATAAAAATAAAATCTTGACTCACTTTAAACTGAAGGCAATGAATCTTTGTAATTCTTCAGTATTCTGCATGCAGTTAAAAAATGTGCTAATTTCATACATGAGTATACAGTGTCTCTACCTATTGTTAAACATTTGAAACAGTACCATTTCCTTGAAAGTCAAAGTCAGAACATTAACCTTTTTTTATTATAAGGGAATATTGACCATTCATTCATTATTGAACATGCTTAACCCATTTAAAAATCACAGCAGCTGAAGGCAACCCTAGCAAAATGCAGCACAAGGCAGGAACCAGTAGTGTTATGGGTCACCAGCAATTTGTAGGACACACACACACAGACAATCACACACTCACAATTATGGCATTTAAAAGTCACCAATTGGCCTGACATGCCCTTTTTTTTTTTGGATGAAGGAGATAAAATGGAATACATGGGAGAATAAAACTCACAAGCACACAGGGAGACCATGAAAAATCCTCACAGAATGTGACCAGGTTGAGATCTCAACCATGGACTCCCTACTTGTGAGAAAGTGCTAACACATTTGACATCAAAGTCTCAAATCTGCCTCACACTATTCACAGTTATTACATCCTATTATGGAAGCATTCGGTGCTAGAGAATAACCATGTGTGGATGGGAAACCAGTCCATCACAGGGCACATGCAGCCATTTTCACACTCATGCATAAATGGGGTCAATTAACCTAACATACGTCTTTGAGATATGGGAGGAAAACTTCATACCAACAGAGGCCAGGCACTCCAGCTGTAAGGATGTGCTCTTTTCCTGTAAAGCTCACATTCACAAGACTGTTTGATTGCATGACTAATTAGAGCATTGCAATGATGTTCCCATGAAAGGCACTATATTAACGTTATTTGATCATCATATCTAAGAAATAGTAAAAAAGCACTGCAATGGAAGCTATAAAGTCACAAATTCAAATTCCACCTTAGGATTTCTGGGTGATCCTGAGCTAATATGTGAAAGGTACTACATAACACTGTTAAACGTGCTATAGAAAACCTAATTCAATGGTGTTTGTGTGTTTCTGTAATTGAGATTTCATTTGTTTTGTCACAGAATTTGAATATGAAAGGTACTAGATAAAATAGGGCACTTAGGAAAGTTTCTTAATGAGAGAAGCACTATAAAAATCCTTGAAGTATTTGACATTTATGGAAAATATGACATCCTGACTCCCTAAGCGTGCCCAGTGAATGATTCCCAAGTCAGTTCCTTGATCTACTGATAAACAGTATGAAAGGAAATATAGAACATGAGGAGGGACTGACAATGATAGAGTACAAGAGAAGTCCGCCATGGACAAGAAATCTCTGTTGGCCGCTTTTCCATGATAGGCAGCAGCATGGCCTGGCCTTCTGTCTGAAATGTCATTGTTAAGACTGTGTTGTGAGTTTGTAATAAGCACTTCAGTTCAGAGCATGGCGCAGTATACACACTTTAATCTTTAATTACGCATCCCCAGGGTATCTGTGAACCTTGCCAGATTCACACTTCTGGGAGTGGGGGGTATTACTCATGCTTTTCAGACATGCGTTAAACATTAGCGAACACAAAGCCATTAGAGTCAAACACGGAAGGGACTCTTTGACAGATGCCCACTTATTGTACTGCTCACCATTGCAAAGAAAACCTCATAATCAGCTTAATTGTGAGGATGCAGAAGGAGAGCCACACCACACACATGATTAGATAACAAGTGGGGGGGGGGGGGGGGGAGGGGGAGAACAGGCAAACAAGAGAAGAGTCATTTAAACAGTGAAAGGAATAAAGGCCAGTAATAGATCAAAGGGAAAGGCAGTGGCAACAATCGAGTAAGGCACAGAGACAGGAAGAAAGCAAGAGCAGCCAGGCATATGCATAATGTCATAATCAGGCCCTCATCTTCAAGGGTGTCTGCTGAACAAAGCAATAAAGGCAGAAAAAAAGGCTCAAGGCACATTACCTGGCTGCAGGCTTCTAGTGATGAGTCTGGAAATCAGCTTAGAGATAAAACAACATCATGTGAGCTGCTCCAATCATGTGAGCAATTCAGCTGGCAGTCATGCCTGCTGGGAAATGGAGTTCAGCTTTTTAGCTAGCATCACAGCAGCTAGGCTGGCAGAGCACAGTAAGTGAAGCTTCATTTTGCATGTACAGCCTGTCCATCAGATATTGCATCAGGTAGTCCAGCTTTGGGATTATTAGCCTGCATTAGACACCATTACTAGATAAGAGAGCAATTCCTGCTTTAAATAACGTTTGAATTATTTATAACGGATTAGCCCCATAAGCCAGTTTCATCAGGTTTAAGAAAGGATGGATGAATAAACCCTTAATGTTAATTTACTTCCAAGAACAACATAATGTAACATTCTTAGCCCACTTAATCCAGTTCAAAGACATGGTTGTCAGAGCATTTCCAGTGTAAAGGTACAAAAACTGTATCAACAAGTGTTAGAACACATCCTGGACAGAAGGCCACCGAAAACCTGCCCCAAAAGGGATACCAGGTGGAAATGCAAGAAAAAGCATCCCCTGAATTATTCAAGGCATGTAGTGGAAGGGCAGTGGGCACTGTCCAATAAGAAACTGTCCCTGAAACTACTGGCAATATGAGACTGCTATTGAAGCCCATGCAGGGTTGTCTAGTCCTTTGTTTAAAAATAGACCAATAGTCTGGCAGGAATGCCTAAGGGCCACCAGAAGGAACTCTGGGCAAACTATTCTAAGGGATTTGTAGGGCAATCTCTCACCAGGAGGTACTATCAAAGACACCTGAAGCAACCTCGGAAGTAGTCTAGGGATCTGGTATAAAAGAGGCCAGTGACCATTGCCCCGGTGAACTTGGAATGAGGTGGAGAGTCGATGAGGGTTCACTTGGCAGTAGGAAGAAGAACAGAAGTGCAAGAAGGGAGAAATGCAGAAGGTGTGGAAAGGTGAGAAGGGTCCTTTCATCTTGTGCTTTACCTTTTCATTTGTTGTGTTTTTGCCTCCAAAGTCCTACACCCTTATTTACTATCCTTTATTTATAATAAAGCCTTCCTTCCCTGATATGTTAGTTTCTTTGGGTTTGGAAACTGAAGGGGCACCCCAACACAGGTAACTCCAGAGAGCACTGGACACAAAGCAGGAACCTGGACAAAGAGAGCAAGCTGCTTTAGGAATAAGTGAGATATAAAAATCCATCTATTTTTGCAAACTTCATTTTTTCATTACTAATCCTGAGATGTCACTGCACTGTAGGGATACTCTGGTGTAGTTATAAATTCATTATATGCATTGTGAGGCATGAGAGAAAAACTAGAGTATATGTGCAAAAAAAAATCACACAGCCACAGGGATCTCCCTTAAACATTTAAAATTTTACATGCCTCAGGCCTTCTTCATTTAACAGAATTTATTAATGTGTACATTCCAGAGTGTAATCTTGTATGATCCCTAGATTTACAACTACTGTGGGAGGCTGAGCCTTTAGCTACAGGCTCCAAGGCTGTGCTTTGAAGATTCATCACTTAAAGCACACCCAGATTAGGGCTGCAAATTAAACTATTTTGTAACTATATCTCTTATTTGTTTTACAATCATTATGTACTTTTTCTTACCTTCTGCTATTCTGTTTTTTTCTGCGTGGCCACTGTTACATTGCCAAGCTACTGCATAAGCCAATGGAGTTAGACATCAGAGTGCTTGAGTGTTGTGAACTTGGACCCGGACACAGGCAGACGGACAACATAGTTCACCCAACACACGTTTATTTTTACAATATTTACAATGCACGAACCCCAGTGCCTCTTGCACCGATTCCCCACAGTCCAGGCCTCACAGTCTCTGTGCCTCTCTCTCTTTGACCGCCTCCCGTCCTCTCTCCAGCTCTGTCCTCTTCCACCCGACATCCACTACTGACTGGAGGGAGGCGGCCCCTTTTATAAGAACCCGGATGGGCTCCAGCTGCTTCCCGGCAATCTCCCGCGGACACACCCCCGTGTGGCGGAAGTGCCGGCTGCGCCTCCGGAAGCCGTCCGGGTGTCCCCAGTCGTCTTCCCCCCGGCACTTCCTGGTGTGGCGGAAGTGCCGGGCTCCCGGGATAATCAGGCACTGGGGCGCCGCCTGCCGGTGGCCACGGGTCCCTACAGGGCTGGGCTTCCAAGCCCTCTACCCGAGGCCTCCAGCATAACCAGGACGGACGCCCCCTCTCAGTCTGGAGGAGGCACAAGCCCTCCTCTGGTCCTCCTGGGCGTCCCGG
>JANRMT010062843.1:7239534-7260707 GCA_026402145.1 Polypterus bichir lapradei | reverse complement strand
TACATTGAGCACTACTGGAGTGGTTGCGGGTAAACTACATTTTAAAGACGGTATAACAGAACAGGTAAGTAGTACTAACAGCAGCTAAAATGTATATGGATCATCTCTCGGTAGTAGATCCCTTTTGAAAGGCGCTACACGACGGCTGTGGTATAGAAATTACATTTTCTATGTGAAAGTCCAAATTTCTGCCTCTGGTAATGTGCCTTACCAGCAATTAAAGAAAATTAGTTTTTTGTCCTCTGCAGTGTTAAGAGAGAAAGGCTTTGGTTTGGGATAAAAGGAAAAAAGGTGTAAAGAAAGGAAAGTTGCCTTTTTCTTTTATATAGTATAGAGCAGTGATGGCGAACCTTTTAGAAACCGAGTGCCCAAACTGCAACCTAAAACTCACTTATTTATCACAAAGTGCCAACACGACAATTTAACCTGAATACTGACAGGTTTAACCTGAAAACAACTCATACATTAACATCTTTTGTCTTAAAAGAAAAACATAATAACAGAGCTTTCAATGATACAAACAACTTTTTATTGAAAGGTAAAAGTCTGCATTCGGTATGGTTTTGAACAATTTATGTGATTTTTGCTGTTGTATGCATGCTGATAATTTGTTTAACCTTGGCTCACACTTTGTAAGTTTGAGAGCAACACATGCAGCACTCAGGTCATCTGTTAGTCTGTTTCTGGTGTCAGATTTGATAGAATTCAGCAGTTCTCAAACTGTGGGCCGCGCAAAGTAACAAAAAAGGGGGCACGAATGTTGCCATATGTGGCGTAAGTTCGGTATTCGTAGGGAAATTTTAAACTTGTAGCGGTGTATTGGCAGCAAAAAATATAGGAATACATTTTATTAGGGTTTCAAAAAAACGTTTGGGGGTCGCATTTAAAACTGTTATGAAAACTTGGGTCGCAAGTACTTAAAGGTTGAGAAATGCTGATATAATTCAAAGCATGAAAACAGCTGCTCACAACCATAAGATGTTCCAAACAAAGTAAGGAAAGCAATCCCAAGTGCCTTCATTGACTTAAAATTATTTGGCAGAGAATTCCACACTTTAAGGATTCCATTTTCAGAAGTAACTGTGCTGTCCTTTGTCATCCCTTCTATCTTCTCAAGTGTTTCACACAGGTCTTTCCCATTAACCCCCGTTTCCATTTCCATTCCCTTTCCCGTGTGCGCGCTCTCTCTCTCTCTCTCTCTATCTCTCTCTTTCTTTATCCCCTTTCCATCCACCTCACGTTTCTCTTCTGTATTACGGGGTCGTGGATCAGGTGTGGCGATTAGCATCTCCCGGCAACAATTACAGATTCGGACGACTCCTCACCTGTGCGCTTAAGCGAGGACCGCCCGCATCACAAAGCTCCCGGAAACCGCTCCGGCCACTCTACCATAACCCCCTTTAAGCCGCGAGTGCGGCGATTATCTATTAAAACTGGCCTTTTCAATTTTGAGCTGTGGACCAGCTATACCACATCCCCTCCAACCCCACCACGGGAATCACAGACTCAACAGGCTGCAGTCCGTGCCGCACCCTCACGCCGCATGTGAGCCGCCCGCCTTACCCCAGACAGGAGAGGGTGGAAGCGCTCCCATTGGGCTGCTGGGCAGAGGGGCGGGTGATGTGAGAAAAGTCCTCCGGCGCACGTGAAGAAGGGGAGCAGCCCGGTCCCGCATCCCTCTGGCTTTATAGTAACGAACTCTGTGCTGGGTTGAAGGCGCGCGTGCCCACAAAGAGGGCTCTGAGTGCCCCCCTTTGGCACGCGTGCCATAGGTTCGCCACCACTGGTATAGAGAGATGTGTTCGCTGACGATATGAGCGCCTTTTGGGGACAGTCGCGGTGGGTCTTGTGCAGACTGGTGAGACGTCCCAGCTATTAATCGGCTGTGATGGCACTGTCAGTCCTTCACTCCTGTGCGTGTCTTCATAAGAGCTGACGACCTCATAATCGTATACGTGCAAAATAAAGTGCAAAGCGCCTTAATATTATTTTGCCGCAGAAGCGCAGTCAGCGTGTGTAAGGCCGGCACAGCTATGCGCGCGCGCCGGCTGCTCGACTTTTGCTGGGCAGGAGACGCCAGTTTTTGCAGACACGTTCACATGATCAAAAGTCTCCGCGCTCTTTGGAGGTCATTCATATACAAAATACCCGCGCCTCGCAGCGGAGAAGTAATGGGTTAAAGAAGTAATGAAAAAGAAAAGGAAACATTTTAATAATAACATAACATGATTGTCATGAGTGTTGCTGTCATATATATGCCTGCCTAAATAAGT
This sequence comes from Polypterus bichir lapradei, assembly GCA_026402145.1. Classification (NCBI taxonomy): domain Eukaryota; kingdom Metazoa; phylum Chordata; class Cladistia; order Polypteriformes; family Polypteridae; genus Polypterus; species Polypterus bichir. Next base: position 7,258,434 of record JANRMT010062843.1, on the reverse strand, counting down.
CACCCTCGCTTCGCTCTTACTTTTTTACCGTTCATTTAATCATGGCTAGTGGCGGAAAAATTATAAAATGGAAGGAGGATTACACTGAGTATGGCTTTACCAAAACAATTATTGATGGCGAATCGATTATTCATAAAGCTTGAATTGGTGATCTGTTTTTGTGTGTTAACCTCATATTTTTTCATACTTCTTCTCAAACCAAGGTGGTGCGAGGCTAAAATGAATTGGGATGCGCTGATCAATGTAATCGGTGTACCAGGAAATCATGCATTGACAAAAGTTCCCCTTTGATTGTAATGCAAAGTGTGATTAAATGCATTATTTTTTAACGCGTTATGGAGCACATGCATCGAAGCTTCTCAGCTGTGCTTGTGCTAAGAAAATTAAACATTTTAAAAATAACGTAACACGATTGTCAATGTAACCTTTTGTAAGTAGTGCCTGGAGGATTCAGTGTGGAGAAAGTCTAGAGACAGCGTGTGTATTAACTTGGTGGCAGTGTGACGAAGTTGCTTCGGAAGACGGCGTTAGCCGCGGAGCTCAGCTCAGAGCGAAATGAGGTAAATGGGAGGGGATATGATAACGTGACTCCTCCACCTGCCTTAACTGTCAATCCCCCACAAACACAGTCTCTCGGAATTTGCATAAGCACACCCCTTCACCTGCAATTTTAACTTAGTTACAAAGTGATCAAAACTCTCGTTTATATCCTGCGTTCTCTCATTAAACTTGTATCCCGCATTACCCGTGGGCATGGAAAACACCAGCGGCAGCCTGTCTATTAACTTAATTTAAAGTTTAGGTTTATACCTTTCTTTGTTTCCGAAGTAGCTGCAATGATGAATATGGTAGTATATGTCACTCGCTCGCTTCTTATTGTTTCGCTGCCTTCTCAATTATATAATGCATGTTTTCTTCAGCGTATTTTGGAGCTCTTCCTGGTTTTCTACATAGTGCGTTGACAGTCATTTCACGTGATTACGTGGGCGGCGTGATGATGTCACATGAAACTCCGCCCCCACGGCAGTCAAGCTCAACTCCATTACAGTAAATGGAGAAAAATACCTTCCAGTTATGACCATTACGCGTAGAATTTCGAAATGAAACCTGCCCAACTTTTGTAAGGAAGCTGTAAGGAATGAGCCTGCCAAATTTCAGCCTTCTACCTACACGGGAAGTTGGAGAATTAGTGATGAGTCAGTCAGTGAGTGAGTGAGTGAGTGAGTGAGTGAGTGAGTGAGTGAGTGAGTGAGGGCTTTGCCTTTTATTAGTATAGATAGATATCTCTATCTTTTAATCCTAAAACGCCACTGCGTGGGGGCTTGTTTTGCTTTGGAAGTGCTCTGTCTCTGGGTATGTCAGAGGACTGGGACTGTGTGAAGTGGGTTCTAGCCTCACTTGGGCAAGCAAAAAGGGAGGGTGGGGGGTTGGGGGGGGGGGAGAAAGAGAGCAGGCTTGATCTATACCTAATCTATCCTCTTAATCTTTACAATTATAACTACCAACGTAATAATAAGCTGCATGGCAACAACTCTAGGGGAAACAGGAAATTAAGGCCGAAGCTGTCTCACTTCCAGTTAAGACTATAAAATGACATCAAAAACTCAGAATCAATGTCTCCATGATGGGACAGTTAACTTTGTGAGCTGGAATGTTAAAGGCTTGAATCAAGAATTAAAGAGAAAGAAAGTACTCTCTCACCTAACAGGTCTAAAAGCTAAAATAGTATTTTTACAGGAGACCCACTTACTAAGCAAGGATCAGTTCCGGCTGCAAAAAGACTGGACTGGCCAAATGTTCCATTCTAGTTTTACAAAGAAAACTAGAGGTGTGGGAATTCTCATACATAGAACAGTCCCATTTGTAGCATCAGATGTAGTATTGGATGCTGAAGGGAGATATGTAATGGTCATGGGAGACTTATCTAACTGTAAAATGATCTTGATAAATGTTTATGCACCTAATGTTGATGATAAGGAATTTATACAAAATTTATTTGCATCCATTCCCAATCTGAACACTCATAAAGTTATAATGGCGGGGGACTTTAATTGTGCTCTAAATCCACTTTTAGATAGGACTTCTTCCACAGGGGGAACGGCATCTAACACCGCAAAGATAATTACAAAGTTTATAACTGATCACAACTTATCAGAACCCTGGAGGTTTTTAAACCCAAATTCAAGAACATATTCTTTCTACTCACCAGTACATCATTGCTACTCAAGGATTGATTACTTTTTTATAGACAATAACTTCTTGACTATGATTAAATCTTGCGAATGCGATACTATTGTTATTTCTGACCATGCACCTATGATCTTGGAGCTAAAATTACTAAGCCCCATACCCTCACCCCGCAGATGGCGTCTCAACCCGCTTCTATTAGCAGACAAGAATTGTACGGAATTTATATCCAAACAAATCAAATTCTTTCTAGAGACAAATACATCCTCTGAGATCTCTGCAGGAATACTCTGGGAAACTCTTAAGGCCTTCTTAAGAGGACAGATTATCTCATATCTTTCCCACAGAAATAAATTCGAAGCCAAGAAAGTAGCAGAGATAAAAAGCGAAATTACTAGACTAGATGAAGAACATGCCAGACTACTAAGCGAGACTCTACATAGGAAAAGGCAGGCTCTACATTCGGAACTAAACCTCTTGACAACTAAAGAAACTGAACAACTAATTTATAAATCCAGACATCATTACTATGAAAATAGAGAGAAAGCTAATAAGCTTTTAGCTCAACAAATTCACAAGCAAGAAGTGTGCAACGCAATCTCAGTAATCACTAACGCGAACGGAGATAAAATCGTCAACCACAAAAATATAATGCACACTTTCAGAGACTACTATAAATCCTTATATACTACTGAGTTTAAAGAAGACAATACACAATCTAATGCATTTCTGGATACATTACAAATACCACAAATAGACACTTTTAGTGTGGAGGAACTTGAGAAATCTCTGGCGTTATCAGAATTACTAAATGCTATAAAGTCACTCCAAGGAGGGAAAGCAGCAGGCCCTGATGGCTACCCTGCAAAATTTTACAAGAAATTCTTCGCTCAGCTAGCTCCTCTCCTATTAGCAACATTTACAGAAGCCAGAGATAACCAATCTCTTCCTCAAACCTTTCGCCAAGCACTAATCACCGTTTTTCCAAAACAAAATAAGGACTTATTACAATGTGCATCATACAGACCAATTTCACTTCTTAATAATGACGTTAAAATACTCTGTAAAATCATAGCTAGAAGGAGAAAGTGCTCCCCTCGGTAATATCACAAGACCAAACTGGATTTATTAGGGGCCGACACTTATCTTCAAATCTTCAATGCCTGTTTAATGTAATATACTCACCAACTAAATCAAACACCCCAGAAATATTATTATCATTGGATGGAGAAAAAGCATTCGACATGATTGAATGGAAATACCTTTTTACTACATTGGAGAAGTTTGGGTTTGGCCCCAAACATTTGTGCATGGAATAAATTACTGTATACTAACCCAGAAGCTTCAGTTTGCATCAACAACATTTGCTCAGACTACTTTAAACTAGAACGTGGTACAAGACAAGGATGCCCCTTGTCACCGCTGCTGTTTGCAATTGCCGTTGAACCACTGGCAATACATTGTCAAAATACTGATCAGGTAAAGGGGATTAGCAGAGAAGGACTGGAACAGAAAATTTCATTATATGCAGATGTTATGGTACTGTATATATCAGACCCAGAAAATTCTGTGCCTGCAGTCTTAACAGCACTCACAGAATTTCAAAAGATCTCTGGTCTCAGAATTAATCTGAATAAAAGTGTACTCTTTCCAGTAAATTCTCAAGCATATAATATTAGATTAGATACCCTACCTTTTATCATTGCAGAACAGTTTAAATACCTAGGGGTAAACATCACAAGTAAACATAAAGCTCTTTATTCAACAAAATTTCACCATCTGCATGGAAAAAATCAAGCAAGACTTGCATAGATGGTCAACCCCTCATCTCACACTAGCTGGAAGAATTAACACTTTCTTTCGCTATCTTCAAATCAGGAACTTTGTTAAACAGAACCTTCCAGATTTTACTCATCTTGCACCCACATCAATGCTGGAAAAAATATTGCTCAATCTCAAAGACTTAGACACCATCTCTACAATATATAAAAACATTTTACAATCCCTCCCTTTCAAAGATCCAAGAGGACACTGGGAACAAGACCTCTCAATTAATATATCAGAAAAGGAGTGGAAAGTAGCAATGCAGATAATTCACTTGAGCTCCATATGTGCAAAGCATACAATTATATAACTCAAAATTATATATCGAGCACATCTGTCTCGATTAAAACTCTCCAAAATGTTTCCAGGGCATGATCCAACCTGCGAACTAGTTCCAGCCTCACTGGGTCACATGTTCTGGGCCTGCACCAAATTAACATCATTCTGGACGAACATTTTTAATTACCTTTCAGACAGCCTTAGTCTCACAATCCCTCCTAACCCATTAACAGCTGTGTTTGGTGTTCTTCCAGATGGGTTTAAGGTGGAGAAAGACAAACAAATTGTGATTGCATTCACTACACTTTTGGCACGCAGACTTATTCTGATAAACTGGAAGAACCCAAACTCTCCTCTTTCAAGTCAGTGGGAAACCGATGTGTTATACTATTTGAAAATGGAAAAAATCAAATACTCAGTTAGAGGATCCATACAGACTTTTTTCAAAACATGGCAGGATCTAATCAGTAATATTTTAAAATAAGCTCATAAAGCACAGAGAATTTATTAATTTAGGTATGTTTACAGGTCTTAAATTTCACGGCGTTTGGATTGCTCTCTCTCTCAGGGGTGGGGATCGATTTGTTCTTAACTCAATTTTTCTTTTTGTAAAAACTTGAATGATTTGTATGGATTGCAATAAAATTAATAAAAAGGGAAAATAAATAAATAAATCGGAGAGCACACAGAAGATGGCGGCTCAGTCTAAGGATAACAGCTCCATGTGATGGAACTCCCTGATTTGGTCCCTCTTGAGAGAGCTGAAACTTTGGAAAAGCCACAGTAGCTTAAAAGGCATTTGATTTGCTTTCTTTCTGTTGTGCCACCACACATTCATTTTTAATTAGTGTTTTAGACTATTGTAGAAAATCGAGTTGCCAGTTGGCACCCCAACTTTTTTTTGGTGCTCGTTTGCCCCATTTGCCCTTCTCACAGTCTATTTCATCTAAGTCACACTTCTCCCTCTACAATTTCTATATTACCAAGTAATTTACTTGGGAATTAAATGGATTTGTACTGTGTCTTCATCTTTTATAACTGACCATGGAGCCCAAAAGAGTTCATTTTCTCCAGGAATTCTGTTAATTAGAGTTTTTGTTTTTCTCTTATCTGTTGCCAGCTGGTTGTATTACAGCTCTAAGATTAATAGGTATTAATGATAACATGGATTTATCTGTTGTAATGTTTGTCTACTTTGATATTTGTGATTCCTATAAAAATTGTTACTATTAAGTGTTACTTGCATGCCTTCCATTGAATAGTGACAGTAATAGGATACCAGCAACAGAGAAAAAAGACAAATGCAACATATAGTGTATATACAGCACAATACATATACAAGAAACACTCATGCAGATCTCATCATTGGGGGCCGCCAAATAACATCATAATCTTTGGATAAAAGCTGTACCTGAATCTTGTGATATGAGAGCGAATATTCCTGCAACATTTGCTAAAATGGAAGAGAAAGTTAACTGTGCAAGATAGATAAGACCTTTAATAATAAATTCTGACTTTCTAGGTCAGTGCTCAGTACTTGTTAAAAATATTTTGTTTCCATTTTTTTTTTCCATTAATTTTATTTCAAGAAAGTAACATAATATACAATCAAGCAGACCTTATTCTACAAATTACTTCAAAATAATTTAGTAACAACACTAGTGAAAATCTAGTAGCAACACAAGAGAATTAAAAAAGAGTTAAATCAAAATCTAACAAAACAAGAATTCAAACCCCATCTGAGAAGTATCTTGGACAGAAGTGTGCCACATGCCAGTAAAATTCTGTGCCACTTTCACTGCTCTCTGTGGAGCTTTATGATCCTGAGTTGAGTGGATGCTGTACCAGGATGTTATGAAGAACACACTTCATGGTCTCCTTATAGAAGATGATGAGCATAGATTAATACATTTGGGTAAGTTAAATGTCAATGGAGCCTTCTTTACAATAACTTAGATACGCTGTGCCCACTGCAGGTTATCAGTGATGGTTACTCTAAGACAGTGCTTCCCAAACTCACTACTGGGGACCCACTATGGCTGCAGGTGACAACATCTGATAACACTGATTTCATTTAATTTGCTGGTATATTTTTTCTCCTATTCTACATTCAGAAAAGCACAGCAGCATGCTTTTCACATTAGAAATTGTTCTGCTTTTGCTATAGATTTAAATTCTTAACTCCCTTTGTTGATTTATTTTGCCCTTTCTCTGTGCAGTTTTACCCCTTCATTGCATTTTATTAATGACAATTAAAAACGAGCAGAGCAGACACCCAGGCAAACAACACCAAATAATCAAAGGCTGCATCTACTTTAGTGTCAGACTCACTAATTAGTAAATAATGGATTAATTACACAATTAAAACACCTGGAAAAGCAGAATGAAAATCAAGTTGAAAATATTGTTAAAAAGAAAAAAATACATTATTCCTATATAACTGCTCAATACATTTTAATATATATACAGTGGAACCTCGGGTCACGACCATAATTCGTTCCAAAACTCTGGTCATAACCCAATTTGGTTGTGACCCGAAGTAATTTCCCCCATAGGACTGTATGTAAATACAATTAATCCGTTCCAGACCGTACAAACTGTATGTAAATATATTTTGTTAAAGATTTTTAAGCACAACAATAGTTAATTATACCATAGAATGCACAGTGTAATAGTAAACTAAATGTATAAACATTGAATAACACTAAGAAAACCTTGAACAGAGAAAAGTAACATTGCAAGAATCCACACTATGAACCGATTGCTGTAAACAGAAGTGAAGTGGAGATTAAAATCCAATAGAAAAAAGTCATCATTAAAAAAAACGAGGTTAAAAAAAGGCTCGAATCAGTCTCTTTAAAAACAAGCCCGGTGCATTCTTTAACTGCCTTCTCTGCCTTTTGCGGCCAGCCCTCTCTCTCTCTTGCTTACTCACTCTCTCGTGCTCTCTCTCTCGCGCATGCTTGCTCTCTCTCACTCGCGCTCTTCCGCTCTCTCTCGCTCGCTCGTGCTCTCTCTCTCTCGCTTGCTGCAAAGGGAATGTACAGGGAGAGACTGAACACGTGCGGAAATCATCGGCGCGTACGAACCGGAAGGGAAACTGGCTTGTTTGTCACCTGAGTTTGTGGTCGTGAACAGATGCAAAAGTTTGGCGAACTTTTTGGTCATAACCCGATTTGTACGTGGTCTGAGACATTCGTGACCTGAGGTTCCACTGTATATATATTGTAAGAATGGACGCTGTATAGAGCACGACTCGACACAGAATGGACATGGAAGGCACGTGTAAAATAAACAAACTTATTTTTTTCATCTGTGGGCTACGCCTTCCCCATACCCACAGACACAACACAGTCACAGTCTCTTCTTCTCTCTCTGGTACCACCGCTCCTCCCAGGCAAACTTGTCCTCCTCCACCCGACTATGGCCCTGAGTGGTGGTCGCTGGCTCCTTTTATAGTTCACCCGGAAGTGCTCCAGGTGCTTGATCACCGAGTTCGGGCTGCACTTCTGGGTTTGATGTATATGCTGCCCACACGGGCTCAGGAGTCACAAACACAGCACCCCCTGGCGGTGCCTGCGGGACCCAACAGGGCTGTACCCAACTCCAATTCCCAGGGAGCCCTGTGGGGAACCGAGGCACTGCTCCACACCAGGGGGGTGGCCATCTAGTGTCCAGGGGAAGGTATTGCAGAGTCCAGGGCTGCTCCCCCTGAATATAGTGTGCAGGGGCGTCCCAACTGGGCATGGACACCAGCTTCCTGCCACAATATATATATAGTCACGCACGAGCGCATCGGGAGCAGTTGAAGGACCTGACGCGCACCGCGATAAGACCCGCCGGGGACAAAGGCAGCGTACTAACCTCTCTCTCTCTTGTTCCTCAGAAAAGACGAAGCGACGCTGCCATAAACCAACCCGGAGTAAACAGCGGTCTACACTTCCGGGTTCCTTTCTTCCCTCTGGTCCCCCAAAGATGACGTCAAACTCCCATACACTATCACACCTTCCCAGCAGTCATCATGTCTGATTTCCGGTCCGCCCCTTTATATTGTCCCTCCAAACCCGCCATGTTTGTCTTATGATTTCATGCAATTTTTGTCTGAGAAGAAGACCGTTGTTTTTCGTTACAATATACGGAGCTCAAAACCCCAAACCCTTTATGCGATTTGTGTGCTTTCTTTACAGTGGCGTAGTCGACAGGATTGCGAAAACACCCGAGAGAAATGACTGAAGGGCAGGACTGGAACACGGTGCTGAACACCCTGGCCACCGAACTGCAAGCCCTCAAGGTGGATCACGCAACCACGAAGGCGGAGCTTACAGATGCGAGGAGATGACTGGCCACAGCAGAAATGGTAAAGCCGGAGCCCACGCGGCCGCCGCCTCCTCCTATTTTGCCGTTGTCAGAGGCAGATGACATAGAGTCATACCTCGCGATTTTTTAGAGGACGGCTACCCGTAATCAGTAGCCGCGTGCGGAGTGGGCCGCTATTTTGGCCCCGTATCTGAAGGGCCCGGCACAGCGGGCTTATCACGACCTCCCTAAGGATGAAGCCGCCCAGTACACACTACTGAAGGCCGAGATCTTCAAACGCTACGGTGTAACCTCCGATCAGCAGGCGAGGGAGTGGAGGCACTGGCAGTTTGACCCCAATGGCCCCCCTAGGGCACAGGCCTTCGAGTTTTGGGGCAAGATTGGGCGCTGGCTATGGCCAGACTTCAACCAGGCTCGACAGGTAGTCGAGCTGGTAGTCTGTGAAGTTTTCATTTATGCCATGCCGGATTATCTCGCCCAGCAGGTCCGGAGACATCCCTTTAAGAACATGGACGGCCTTCTGAAGGTACTCGAGCGCCAACTGGTGGTGAACCGACTCGGGGAGGCGGAGAGGTCAGCTCGCGGGGCCTGACAGGGACGTTTGGCCATGCCAGAGGCCACCCGCCGTGGTCCGGAGGCTCCAGCTAAGCCACGCGACAGACCCCCCTCCTCGCCGTGCTGTTTCAAGTGTGGTGAGGTGGGGCATATCGTCAGCTCCTGTCCCCTGAACCACGAGCCTATGGATTGCAGCTGGATCCGGGGTGAGAGGTACTGTGCTCTGTCGAACCCCCTGACGGTAAAAAACACGGGAGTGTTGTTAATTAATGGGCACTCGGTGGTGGCATTGTTTGACTCCGGGAGCATATTACCATTGTTGCTCGTCATTATGTTTTACTGCAACAGTGGGCTGCTCCAAACTCAAAGGTCACTTGCATACATGGGAAGACCAAGTTATATAGGTCTGCATATTGCTACATAACCTGGAAAGGGGAACCTAAGAAAATGTTTGTCGTGGTGTTGCCCGAACCCCCCTTTCCGGTTATACTGGGACATGACTGGTCGGAAAGTAAACGCGGTGGAACCGTCACCACTCCGGAAGCCAGGTTGGGTCTGATCATGGAGGGACAGGGTCCTCTCCCAGCTACTCCCACGCCGTGCTCTTCGGCGATTATTGATGACGTAGGGGAACCTTCCTTGCCGACGGAACTCCTTCCGGACATACAAGCGGAGGAGGTGCCGTCCCAAGAAGATGTGGCTCACGATCCCCTGGCCGGGGTGGAGTACCAATTCCACTTCACGCCGGCTTCATTTAAAAGAGAACAGTGAAATAAAGAAGTTTGCCCGGAATGCGATCGTATCCACGAACGAAATATCGTTAGTTGATTCCACGCCACCGGGACCCCATTTTGTCCTAGATAACAATTTGCTGTATCGAGTGGCGGAGCACAAAGGTGAGGTTCAGAAGTTGTTGCTAGTCCCGCGGACCTACCAGCGGCAAGTGTGTGAACTAGCACATGCCCACCTCCTAGGCGCCCACCTAGTGGCCGAAAAAATGCTGGAGAGGATTAAACTCCGGTTTTGTTGGCCTGGGATTAACGGGGAAGTCCGGCGCTTCTGTCAGTCCTGCCCAGTCTGCCAGTTGCGCCAGATTCCCAGAAGGGACCGTGCTGCTCTCATCCCAATTCCCACCATCGACGTGCCATTTGAAAGGATCGGGATCGATCTAGTAGGACCCCTGGAACCTTCAACACGAGGTCATAAGTACATTTTGGAAATGGTCGATTATGCAACTCGATACCCAGAAGCAGTTCCCCTGCGAGCTGCCAATTCGAGAAACATCGCACGGGAACTTGTAGCCCTCTTTGCCCGGGTGGGTATACCTAAAGAAGTCCTTACGGACCAAGGTACCCCCTTCACTTCGGATACGTTCAGGGAAGTGGCCAAGTTTCTCCGCATTAAGCATCTCAGGACGTCTGTATACCACCCCCAGACTGACGGGCTGGTGGAATGTTTTAATCAGACCCTGAAACAGATGCTCCTCAAGGTAGTCAGCGCAGATGGTCGGAACTGGGACTAACATTTACCCCTGGTGCTTTTCGATTATCAGGAGGTGCCTCAAGCTTCCACCGGCTTTTCCCCTTTTGAACTTCTGTATGGACGCCAATCCCAGGGGTATTTTGGATGTACTAAAAGAGGGCTGGGAAGGAGAGGCACTTCCCTCTGCCAGTATCCTAGAACATATCGTGCAGTTACGCGATAGGCTAGAGAAAATCAGGCCCATCCTAAAGAAACACATGTCCAAGGCTCAAGCAGCACAGGCCCGCAATTACAACAGGAACACGTCCCTACGTGAGTTTCAGCCGGGGGATTGCGTAATGCTACTCGTGCCCACTTCCCACTCCAAATTGTTGGCCCATTGGCGGGGCCTGTACGAGGTAAAAGAGAGGAAAGGGCTCGTGGACTATTTGGTGCTTCAGCCGAATCGTTGCCCGAGCGAGAGGGTCTACCACATGAACTTGCTGAAACTCTGGAGGAACAGGAAAGAACCACCCCTCCCCGGGCCGAATGTTGGACCTGGACATTATTGAGGAAAGCCATAGCCCCTGGTCCAGTCCGATCGTCCTCGTTTATAAGCCGGACGGCTCCTGGAGATTCTGTAACGACTTCAGACGTCTCAATCAGGTCTCCAAGTTTGACGCCTACCCCATGCCCCGGATAGATGAGTTACTCGAGAAGCTGGGGACGGCCCGTTATCTGACTACCCTGGATATGACCAAAGGGTACTGGCAAATTCCCTTAACGGCATCCACAAAAGAGAAAACAGCCTTCAGCACCCCTAGTGGACACTGACAATACAAGGTCCTCCCATTTGGATTGCACGGGGCACCAGCGACCTTCCAGCGTCTGGTAGACAGAGTGTTACGGCCCCACCAGTCCTATTGTGCCGCCTACCTGGATGACGTGGTCATTTTTTCCGGCACCTGGGAGGAGCATGTATTGCAGATTTACGCTGTCCTCCTGACGCTAGCGAAAGCCGGCCTCCGCATCAACCCTCGTAAATGTTATTTTGGTTTGAGCGAGGCCAAGTATTTAGGCTACCTGGTGGGGGGGGCTGGTGAAACCACAGTGTACTAAAGTTAAAGCCATCTTGGAATGGCCCCATCCGGTGGTCAAGAAGCAGGTGCAAGCCTTCCTGGGACTTGCTGGGTATTATCGTTGGTTTGTACCTCGGTTTTCCGAGAGGGCAGCACCCTTGACGGAATTGACAAAGAAGCGGGCCCCTTTTCAAGTGGTGTGGAATAGCGAAGCGGAACGAGCATTCAGTGACTTAAAAATGGCCCTTAGCTCGGCACCTGTTTTGAGGACACCTGACTTTTCTCGTCCTTTTCTCCTCCAGACCGATGCTTCGGACACAGGTCTCGGCGCCGTGTTGAGCCAGAGCATCGATGGTGTCGAACACCCCGTCATGTACCTAAGCCGGAAACTGCTGGACCGGGAGACCAGATATGCGGCAGTCGAGAGGGAAGCCTTGGCCATTAAGTGGGCGGTAACGTATCTGTGTTATTACCTCCTGGGTCGGGAGTTCACCTTGGTAACGGACCATGCCGCTCTCCAGTGGATGGCTCTACATCGGGAGTCGAATCCCCGGGTCACGAGGTGGTTTTTGGACTTGCAGCCCTACAAGTTTACTGTCACTTATCGCCGGGGTGGCCTGCAGGCCAATGCTGATGCTCTCTCCTGGGTGGGTCTGGGCTGAGGGGGGGGTCATGTCATGCACAAGCGCATCGGGAGCAGTTGAAGGACCTGACGCGCACTGCGATAAGACCCGCCAGGGGACGAAGGCAGCGTACTAACCTCTCTCTCTCTTGTTCCTCAGAAAAGACGAAGCGACGCCGCCATAAACCAACCCGGAGTAAACAGCGGTCTACACTTCCAGGTTCCTTTCTTTCCTCTGGTCTACCAAAGATGATGTCAAACTCCCATACACCATCACGCCTTCCCAGCAACCATCACGTCTGATTTCCGGTCCGCCCCTTTATATTGTCCCTCCAAACCCGCCATGTTTGTCTTATGATTTCATGCAATTTTTGTCTGAGAAGAAGACCTTTGTTTTTTGTTACAATATATAGGGCTCAAAACCCCAAACCCTTTATGCGATTTGTGTGATTTCTTTACAATATATATATATATATATATACATATACAGTATATATATATATATATATATTACCAAACTTCTAATTTCTATATTATTCCCAAAACACAGAACTTGGAACATAACAGTTCACTTAATTAGCTCAGGAGTCCAATTATAAACAGAAGGTGGTTGGAACAAAAACATACAGCTAACTGTGGGTCCCCAGGACTGAGTTTGGGAAGCATTGCCCTAAGAGATGTAAATCTGCTGGCCCTCTCCTGATTATCTCCTTTGATATAGATGGAAGTATAGTCTGCCTTCTGATTCCAGCAATGTACGAAAAGTTGCTTGTTTTGTTGAAATTAAGCTGGCCTGGCACTACTGTGTCAGAAGGAAAACCTCTTCTCTGTAAGCCATCTCATTATTTTTGGTAGCCAAGCCTAAAATGGTGATTTTAAGGTTCTGTACTTTTCTGTTGTAAATCCACACAACCAAAAGTCTTTTCTCAGTGGTGAGCACTACCTAAGAATAAACAAAACTGAGAATGTTAAATAGAGAATGCCTCAATATTAAAATAAATATAAAGCTTTCATGACTTAAATTTAAAACTAATTATTCTGGCCACTCTGCACCATGTCTGGGAACTTCTCCATGCACAGCAAAGTTCTGGAGAGCTTAAACAACTCAACACATTCATATAAACGACAAGAATAAGCTTTTGTGTAATATTTGCTGAACGTACCTTGTTATAAACTGAAACATATACAGTATAAAAGAAACATATAGGTGTTTACAGGTGAATGACTAAGCCAATACATTAGAGATACAGTAATTTACAAAGAAGAACACAGCAGATAGGATACATTAACAACAACAACATTTATTTATATAGCACATTTTCATACAGATAATGTAGCTCAAAGTGCTTTACATAATGAAGAAAAGAGAAATAAAAAACAAAGTAAGAATTAGAATAAGACAACACTAATTAACATAGAATAAGAGTAAGGTCCAATGGCCAGTGAGGACAGAAAAAAAAACAAAAAAAACTCCAGACAGCTGGAGAGAAAAAAATAAAATCTGCAGGGGTTCCAGGCCACAAGACCACCCAGCCCCCTCTGGGCATTCTACCTAACATAAATGAAACAGTCCTCTTTGTATTTAGGGTTCTCATGGAAGGGCTTGATGATGATGGTCATGTAGACTTCTGGCTTTTAATCCATCAATGTAGGAACATCACGGTGCTTTGATTAGGCTGTAAAGCTCTAACAAAAACATAGGTGAGTGATTTCCAGGGTCCAGTTGTGATGTGTGTAGACAGAGATCCAGATTGCCACGAATCACAGTTAACCACACCCTTGAATTTATATTCCTTAAAGATAAGTTTTGGATATGACCAAAACAAGGGATAAAGGAGGTGCCTATGTTATGTTCAAGGGGAGCATTCATTATATGTTCTGTAAATGTTCACTATGTGATCTATGTGTCTTACAAGAGCTTCATGAGGATTTATAACATCACTGTAACAGTTGTGTTAATGAATGATGAGGCAATGGGGGTGCACAGTTTAACAAATAGCATCATGTGGGGCCGAACACTGATACTTCATAAATTCAATCCCAGGATTACAAAAACAAGGGTCAGACTTTGTTCAACAGTTTTGGTTATAATGAGAAGGTCAGTTTAGACAAATTAGAAGACCAACCTTCTTTCCTATTTCATAAGAACATTTTTGTGTCCGGTGGTTTGCAATCTGTTGTCAGTGGACAAAGGCCTAGAGACTCACAAAACTCTGACACTGACCTACTGTTCATTACTGTTAGCGTCTTAAGTGATGTTTAGTCGTGTTTAATATTTCTGTTTGATTTAAAGGCAAATGAGAGTGTTTACAATGGAAAAAGACAACACCACAAGTTTGTGAGTAAATGGTCTGGGGGTGAAGGTACTGGACTTTAAACTTCAGGGTTGATGATTCGTTTTTCATCTCTCACTCATGGTGTTACTCTGAGCTAGTCACTTAACCTGACTTTACTAGTGCCATAATAGGTTCAGGTAGACAGTTATACCAAGTTCAAACTGATTCTCACACGTAAGAGTATAATGAAAGTCTTACCTGCTTGTCTCCATTGACGAATGACAGTGGCACAATATCAACATCAGACAATAAGTAAAATTCCATTATTTTGTGGTATTGTTTCATGCAGCCCATTTCCACAAATGTATTAATTGATGTTTATTTTTCTGTTTATGAGGCAACTTGGGTCAATGTTTACTATAAAAATATGGTATATGAAATGAAATTGGTTTACCCTTTAACTTGTGCACAGAATTATAACAGCCCACTAATCTGGGTTGAATTAATATGCCTATCATGGCAGGACACCTCTACACTGGAAGGAATGAGGGTTTGGGCAGCGGTGCACCCCCTGGTTGTCCACACTATTCTGAATTTTTGTTGTTTAAGCATAATTATCAGTTTATATTGAAAATTTCACTTTAGAAGTTAAACATGATAAAAATAAAAATAAATAAATAAATATGTCACTTGTTCTTTCAAATGAAAAAAAAATGTTTTGAACAAATTGCATTGCACCTTTGTGGACCTGGAGAAACCATATGACAAGGTGCCTCGATAGGAGTTGTGGTATTGTATGAGGAAATTGGGAGTGGCAGAGAAGTATGTAAAAGTTGTATAGGATATGTACAAGGGAAGTGAGACAGTGGTGAGGTCTACGGTAGGAGTGACAGATGCATTCAACGTGGAGGTGGGATTACATCAGGGATTGGCTCTGAGCCCTTTCTTATTTGCAATGATTGATTGATTGGTGATTGATAGGTTGACAGACAAGATTAGACAGGAGTCCCCGTGGACTATGATGTTTGCTGATGACACTGTGTTCTGTAGCGATAGTAGGGAGCAGGTTGAGGAGACCCTGGAGAGGTAGAGATTTGCTCTAGAGTGGAAAGGAATGAAAGTCAGTAGGAATGAGACAGAATACATGTGTGTAAATGAGAGGGAGGTCAGTGGAATGGCGAGGATGCAGGGAGTAGAGTTGGTGAAGGTGGATGAGTTTAAATACTAGGGATCAACTGAACAGAGTAACATGGATTGTGGAAGAGAGGTGAAAAAGGAAATGTAGGCAGGGCTGAATGGGTGGAGAAGAGTGTCAGGAGTAATTTGTGACAGACGGTTATCAACAATAGTGAAAGGGAAGGTCTACAGGATGGTAGTGAGACTAGCTATGTTATATGGGTTGGAGACGGTGGCACTGACCAGAAAGCAGGAGACAGAGCTGGAGGTACCAGAGTTAAAGATGCTAAGATATGCGTTGGGTGTGACGAGGATGGACAGGATTAGAAATGAGTACATTAGAGGGCCTCAAGTTGGATGGTTGGGAGACAAAGTCAGAAGGGTGAGATTGCTTTGGTTTGGACATGTGCAGAGGAGAGATGCTGCGTATATTGGAAGAAGGATGTTAAAGACAGAGCTGCCAGGTAAAAGGAAAAGAGGAAGGCCTAAGAGAAGATTTATGGATGTGGTGAGAAAGGACATGCAGGTGATGGGTGTGACAGAGCAATATGTAGAAGACAAAAAGATATGGAAAAAGATGATCAGCTGTGGCAAGCCCTAATGGGAGCAGCCGAAAGGAGAAGAAGAAGAAATTCTGCTTGTCTAACCAACATGCAACACAATGCTACTCAGTGGCACCATGTTAATCAAGAATATCATCTTCTAACCCACTTAACCGACTATGGTTTGGGTTGCTGGAGCCTATGCCAGGTAGCATAGGACACATGCTGGAACAAACCCTGGACAATGTGCCAATCCATCACAGTAATCAAGAATGCAGTAAAATAAATTACATCACATTAAAAACCAAGCATCAGCCTATCTTATGTATCCCTTAACCCAGTTTCAATACTGCTTGTTCAGGATTGCTCCCAGGTCTGGAAAGCATGTGGAGAAAACCCCGACAAAAACTTTATCTTAATGTAGTGGTAAGTGTTGGGAGAAACACAATACAATGCACATTACATTATCATTTATCCATTATAAAATCCACTTTATACATTTCAGAGTCATAGAAGCTTGAAGTTATCCATGGAGCCTTAGGTGCAA
This sequence comes from Polypterus bichir lapradei, assembly GCA_026402145.1. Classification (NCBI taxonomy): domain Eukaryota; kingdom Metazoa; phylum Chordata; class Cladistia; order Polypteriformes; family Polypteridae; genus Polypterus; species Polypterus bichir. Next base: position 7,241,569 of record JANRMT010062843.1, on the reverse strand, counting down.
GGTGGGTACCAAGCTGGAAATGTTGGCTCTTCATTTGCCCTCAGGAACATTTGGAGCATTGTTTAAAAAAAATTGAATCTTTACTCTGAATTGCTGATGCCTTTTTTCCCTTTTGAATATTTCACTAGGTGTTAGCTTCCCTTAACAATGAGATGGTGTAGGATTTGAACCCTGGACACTGGATCTTTGAAGAAGCAGTACTAAATCATTTATCGCGGCAGAGGCTGGAACGGATTAACCGCGATAAACGAGGGTTGACTGTATACTCTCAGCGGTTAGGATTTACTTTTCAGTCAAAACCTTTTATTTCTGACAAAAGACTTTGAGTTTTGGTTAGCTTTCTGATTTGATGAAAGTCTGAATGGCTCTTTTAGTTTCCTCAACTGTCCTTTCCCCTGGTTACCCCAATTCCTTTTCCACCAGCCAACCTCCCAAGCATATTGACATATCTTGCCTCATGGTGAAGTATATTTTTTATAATAATTATACAGTATTTTCAATTTTTAAGTTTACAGCTTTCTTTCTTTTAATGTGTTTGCTTAGTTTGTAGCAATCATACATAGTTTTGTCCATTTATGATATATTAGTATCATAAAGGATGATGATACTACATGTCCATGCTGGAAATTAATTGTGTAACATTATTTAACCTAAAGATTGCATGTCTTTGGAAGTCTTTTTCATTCTTTATCTTTATCAAGTTAGGTTGCTTCTTTTGGAGTAATTAAAACACAAATCACACCATATATTTACAAACGAATAATTACTCATAACAACAATAGCATAATGTTCTTAAATTCTATCAGTTACTTAAAGAATGATAAAAAAAGTTATTAATAAAAAAGTTGTCCGAGTTCTATTTGAAGCAAAGAAACCATTTTTCCATAAAGTCTGTAGGTCCATTGATGCAAGGCAAAAATTGTCACTCTTTCTATGTAAGAATTATTTACTGTTCTTTGAAGGTTTTCACCTACCTGTTCAGACCTGCATTAAAGGACAATGCACTTGGTAAGCATAATTAAAGCTTACATCCAAAAATTAAACAAAGGAGTATTCTGATGAATTCCGCTTTTGTCATTGCCCCAACTCTCCCAGTTTTTGTCAGTATATAGTGTGAAAGGCTGCAATATATTCTCACATTCTTATAAAATCGATTTACATTTCTTGCAGCATCAACGCAGACTAATCAAGTTGTTTCTTGTCTGTCAACTTTAGCATTTCATTCAGCTGGGCACATTACACATTTTAAATAAATATAATAAATATATATATATATATATATATATATATATATATATATATATATTGTCACATACATGCAACTGGGAGACACCTGAAAGTCCTAAATGATAGTAATTCCACGCCAGACCAGTGGGCGGCAGGGTGCGTTGACTGTCTTTCTCAATCTCTTGCAGACCATTGACGGGAAATCCTGCAAGGTTCCAGCGGCACTGATGATGTCACTTCCGTTTTCCGGTGACTCTGATGACATCACCTCCGGTCCCGAAGATATCACTTCTGGGCCTGACCCCGATGACGTCACATCCTGTACTGGCCTTTAAAGCCGACATCTTGCCTCTATACCATCAGTTCTGTTTTGGACTTGTATCTGTGAACATCTCTGCTCAAATCTAATCAATTTTACAGTCAAGGAACGATACACGGGTGGCTGCCCCAAACCATTGAGATGATTTTGAGTCATTCTTGTGACAACAGATAGTTCTATGGGAAAAATGCAAGGAATAAGTAAAACAGAACATCTTATGTAGCTTCACTGCAAGTGTGTCTTCTGGTACCTATTGCGTGTCAGGCTGTATGTTTTCACATTTGTAAAACCTGAACACTTCCAACACACTTGGGGGAGGGTGGTGAAGTGTTTATGGGATTCCTGAAATGTTCCCGGTTTTATGTTCCTTTTATCAGTTTCTAGTGGTCAATACTCCGTCTATGGTCATTTCACCAACTACCAAACAACAGTGCCTGTATAAAGATAGATAGATAGATAGATAGATAGATAGATAGATAGATAGATAGA
>JANRMT010062843.1:7224517-7239524 GCA_026402145.1 Polypterus bichir lapradei | reverse complement strand
AGATAGATAGATAGATAGATAGATAGATAGATAGATAGATAGATAGATAGATAGATAGATACTTTATTAATCCCAAGGGGAAATTCATATAATCCAGCAGCAGTATACTGATACAAAACAAAAATTAAAGACTAATAAAAATGCATGTAAAAACAGAAAATAACTTTGAATAATTTTAGCGTTTACCCCCCCAGGTGGAATTGAAGAGTCGCATAGTGTGGGGGACGAACGATCTCCTCAGTCTGTCAGTGGAGCAGGACAGTGACAGCAGTCTGTCACTGAAGCTACTCCTCTGCCTGGAGATGACACTGTTCAGTGGATGCAGTGAATTCTCTATGACTGACAGGAGCCTGCTTAGCGCCCGTCGCTCTGCCTCAGATGTTAAACTGTCCAGCTTCATTCCTACAATAGAGCCTGCCTTCCTAACAAGTTTGTCCAGGCGTGAGGCATCTTTCATCTTTATGCTGCCTCCCCAGCACACTACCGCATAGAAAAGGGCACTTGCTACAACTGTCTGGTAGAACATCTGCAGCATCTTATTGCAGATGTTGAAGGACACCAACCCTCTAAGGAAGTATAGTCGGCTCTGACCTTTCTTACACAGAGCATCAGTATTGGCAGTCCAGTCCAATTTATCATCCAGAAGAGTAGAGAGCTTGACAATCTTTCCTAGGGAGGTACCGATTGATGGCTCTCACAACATATTGTATACATTGTTTGGTATTTCACTGTGCCTTCCTCTTTGTATAACCTTCAGATAGTATGAAGAATTGTGAGGTGCTCTATAAATTTAAAAACTGACTAAGGAAATTAGTGTCAAAACTTCAGTTTTCTAATTTGAAAGATTTTTGTTGTATGACTAATATCGATGTCTCTGTATTATTGCTGTAGCTGCACCATTTGAAATTGAAGCCCCTTGTGTACATTATTTTTGTCATTTCTTTACTATGTGGTTAATAGGAACACATCTAGGTAAATATCGCAGATAGGATCAGGCCAGTCTCTATATTGTGTCACCACAATGCTAAGACCAGCGTACTTGAATAAAAGACTGCTTGATGGCTTCTTCTTTGAAGTCTTCTGTGCTGTGTAAAATGCTGTCATATTATTGACAGGTGAATGCTGAATTATTGATATCCCTGGAAGCAGAACACATATCACTCTTTCACAACTAGTCAGTATCAGTATCGTCCTTTCAGAAATTGACAGACCCCACATGGAGACAAAAGATGGTGAAAACGTGATACCCAAAGAGCTGAACACCTCCTTATCCTCTACAGCCCAGAAAGTGCAGTGACAGCATTAATGCCAGGTAGGGGCTCTCCTCTTTTATGGCAGTGCAACAGTTAGCAGGTGGTCAGTTTGCTTACCTCTTCCAGTCTGAAGAACTGTGGCATGTGGTTCTTAGAACCAGGCAATTTCAATCACAGTTTGTGAACAAATTTATGAAACTTCAGAACTAGTGAACAGATTGTATCCAGGAGTTTTTAAATGGCTTAATTTTTTCATTGCTTTTAGTGCACTTCTCAATGGCTTAACTGTCATTGAAAAGCAACATGCAGGTTTTCATGTGCCATCACTTGAGTTAATTATGGTGGATGAGGTGCAATAGTAAAAGGTTATCAGCTGAGGTTAAGCAAATATATAGCGGAGGCATAAGTCTTCAGAGGGGGACAAACAAAAGAGGTGATCAGTCGATCATTTGAGAGATCAGTTTGGGGGTGTGGACCTTACCAGAGACAACAGGACGGACGAAACCAGCTCTGCCAATTATTTGTCCAGGGAGCAGGACCAATGGCTATTGGTGAGTTTTGTAAAATGGTGTTATTCAAGTCTGGTGATTTACTTTCAAACAGCAGTCACTGCAGGAAGGAGGAACTTGAGATGGAGAAATATGGGGCTTGTAGCAACTGAATTGTGAGAGCTAAAGGTAGAGAAGTTGTTGAGGTCTTCATTGCAAGAGGCGATGAGGCAACGGTGTTTTGACTGTGCAGTTGTTCAAGGAGATTTGTTAGTGGGAAACAAAAACCTTGTGTTTTGACTTAAATAATAATAAATAATATTTATGATTGAACTGAAGACACAAAGGGATTTGACAGGAACGATTTTAAAGAAGATATTTTTTAATGCAAGGTGACATTCTTAATCTTTGGTTTTGTAATAAACACTGTTCATGTTTTTGCACTGCAAAGTCTTATTTGCTTCCTCACTTGCTACCAGTCCATCTTGGTCATGAACTACAGGATGTCCCAACAGGTGTAGGTGCCCCTAGCTTTGGCACCAGGACATCACAAAAGAAGTTGTATGGAATACTCCAGAAGAAAATGTATTTTTTAGAGCAAAATAAACAAGCATTTCTGTTTCATAACTCAAGGTTGCAAATGGTATAGTGCTTTAGGTCCTTAACCAATTTTTATTAATTTATCTATTTATTACTGTGCTATGATTTTATTTGCAGTTTATCCCATTATTTAGTTTTTAGAACCTCCTCAAACACACTGATACAGTGGGTGTAGAACAGTTGGCATCAATGTTCTTCTTTCAGGTCAACAACTTCTGGACTGTGGAGCGAACAGGCAGATATGTTACCTCTGGTTGGAAAACTCAAGCAAATGGTCACATCCTTAATAATAGATATGTGCAGTTTATCACGGCAGTAGTAAGCATAAGGCATCAAACATCCCCAAAAGACACTCTAAGCCATTACAGACCACAAATACCCTCTCAAACCATCCTGATTTAAAGAGTAAAAACAGCTTTAGACTACAAAAGAAAATTCCAGCCCCAGAGGAATACACTTAAGAAAATCAGAAACCCTTCACAAAGAAGGCACTGTTGCTGGGAATCACAGTTTAGTCTAAATGTTGGCAGGCTATGATTGCATTAATAAAGATAAGCAATGTTAGAAAGTTAAATACTGTTCAAGAGCATATGGATAAGATGCCACTGTGGGAGCAGATTGAGTTTAAAAAATTGTAATTAAATATCAGCCATACAGTGACACATGAAAAAGGTCATGAATAAAGTGTAAATCTTTCAACTGAGGCCTCTTGTTTTTCTCTTTCATAATGATAATGGTTATAGTTAAGGAGACACATTTTCTTTCACATCATGGAACACAACTAATAATCATATCTTGAAGTACACAAATTGCAGAGATTTACTTGGCTCATTAATTGTTCAAAACAACATTAACAAAATATAATTGTGTGCAAAGTGCCAATAATGCTTTCTTCATAAAGTGTATATTTAGATGAAACAATGCAAAATAAAAATCACATTAAAATGCACAAAGAATAATTATGAATGGTAATGACATTTAAGCAAATGAAAATCACAAGCTCCTTTATGGTCTTGATTAATATGTATCAAAATAAAAGACACCCAGAGCTGCAGCATGAGGAATGATGTGGCTCATTGAAATGATGTTTTGTATAGCCATAGATATGTAATGTGGTAAGGAAGTCTGGAACACAAATAATCTAGTCTAATCATTCATTACATTTATTTAATCAAATATTTCTTGTTATAAAAATAATCTCAAGAAAGAAGATAACTATATTAAAAAAGAAGTTAGAAAGAAAGGTACAAGAAGTGAATATTCAACCAAAAAACGAAATAATTCTTCATATATAAAGTGTTAGACAATCAGAAAAAGTCTTTCTCTTACAGGTGTCACACACGTGCGCTTGGGAGACAGTTTCCATCTATTATCCAACCCGCTATATCCTAACTACAGGGTCACAGGGGTCTGCTGGAGACAATCCCAGCCAACACAGGGCACAAGGCAGGAAACAAACCCTGGGCAGGGCACCAGCCCACCGCAGGGCACACACACACACACTAGGGACAATTTAGAATTGCCAATGCACCTAACCTGCATGTCTTTGGACTGTGGGAGGAAACCGGAGTACCCGGAGGAAACCCACGCAGACACGGGGAGAGCATGCAAACTCCACGCAGAGGGGACCCGGGTCTCCTAACTGTGAGGCAGCAGCGCTACCCACTGCGCCACCGTGCTGCCCAGGAGACAGTGTATGGGCTCAAATAAGGTGTAGTTACCCACCGAACATGGGGATTGGTGCTGCCCTCTAACTCTTCTTTTCCTTTCCTGGCAGAAGTGAAGAAACCACCCAGTAACAACACTTCCGCTTCCAAGCCAACAGATCACGCCTCTTCCCGCATGTCACTTCTGGTTTCAAGCTTACAGATCACGCCTCTTCCTACAAGTCACTTCCTTCAAACCCACCTATATATACCACCCTCATTTATTGTTCTATGGTTCTTTTTTTTTGTTTGAACTCAGTCTGTAAAGATGTTGGTTTTTCCTGTGTCTTACAGTATATGGGGAAGATCCCCAACTCTTTGACAGTGTCCCAGTGTTTATTTTACACAAGGATGAATTTCAAGTGTGCACCAGGGAAGGATTTGGTGGTGACACAACGACTTATCCATCTTCTTATTCAGATACAGTCAATAAGACAACCCAGAAGAACTTTAATCCTGTGTGTCTCCATCTGTACAACTCAGACAACATAAATGACCACCCCAGCAGATAGTGATTTTCATTTGGAGGGCCTGCAGTTCACAATTGCTTCTGCGATTCTTGAAAATATCTTCTTTCGCTAACTGGAGACTAATAAACTATGTTTCCCTTGGCACCCTGATATTTTGGGGTAACTTGATGCTCTGTGGTGTTTCTTTTCTCAATATTCTTTTACAGTGGCAAAATGTCTTTGACTCCCTGAAGTGAGACGTTGGAACCCTTTAATACCAGACCTAAGCACACCTCAGGTGTCACAGTGCTGCCCTTCCGGTTGAGACAGAAGTTCCTTAAAGTAGGGGCAGTCTGTCCCTGCAGCTCCCCCTGGTGGTACAAATGGAACCCAGCAGGGTTGTCTCATGGGACAGCAATTCCCAGCATGCTCCGTGGGAATCTAGGCAGACACCATTACACAGGGAAACTGCCACCTGTTGTATCGGGGGAGCAAATATTCCACGCTAAATGTAGCCTAATGTTCTTCCGTTATACCTTAACCCACCCCAGCCAGAATGCCAGCCTATCTTTGGTGTTCATGACATATACATATACAGCATATATATGTGTGTGTGGTATCTGGTATACATGATTAAATATATGAACCTACTTTAAGAGCAGCTTTATTAAGAACAATTACTTAATAGCCTAATAGGAAGTTGGTCCCCCATTTGCTTTTAAAACATGTTGAATTTCTTGAGACATGGGCTGAAAAAGGAGTACAATATGTGGCACAAAGATACTATTCAAAGTTGAATGCAATGTGGTCAAAATCTGCTCTGAATAACCATTTCATATTGTAGATACTTGGTGGAATTAAGTTTTAGGTGAGGCTACAAAATAAAGACTAATTTATTGTTTTGATGAATGAAACATAGGAGGTCTTTCCTGACCTTTTGGCATGGAACATTATTTGGCTGAAAAAATCAATTTACATTTGGGTACTGCCATGAGGGGATGCATTTGATTGGCATGATTTTTTGTTTATAGTTCACTTATTGTTATTATTAACAGATTTTTTTTCCTAAATGGTTTACATTTTGTAAGGAGTTTGCATGGATCTCATGCTGCTTAACCAGCAAGAGATAAAAAGTACAGATAAGAGGAGAACGCTTCATGTAGATCTAGGTCATCACTTTTTCTGATTTGTATTAATGACATTGATTTCGGTATTGTTAGTAAATATGTGAAATTTGCAGATAATACTAAAACTGGAAGAACAGCAGAGAGTTCAACAACAATTCAAAAAGACCTGGGCATTCTTCAGAACTGGGCAAACACATAGAAAACACAGTTTAGTGTAGAAAAGTGCAAAGTGCTAAATAGGCAACAGAAACATCAATTATAAATACAACATGGGAGACAATGTCCTAAAGAAAGCAACCTGTGAAAAAGATTTGGGTGCTTAAGTTGACATCTAAGCAATGTGCAAAAGCTATTAAAAAGGCAAATAAAATGCTAGGTTTTATTGTAAAAACCTGAATATAAATCAAGGGACACTATGCTTAGACTATACAGTACCACACACTAGTAAAACCTCATCTGGAGTATAATGTGCAGTGTTGGTCACCATAGTACAAGAAAGACAAAGCTGCACTTGAATCTGTGCAGAGGAAAGCAATCAGGTGCATCCCAGGACTTAAGGACATGTTATGCTCTGATGGGCTCAGAGAAATACACCTGTTTAATCTCAATCAGAGAAGACTTTGTGGGAACTTAATCCAGATCAGGATACACAAGTGAGGCCAGCACATCGGCAAAACAAAACCTCCAAAGAAAAAATCACTCGCTTAGTGGCTAATACAGAAGCGAGGTGAGACGTCAGCAAAACGAAACCTCCTAGGAGAGGAGAGCCCAGAGTAGTTCCTTTCAATTACCTGACATCTCTACATTTCATTTTTTTTCTGACGACTTCAATAATATCTAGGACCCTGTGCTTTTTACAGCATGGGCTTACATACGTAGCTATAATAGGCTATATGCACACTCTCTTCCCGATTTCATGTCAGCAAGATACTGCACTGATATCAAAAAGGACTAGCTATGGCGTTTTTCACCGTATCGCTTCAAGACATGCCAGACTTATGGTAATTGATTTAAGTCACATTGTTCCATCAAAAAGGAGCAATAAGGAGAAGGCCTTCAAACCATATATTTCAAGCCAAATCTACAATTACCAAGGTAAGATCTTGACATCTGGAAAACTAACGATTGTCTACGATGAACTTGCATGGGACAAATATGTGATTACATTAGGCTTTTTTAAAAAAGCAGAATTTCAATAATCAGTCATTAAACTTTATTCCGGGACAGGTGAATATGTATGTAAACCTCATACCGCAACTGTACTGGACAAGTTATATCTGCCAGGTATAAGTCACCAAAACATCATCAATAGCAGGAGCGCCTATAAAAACAGGAACTCTGCACAGTCACACATGCTTGTTCCAACTAGTGTGGCAAAAGGCAAACAGTCTTTTTAAGGATAGAGAGCCACCTCAAAAAGCCATGTAAAATGCAAAGAAAACATGCATTGTTGCACTCAGTGCAAATGCTATAATACATAATAACAGGAGTCTGATGGACACCCTACCTTGTTAAAAAGTGAATGTCTCTGTCTGGCCCAGCAAAACTGTGAATGCCAAAAACTGCTGCTTCATTGTAAGGGTCTCAATTTGTTTCCTCAGCTGGAGGATCTCATCTCTGAGAGACATGTTTTCATGAAACACTAGGGTGACAATTGCTAGAGCCGAAGCGTAGTCATGGTCATCAAGGATTTTATCATCCTCTTCCACGCCCGGTGTGTCATCCTCTGTCAATCACTTTCTTCTCTCCCAAACCCCAAGTCGAAAGCAAAATGGAGAAATTGTACCACTCAGATAATGCAGGAAACGCGCCCTTCTTCAACAGTCATCACCCTGTCTCAGACCCTGGGTCACAAAAATCCTCTTTTTTAAAATGCCGGCAACAAACTCAGGTATGGGAACTATCTGTAAAGCTCTTTCTCCGGATAATAATGATCCACTTAGATCGGGTTCCGCATCGGAGGGAAATTGTGTGAAAACTAAGTATCCTGTTGTACTTCCTGGAAGCTTGAAATAAAAGTACACAACAGTGTTCAGCTGTACAGCTTCCTGTACACTGAAACTTAAATTTCTTTTTCTCTTACATTCACTACACAAAAATTACAACTGCATTATGAACAACGGAAGTGACTGAGATGGCTGAGATTTCATCGGAAGTACTTCACCACTACTGTGTGCATATAGCCTATTAATAACATTATAATGTTATGTTTTTGTTATTACATGCCACCAATTTACGTTTTTATGAGAATTGCCATTTGATTCCTAGGTCAATGGTGCTCATTGCCATAGCAACACTTCCCAGAAGTTTGGACATGTGATGTCACGAATATAAAGCTTTTTAACCTGGAATCTGTTCTGAAGAGTGATGTTCTCTCCAGCTGTTGCAAGTCTAAGGAAGACTTCAAGTTGTTGTTGCTGGCTTTTTATGCCAGAGGGACTGCAGAAGGGTGGATGAAATGAATGTCCTGAATATTTTCATGGGATTTTGGGTTGGTTGATTGTGTTTGTTAGCTATGTCAGACACTGTGTGTTTGAGTGGCTTTTTCAGAGAGGGTTATGTATAGTCATGACTAAAACTCCTTTTGCCTATAGACATGATGAAGAACCAAGCCTAGAAACTCTCCCTCTTCCGCATCTGCTGACATGTAAATACGATCTAGCTTGGAAGTTGGCATTCATTTGAGAACCTACAGAAGCAGCTATATTGAAAAACAGAGCCTGGCAATCCATGCTTATTTATTTTCCAGTACTTCTGACCTTTTTGATTTCTCCTTTCATTAAATGAGTTTTGTCCTGGAGACCCCCCATCTCTTTATCTTGTCTTCGTATCTTGTTTTATATTTGACTGCTGGACATTTAACTTTTTTACCCATGTACTTAATAAGGAAGCACATCGGATGGAATCAGTAAAATGGTCAATTCTGTGTATAGGTTAAGCATAATAATAATAAAAGACCTGCGCCTGCATTTATTGAGCATCTTGGAGTAGGAAAAAGGTATTAACTGGCTCAAAGGTCTCAGCGTGTCACAGATTTGCTCCTACTCTTAGGAGTAGCAGTAAAAGTATTTTATCAATTTTCCTAATTTTGAAAAATACTCCTAACTTCAACAGGATTTAGGAGAGCTTATGAGCTGTCATAACTTGCTACGAGCTGCCAGACAGTTGCATTGAGGCAGAGATTGGTAAACGCAATGCAGTAAAGGTGGGATGTTTTGGAAATGAAGGACACTCATGAAAGGAAATTGATTTGACTGAGATGAAACAATATTTGTAACAAATCTTGTATGTCACATGATTGCTCCATCTATGTGAAGAAGCCATGCACTGTCAGCCAAAATGAAAGTTTTGGTAACCTTATTTTTTTTTTTGGCAGCAGAAAAAAATGCAGCTTTGCAATAGTAATGATTGGGGCATTCCACAAGCAACCACCAGCCACAGCAAAATGTCACACAGGTGAGGTGAGCTTTGCATTCAATGATTGCTGAAAAAAACACGTTACAAGCCCAGGGAGATTCAAACAAAGACTCTCAGGTCATTAGATAAATGCGGCCTCATGGAAGATAAGGAGGAGTGAATGTGACCTCAGAAATAACACAAGAATAGCCTAGGCTTGTTTCAGTAACTGTTACTTTATGAGACATTTCCTGTGGCCATAGCAGGAAGCAAAGGTGATGCTTCTAAAATTATAGCTGTGGATCATTCTTTTCTAAAATAAGCATGTCTGTTATTAGGATTTCTTCTTATTCAGTGTGTATGTGTGTCTCAATCTTTACATTTGATTGCTAGTTACAGCATTATTCTTGATGTTGTTGCAAAGTGGTAACAATTACGTGCACTTTTGTGCAATATTGTACCTTTTCAAGTTTCATTCTCCTTCTTCTATTTCTATTACATTGAATATTATTATTATTATTATTATTGTTATTACTATTAACATCATCTTTCTGGTGAAGCATTAGCATTAGTATTATTAAACTACAAATTGTCAACATGAATGCCATTTTGTGTCTCAGAGTGCCGTAAACTTGTGATTTCATTCATTCCGAAATTTGAACTTGTACTCCTGAGAGTGAGTGTAGTCAGGGTGACTAGTCAGACTTCTAGTGCAATTCCTAGGAGTAATTATGAGATGCCTGATAAATATGGGCACTGTTTCTCTTTTCCTGACAGTGTTCTCAATCTCGTTTTGGCATAAGAACAATAGGGCTAGAGAATGGACTTATGTTTTCTGATTTTTTTTCAATTTTCTGTACTTTTGATTCAACTTCATTTCACCTCGGAGAGATGATAATGTTTCTTGCACTTTGTCAAGTTTCCTACTAGTTGGTGTACTTCTAGCAGAAAAAGTTGGTATCTAATGTTTAATTATTCTTAGTCAGGTATTCAAAATAGGGACATCTCTTTGTTGCCTGGTGCTTCATCCTAATTCCATTGTTTTAGGTAGAATGAAACTTTTGCGGCAAAACATTTATGATGGAAAGAATGCAAGTTGTTTTCTTAAGATAAGTTGCTTTGAAAATGTGTATCCAAAAAGTAGAAGGTGCATATTCATAAATACAGAAGAATTTGAACCAAAGAAATCAAACTAGATATTAAAAACACCTGCTTTTTCAAAGGAGTTTTTCAGTATTGGCCCTTTGAGCATCACAATCAAAGAGGAAAAAAATCATGCTTTCAAGTACAGGCTGAAGGGGAATTTAAGAATGGGAACACTGCAGCCTTATTTTAGTTCAAATAATGAGTTGCTGTTGGCATGGAATTCAATGAACACCAGTAAAATGTACAATGTATCTCACACTAATTTGACAAAAGTGTTTTAGAAAGGACCCTACCCTGCTCCATATGCTGCTGAGATTAGCTCTGGTGTTTCACAATCCATAAGTGAATATCATGAATGAATGATTGTCATTAACAATTTTAGTGTTAATTAAAGGGCTCTTAAGGATTTCAAAATGCATTTTAATCATTATTTTGCCCTCAATCTGTGAATTGCCCATTTGACACTCACATATATAATAATGCCTTGAAGTTAAGAAGTGAATTTAAAGTTGAATGACTTACTTTAAAATAAATCAAAAACTGGAATCTATTATAAAAATCATGATCAATGCACCTATACTGTATAGCAAAATTATTTAAAAAACATGAATGACTAAATCTTAGTGTGTGAAAAGGCAAAACTGTGAATGGCATATTAGATAACTACAAAAGATGGGCCAAATGATGTAAAAGTAAGTTAATCATTAAATAAAATGAGTCTTAAGTCACAACGTGTGATTTGTTAGAAACCACTGAGTGATTCACATTTTCTGTGTGCATGTTTTTATTCATTTTTTGTTATGAAAGTGAAACTGTAAGAATCTATTTCAGTTTGATTCTTTGGCTTCTTGGGAATCTGACAAAACTGGACTTTGTGGTGTAACATACCTTCAGAAAGTAAAGTATAGTTGAAAAATTGCCGTAAATCACAATATACCCATTGCAGACATGATGCAGTGTCTTTCTATTTTCTTTTTTGGCACAATTAGTTATTCTATTCAATAATTACATTTATTTCATGCTTATTTTGTTACATGTATAACATAATGGTCAATCCATGGACTACATTAAAAAGTCAACAATTGCTGATTGAGTTTCTACTTTCATGGTGTTGATCCAGCATGGTAAATATGAGACTTCCTTTCAAATGATATCGAGACTGGAAAATGCTGGTTCAGAAACTGGAAGCATAAATGGATGAATGAATAAATTTAATGTGTACTAATATGCATGTGTTGCCATGAGTAACGTGTCTGTAAACTTATGACACACTGACTGCAGCTTGGCATCCTCTTGCTTTGAGACAAGATAGTCAACCTCTTGGGGACACGAGGAGCAACTAAATAGCACCCCCTTAGATGCAAGGGATTTATTAAAAGCAGTGACTGTATGCCCAAAAAATGGAGACCAATGGTGCGCATCAGAGGCTAAAACTGGCTGAGTAATAGAAGGAAAAGCTGGAAATCCAGGCTGTGCAAGAGAAGCAGGTCTGCATGTTGTCACGCACGTGCGCATGGGGAGCTGCGAAAAGACCTGACGAGCAGCGTAACATATCGTGCCAGGGGATCAAGGCTCTGTTCTCTTGTCCCCGCAGAAAGACAGAAACAACGCCGCCATAACTTCCCCGGACACACTAAACCACACGCTGCCACTTCCGCATTCCATCCCTTCCTCTGGTCCCACCTTGATGACGTCATAACTCCCATACAACACTTCGGTTCCTCCCAGCATTATCCTCATTATTTAAGTTCCCCCCATCAACTACGAGGGGGTGTGTTGTAATGACTGCAAGTCAAAGCATTGACCGAACCTTTTTTGTTTTTTGCAATTTCTGTACAGTATACGGGGCCGGAAACCCCAAACCTTTATACACTTCTGTCTCCTTATTTACAATGTTTTCAGTAAATAGTGTGCAGAAGAAAACTGGACATGGGAGACTAAAAGATAAGACAACAGGAGTAGAAGTAGGTCGACCCTTAATTATTTTAGCCCATAAAGGAGTGGGTGGCACAAACAGGACAGAAGCATAATCTGGAGCAGATGGTTAAAAAATAACGTAGGTAGTACAAAAAGGAGTAGGTAACTCAGTTGAGATGGCAACAAAAAACTTGACTAATAATTTATTTCTAACATATGTTGCTACACAAAGTGCTTTACATAGACAGTGTGGATCCACCTCAACTACCACCAGTGTTGAGCATTTATCTGGATATTGTCACGGCAGCCATATTTTGCGGCAGTATGCTCACCACACATTAGTAATTAGGTTGTGAAGGGATGTGAAAGACAGCCAATTAGTTACAGAGAACGATTAGGAGGCCAGAAGGCCACAATGGGTAATTTAATCAGGATATCAAGGAACACCATACTGTTTTTGCAAGATGCCCAGGGATATTTTATGACCACATACAGTCAAGACCACACTCTTATGTCTATTCTAAAGGATGGTACCATTTTTCAACACAATGTCTTTGTCAATGCACTGGAGCATTGTTATTCCACACATTGGGATAACCTCTTCTGGCAGCAACCCAAGCTTTTCCTTGTTATGCTCCCATCCAAGTACTGATCGGACCCAAACATGATTAGCTTCATGTGGATTTCCTGTTTGGAAGTGGAGTTGGTATGGCTGTTGTCTCAACTGCAGAAGAAACATGTCAGAGTTTAGGTGATTTTAAAGAAATATCACAAAAAGTATCTGGCACAGTGGAAGAGGAAGTATACCTGACTGACTTGAGTTCAAAAGTTGGAGTCTTAGCCTTGGGGGCGGAAAAGTAATTTCTCTTACTTTCTTAACATAACGAATTAGAAGTTACTGAATATGGGCTAGACTTACTGACACACAATTCTCCAAATTAATAAAAAAATATCATTCATGATGTCAGGAATGCAGGCAATAAAGGAAGTTGCAATAAGAAAAAAAAATGTTTGTTAAAATTATGTTGGGAAGCAGGTGAAACCTTGAGGCCTACAAGACATTTTTGATAAAATGTACCTACCTCCCCTAATGATTTATCCAAATCTTTGAACTAAGCAGGTTTTAAGCAGATATTTATTGGTTTGTGTGTAGTTCATTCTCGTACTAATTGCACACAAGATAACAAAAGGGTGCGAGACCTCTAAAAGAACATTCACCAGGCCTCACCTGAGGCAGTCAGTCTCTAACCTCCATAAGTTCCAAAATAACTTAAATAAATCTAAAATGCCACTCAGGAGAGAGAAACTATTAAAAAAAAACAGAAGGACAAGGCCAATGCAAAATCTTTGTTAATAACGACATTTATTTGAAACACACTAAAGAAGCACAAAAGGCGAAAAATAAGGCAAAGGAATTACCTAAAAAGGCAATCCAGAGCAAACAAGTCTCAAAACGTATTTCATAAGAACAGAAGAAATTAAAATCAAGAAATTATAAAAATCAAATACTTACAATGTACTTTATGAGAGTTAATGATCCACTGAATGATCCATTCTTCAGCCTTACAATATATAGCCTGAGGGTGGTGCTTCAGCAGTGCCATCAGTGAGACCATATCAGGGCCCACAAGGAATGCACTGAAAGTGACACATATAGTACCGGGACCCCTAAGAGCTAGGAGCTAGGAGTATGGTGTCCATCTTGAGATGTTACGTGCGTTCTTACATGTATATAAAATCAAAGTTGCGGAGGGGGCACTTTGGTGTGTCATGCTAATGCATACCTGTATGTACAATCGAAAAGCAGGAATGATAACAGGGACAAAACTAAGTAAAGAGCAGACAAAAAAGAGGAACTTATCTCTCTGGTTTTTGTGAAAGAGAACTTGAACTCTTGCCTTTCTTCTGGGAGGGCTTGTCCACTTGCTTATTTATCAAGTACCTAAAAAACCTCCTGTTCTCGAATCCCCTTTATCTGTTTCAGTTACTTTCTTGACTTTCTTCCCTCCTCACCACTGCCAGTTTTGAGTCCTCTCCACCAACTGTTCATAATGCCTGAAGCGATTGATTTGACTTGCATGTTTTGCAGAGTGACTTGAAAATCCTTCATGGCATTCCTTGGGAAAGTGGCAGATGAATTGAGTGCATTGTAGAAAAAATGTTTTCCAGGAAAAAAAAAGAAAACAGGCCACACTAGGTTTGTGGAGCAAAGGTGGAGAGCATCTTATACTGCAAGGAATTATTATGCATGGAAATTCATCTTGTTTAACAAGAAAAGCTGTACCCCATAAAGAGACCAGACTGCCTACTAATTCACAAAAAAAAACTGAGGTGGAAAGATTTAGAGCTCTGTGAGTGCTTGGCCAAAAAAACTACAATGCATAAGCAACAGAGACAAGGGAGCTGCATGCTTCAGATAAGTACAAAATAATAAAAACTATATATATAGTCACAGATGTACGGGGACACTGCCCGGCCGGGACGCCTGGACAGTCCCCAACTAGGACAATACTTCTCCTTGGCCACGAGAGGGCAGCCGCCCGGGTCTATTTGGGGGCCACAAAGACGGAGCTGGGATGCCCGTGAGAGGACGTGGCCACCGCCAGGGGGCGTCCGGACAGTTGGAGAATCCTGGATGGCGGCACTTCCGCCACACCAGGAAGTGCTGCCGGAAATAATTCCAAGAAGAGCCGGAGTGCTTCTAGGTGCTTTCCTGACACTTCCTCCACACCAGGAAGTGACGTCAAGGAGAGCACCTGGGGCTCATCCGGGTCAGGATAAAAGGGGCCGCCTCCTTCCAGACAATGAGCCAGAGTTGGGAGGAAGGAGACGAAGCTTGTGAGGAGGAGGAAGGAGGTTGAGAGAGAGAGAGAGAAAGAGAAAGAAAGAAAGAAAGAAAGAAAGAAAGAAAGAAAGAAAGAAAGA
>JANRMT010062843.1:7176100-7224507 GCA_026402145.1 Polypterus bichir lapradei | reverse complement strand
AGAAAGAAAGAAAGAAAGAAAGAAAGAAAGAAAGAAAGAAAGAAAGAAAGAAGAAGAAGAAGAAAGGAAAGAGAGTTGCTGAGAGAAGGCATTGTGGTTACAGTGGAAAAAATAAATAAACAAGAGTGTTTTGGACATCCTGGTGTCGGTCTGTCTGTGTCTGGGGGTACGGTTTCCACAATGGCGCCCAACGTGGGGCCTACCTCCTGCTTAAAGGGGAGAACCCCGTTTTTAAAAATATTTTGTGGAAGCAACCCCGCACAGCAGTCGAACAAGCACTTCCATCGCGACACGCAAGCCTGCACCAACGCCTCTGGAAACGCTCGCAGAGGACCACGCCTAACGGACATCTGGTATTATGGGGAAGAAGAAGGGCAAACGTGCCCTAAAGACAGCGACGCCTCTACCCGGCGTCGTCGTTGCGGATGCACGGGGCGGCGGAAGAGGCCGCCCAGTGGCAGCATATTCGAGAAGACCGGATTCAGGAGGTAAGTCTCGTGTCGGATGGTGATACGCTTGGCGGGACTTACCCTGCGGTCCCCTGGTTTTGTTTTTTAGTAGGGGACTGCCCAAATCCGCGTCTATGGCCAAAGCATGCCGACCCGTAGAGTGACAACGAGATGGCGACGGGAGACGAAGAGGAGCCGCTGTCGACTGCAGAATGGCTGCGGGGTGGAAGCTGCCCGGAAGACTCTTCCCCGAAGGCGTCCGCTCATAGGGTGGAGGGAGCGTTGGAAGACCGGAAGTTCCTCCCAAAAACAAGCACGGGATTGGACGGAGTGTGTTGTGTGCCCGCCGATGAGTACAAGAAGGCGGGACCAACGAACGTCAATCCTGGGACGCTCGAAGACCCAGTGGAGCATGCACAGGAGCTCCACGGCTCCCAGCCGGCAGGTGAGTCTGAAAAATGTATGACTTCAGTGCCGGCTGGCTTAAGTGACTTGTTATTGGCTGTACAGGAGTTAGAGAAAGTCTTTCGTCCTGTACAGCCTCTCTTACAGGTACTGCAAAATTTGACGGGGGTAATCAAGACGCTGGAGGAGACTGCGGACGCGCCCGGCGCAGCGGGCCTATCATGACCTCCCAGAGGAGGAAGCCGCCCAGTATACGCTCTTGAAGGCTTAGATCTATAAAATCTACGGCGTGACCTCTGACCAGCAGGCGAGGGAGTGGCGTTATTGGCGATTCGACCCCAACGACCCACCTTGGGCCCAAGCCTTTGAGTTCTGGGGGAAAATCGGACGCTAGCTTAGGCCAGATGTTAACCAGGCTCAACAGGTAGTCGAGCTGGTCGTGTGTGAGGCATTCATCTACGCCATGCCAGACTACCTCGCCCAGCAGGTTCGGAGACACCCATTTAAGAATATGGACGGTCTCCTAGAAGTACTCGAGCACCAGCTGGCGTTGAACCGACTTGGGGAGGCGGAGAAGCCAGCTCGTGGGGCCCGACAGAGACGCGTGGCCATACTGGAGGCCACCCGTCGCGGTCTAGAGGCTCCGGCTAAACCACGCGACAGAGGCCTCCACCACACCGCGCTGTTTCAAGTGTGGTGAGGTGGGGCATATTCCTGTCCCCTGAATCAGGAACCCATGGACTGCAGCTGGACTCGGGGTGAGAGGTATTGTGCGCTGTCTAATCCCCTGGGAGTTAAAAATACAAGAGTGGTTTTGGTTAATGGGCATTTGGTGCTGGCATTGTTTGACTCTGGGAGTAACATTACCATTGTTGCTCGCCACTATGCTTTACCGTGACAGTGGGCTGCCCCAAACTCCAGGGTTACTTGTATTCACGGGAAGACCAGGTCATATAGGTCCGCTTACTGTTACATAACTTGGAAAGGGGAACCGAAGAAAATGCTTGTTGCAGTGTTGCCCGAACCCCCCTTTCCGGTTATTTTGGGACATGACTGGTCGGAAAGTAAACGCGGTGGGACAGTTGCCACTCCGGAAACCAAGTTGGGTTTGATAATGGAGGGACAGGGTCCCCTCCCAGCTACTCCCACGCCGTGCACTTCGCCAACTATTGATAATGTGGAGCCAGCGTCCTCGGGGGCGGGCCCTAACCCGGATACACAGCCGGAGGAGAGGCCATCTCAAGAAGAGGCGACTCCCGATCCCCTAGCCAGTGCGGATTATCAATTCCGCTTCACGCCGGCTTCATTCAAAAGAGAACAGTGGAATGACGATTCCCTGAAGTTTGCCTGGAATGTGATAGTATCCGCGGATGACATTTCGTTAGCTGATTCCACTCCACCAGGACCCTACTTTGTACTGGAGAACGAATTGCTGTGAACTAGCACATGCCCACCTCCTAGGCGCTCACCTTGCTCCAGTTTTATTGGCCCGGGATCAATGAGGAGGTCCGACGCTTCTGTCAGTCCTGCCCAGTCTGCCAGCTGCGCCAGATTCCCAGAAGGGACCGTGCTCCTCTCGTACAGTGTCCATTTTAGGACATCCTCCTCCCTCTGAGAAAACTCCATCATTCCTACTACCTCCGACAAAATATTCCTCCTCCCTGCGAGGAATCCCCCGTCACCCCTCCTCCCTCCCCCCTCCCCTCTCCTCCCTCCTTCCTTCCACCACCGTCCGCTCTCAGTTCTCCGATGTCCGTTTTCCCTCATCCACCCTCCTATCTCTGTCATCCGTCTTCAGCTCTCCGTCAACCCCCACACTCCCCCCGCCCCCCCGCACATCACGGCATTTTCATTAATGAAGTGACGTAATACTCCAGCTCCACCTTCTTCACAAGTTCATTAACCGAATTATTTGTCAATTATATTTACAGTAAGAATTTACAGCACGACTCAAACGTGGGAACAAAGGTAAATGATGTTGTTGAGTGTCTTTTAATACTGTGTAAGCATATATATTAACACGTGTGCATTAAAACGTGTGCATTTACGGGGTGATTTCTCAGGCTTAAAAGCTCACCTTTTATTAAAAAGTTAAACGCAAACTTTTTTCATTCTGAAAGGCACAAACCACGTCGGATTTCAGCCATTAAACAGACGAAAATTTCAGTACACCAGATAAATAAGCGCAGCATATTAACAGTTGTATTGTATGATTATAATACATATAGGAATGTGTTAATCGTTAACTAATAGTATGGGATGGTGTTTTTCGACTCAGCTACAGATACCGATGGAAACCAGAACTGCTTTGGAAAAATACGAACGCCTTAAGGCCGATCTGGAAGAAGGTAGCGCAGCGCCTTGATTTAAACGATTCCATGTCTTGGTGGGTTTGCATAGCTTGTTGTCAATATCTTTACACCTGTTTTTTAAGGCTTATTGAGTGAAAGGGGCTTTCATGAAAAAAGTTAGGGCTTTGCTACAGGATACACCCTCCACAAGTCAAGGAAGTAAAAATAAAGGTACTGTATATATTTCTGTTTTATTTAAACCTTTTAAGTTTGAATGGGGGGCGGCACGGTGGCGCAGTGAAAGGTGCCAGTTAGGAGACCCGGGTTCGCTTCCCTGCGTGGAGTTTGCATGTTCTCCCCGTGTCTGCGTGGGTTTCCTCCGGGTACTCCGGTTTCCTCGCACAGTCCAAAGACATACAGGTTAGGTGGATTGGCGATTCTAAATTTTCCCTGGTGTGTGGGTGTGTGCGCCCTGCGGTGGGCTGGCACCTTGCGCGGGGTTTGTTTCCTGCCTTGCACCCTGTGTTGGATGGGATTGGCTCCTGTATTTAGGATATAGCGGGTTGGATAATGGATGGTTGGAAGTTTGTATGCATAGCCCCATTTGGCCGTTTTAGTTTTTTTTTTTTTTTTTCAGTAATATTTCAGCAAACCCGGAGCTTGTCAGTTCAAATCCTACCTATGCTACAAAAAACAAAAGCAATGCAACAAATTGTACCTCAGATGTTGCAAGTTGCTAGGATAAAGGCATAAGTCAAATAAATAAATATGTATTACACACATAGGATCATTTATTTTCAGTTAAGTCATCTGCAGCAAACCTTAAAAATTAGGGTTTCTCCTTTTTAGATAGTGCAAACTGTTTTCTCTTGGAGAGCTTTTTTCATTTCATTGAAAATTAAAGCAGCAACTGCCAAAATATGTAGCTCTCTTATTAATTTTTCAACATTGTGTAAAATAACTTCATAAAGTAATATAAAAGGTTTAAATGCTGGTTATCCTTTTACACTAAAATATTACTAAAGAGATACAAAAAAAGTAAAATGCATATGTTGTTTTTCTTTAGGGAGATTAAATAGCCTTTTACTGAAGAAATAAAAAAAATCAAAACGGCCAAATGGGGCTATGCATACGAACTTAAAAGGTTTAAATAAAACAGAAATATACACCTTTATTTTTACTTCCTTGACTTGTGGAGGGTGTATCCTGTAGCAAAGCCCTAACTTTTTTCACGAAAGCCCCTTTCAGTCAATAAGCCTTAAAAACAGGTGTAAAGATATTGACAACAAGCTACGCAAACCCACCAAGACATGGAATTGTTTAAATCAAGGCGCTGCGCTACCTTCTTCTAGATCGGCCTTAAGGTGTTCGTATCTTTCCAAAGCAGTTCTGGTCTCCATCGGTATCTGTAGCTGAGTCAAAAAACATTATTCCATACTATTAGTTAACGATTAACACGTTTCTATATGTATTATAATCATACAATATAACTGTTAATATGTTGCGCTTATTTATCTGGTGTACTGAAATTTTCGTGCGTTTAACGGCTGAAATCCGACGTGGTTTGTGCCTTTCAGAATAAAAAAAGTTTGCGTTTAACTTTTTAATAAAAGGTGAGCTTTTAAGCCTGAGAAATCACCCCATAAATGTACACGTTTTAATGCACACGTGTTAATGTGTATTAAAAGACACTCAACAATTAACGTAATTCACCTTCGTTCCCGCGTTTGAGTCGTGCTGTAAATTCTTACTGTAAATATAATTGACAAATAATTCGGCGAACGAACTTGTGAAGAAGGTGGAGCTGGAGTATTACGTCACTTCATTAACGAAAATGCCGTGATAGGGGGCGGGGGTGGTGTGGGCGTTGACGGAGATCTGAAGGGGGATGACGGAGATAGGAGGGTGGATGACGGAAAACGGACATTGGAGAACTGAGAGCGGACGGTGGTGGAAGGAGGGAGGAGAGGGGAGGGAGGAGGGGTGACGGGGGATTCCTCGCAGGGAGGAGGAATATTTTGTTGGAGGTAGTAGAAATGATGGAGTTTTCTCGGAGGGAGGAGGATGTCCTAAAATGGACACTGTACTCTCGTCCCGATTTCCCTCATGGACGTACCCTTTGAACGGATCGGGATCGATCTAGTAGGACCCCTGGAACCTTCAACAAGCGGCCACAAATATATTCTAGTGATGGTCGATTAAGCAACTCGATACCCTGAAGCGGTTCCCCTGCAAGCCACCAATTCGAAGAACATCGCACGGAAACTTGTAGCCCTCTTTTCCTGGGTGGGAATACCTAAAGAGGTTCTCACAGACCAAGGTACACCCTTTACTTCTGATATGTTCAGGGAGGTTGCCAAGTTGCTCCGCATCAATCATCTCAGGACGTCGGTTTACCACCCCCAGACTGACGGGTTGTTGGAGCGTTTTAACCAGAGCCTGAAGCAGATGCTCCGCAAGGTAGAACTGGGACCAACTTTTCGCTTATCGGGAGGTGCCTCAGGCCTCCACCGGGTTTTCCCCTTTTGAGCTCCTATACGGACGCCAACCCCGGGGTATCTTGGATATCCTAAAAGAGGGCTGGGTAGGAGAGGCGCGTCCCTCCACGAATATCCTAGAATATATCACGCAGTTACGTGATAGACTAGAGAAAATCAGGCCCCTCCTAAAAGAGCACATGTCCAGGGCTCAAGCAGCGCAGGTCCGCAATTACAATACAAACTCGTCCCTACGGGAGTTCCAGCCAGGGGACCGGGTCATGGTACTCGTGCCCACTTCCCACTCCAAACTGTTGGCCCATTGGCAAGGCCCATTCGAGGTTAAAGAGAGGAAAGGGCTCGTGGACTATTTGGTGCTTCAGCCAAATCGTCGTCCGAGTGAGAGAGTGAAACCCTGGAGGGACAGGGAGGAACCGTCCCGTCCAGGCCCGACCCACTCCCTTTTTTCAGAAACTGACGTTCTTAACCTCGGCCACAATCTGAGTCCTCCCCAGCGACAGGAGCTCCTGGAAGCGATCCGGTCAGTCCCGGAAGTGGTCAGTGAAGCACCAGGGTGGACCGCGTTGATTCAGCATGACATAGTGACCGACCCGGGGGTGGTAGTCAGGGAAAGACCCTATCGCCTCCCGGAGGCGAAACGTGCAGAGGTGGAGCTAGAGGTACAACGTATGTTGGAACTGGACATCATTGAGGAAAGCCATAGCCCCTGGTCCAGTCTGATCGTCCTCGTGTCTAAGCCAGATGGTTCCTGGAGGTTCTGTAATGACTTCAGGCACCTCAATCAGGTTTCCAAGTTCGATGCCTACCCGATGCCCCGGATTGATGAGCTGCTTGAGAAGCTGGGGACGGCTCACTTTCTAACTATCTTAGACATGACCAAAGGGTACTGGCAAATTCCTTTAACGGCATCCGCAAGGCAGAAAACAGCCTTTAGCACCCCTAGTGGACACTGGCAATACAAGGTCCTCCCATTCGGACTGCACGGGGCGCCAGCGACCTTCCAGCGTCTGGTAGACAGGGTGCTACGGCCCCACCGGTCCTATTGTGCCGCCTACCTGGATGACGTTGTCATCTTTTCCGACACCTGGGAGGAGCATGTATTGCAGGTTTACGCCGTCCTCCTGACGCTAGCGAAAGCCGGCCTCCGCATCAATCCCCGGAAATGCTACTTTGGATTGAGCGAGGCCAAATACTTAGGGTACCTAGTAGGAGGAGGGCTGGTGAAACCCCAGTGTACGAAGGTAAAAGACATCTTGGAATGGCCCCGTATGGTGGTCAAGAAGCAGGTGCAGGCCTTCCTGGGTTTAGCGGGGTATTATTGCCGGTTTGTACCTCGTTTTTCCGAGAGGCAGCGCCCTTGACGGAGTTGACAAAGAAACGGGCTCCTTTTCACGTGGTGTGGAATAGTGACGCGGAACGAGCATTCAGTGACTTAAAAACAGCCCTTAGCTCGGCACCTGTGTTGAGAACACCTGACTTTTCTCATCCCTTTCTCCTCCAGGCCGATGCTTCGGACACAGGCCTGGGCGCCGTGCTGAGCCAGAGTATTGATGATGTCGAGCACCCCGTCATGTACCTGAGCCGGAAACTGCTGGACCGGGAGACCAGATATATATATATATATATATATATATATATATATATATATAGATATATATATATAGGTCGAGCGGGAGGCCCTGGCCATTAAGTGGGCATTGACGTATCTGTGGTACTACCTCCTGGGTCGGGAGTTCACCTTGGTAACGGACCATGCCGCTCTCCAGTGGATGGCTCTGCATTGGGAGTCGAATCCCCGGGTCACGCGGTGGTTCTTGGACTTGCAGCCCTACAAGTTCACGGTCACTTATTGCCGGGGTGGCCTGCAAGCCAATGCCGATGCTCTCTCCCAGATCCATGACCTCTCAGTCCGGTCCGCCCGGATCAGTTGACGGATCCGACGGGCATCGCCAAACAGCCGGCCGGGGGACGAAGGCGGCGTACTAACCTTTCTCTCTCTTGTACCATAGGAAAGGTGAAGCGACGCCGCCATAAACCAGCCAGAGTAAAAACAGAACAGCACTTCCGGGTTCCCTTCTTCCCTCTGGTCCCCCGATGATGACGTCAAGTTTCCCATGCACCACCATGTCTACCCAGCAGCCATCACGCCTGATTTCCGGTCCCTCCTTTTGAAAGTGTTCCTCCAACCCTCCATTTTGTGTTTGTAGTTCGTTCATGCTTTCTTTTATTATTGTGAAACAGCGAAAAGATCGTGTTTTTCAGTTTGTTGACAGTATACGGGACTCACAACCCCAAACCTTTATGCGCTCCGTGTTATCCTTTTTTACAACACACATACATAACATACATACATACACACACACACATATATAAGCATATATACACATATACATATATACATATACAGTACATACATATCTACATACACACACACACACATATATATATATATATATATATATATATATATATATACATACATTCACATATATATACATATATACATATATGCACACACATCCACATATATATACTGTGAACCTGAACCCGGACACAGACAGACGGACATCGTTGGCTCTACCACACACTGTTTATTTACAATATTATGTACAAATCACGTGCACCACAAACCCCAGTGCCTCCAGCATCGATTCCCCCAATGTCCAGGCCTCACAGTCTTTGTGCCTCTCTCCTGGCCGCCTCCAGTCCTCTTTCCAGCTCTGTCCTCTTCCACCCGACTTCCGCTCTGAATGAAGGGAGGCGGCCCCTTTTATCCGCACCCGGATGAGCTCCAGGTGCTCCCCGGCAATCTCCCGCTGACACGCCCCAGTGTGGCGGAAGTGCCAGCTGTTCTCCCGGAAGCTCTCCCGGTGTCCCTGCTTCTCTTCCCCCCAGCACTTCCTGGTGTGGCGGAAGTGCTGAGGTCCAGGGTCCCCAAGGCATTGGGGCCCCTCCTGGTGGTGACCACGGGCCCCTACAGGGTGGGGCTTCCATGCCCTGAACCCATGGCCCCCAAAGCAACCAGGAAGGCGGCCCCCACGTGATCCCAGATGGGCACACGGCCACTTCCGGGCCTCCAAGGTGCCCCGGCCGGGTCGTGGCCCCTGGCATCCCTGACAATACATATATACATATATACACACACATACATATATAAACATATATATACATATACATATATACATATACATACATATCCACATATATCCATACAAAAATATATATACACATATACATACATACTGTATATATGGTTGAAATAGTTTTTACTGTCAAATAATGCAAAAGAGTACACGAAACGTGTTTCGCTCTAATACTGGGCTCATCAGGCGTACGCACTCACTGCACTCCCTCTCGGGAATCGAACCTTGGGCGTCAGTGTCAGAGGCGAAGCCTCCTACGTTGCCCCATGGCGTGTGGTTTGATTATTTGACAGTATGTAGATCGGGGTAATTACATTCAAGGAATTCGTAGTCTGAATCACAATCTGACTGTATGGGT
The DNA here is from genome assembly GCA_026402145.1 of Polypterus bichir lapradei. Lineage (NCBI taxonomy): Eukaryota > Metazoa > Chordata > Cladistia > Polypteriformes > Polypteridae > Polypterus > Polypterus bichir. The sequence continues at coordinate 7,215,363 of JANRMT010062843.1, read as the reverse complement.
GGTTACCTACCAGGTAACGCTTGTGGTTGGTCAGCAAGTCGGCTAACGCCACAGCATGTGGTTCGTTTATTTCAGAATATGTAGATCGGGGTATATATATATATATATACACAATATATATATAGCAAAATACCCGCGCTTCGTAGCGGAGAAGTAGTGTGTTATGAAAAAGAAAGTTATGAAAAAGAAAAGGAAACATTCTAAAATTAACATAACCTGATTGTCAATGTGATTGTTTTGTCACTGTTATGAGTGTTACTGTCATTAAGGATTTGATTTTCATTATTTCTTTCAATCAGGTTCATATTTGGAGGACGTGTTGTTTTGAAGTTACATTCCATGCAGTTACATTCCGTGTTTGTCAACCGTTGTAAAGATAACAGGTTTCATTCATTGAAGTCTTTACTACGCAATAAGATTGTTAAGCCTTATGATAATGTTCCCGCACAGAGGATTTAGACAGACGCACTGGGAGAAGTATAATCTGAACATCTCTACAGTGTCGTTTATTTTCGGGTTGTAATGTTCATCAAATTTACGTATCATCTGGTCCAGTGGCGGACCGTGCATTTCACACCTAGGCCTTCAGTAGTGCTCCGTCTGAATCAACCCGCCCCTCAAAAACTAATTTATGGTTATAAAAACCATCTTAATATGCAGAAATACAGTATAAAGAGCTGCTGCATCGCAGATAGATAACTCCTGTAGCCACAATAAATGCCTTTATTGAATAGACAAACCAGGGATGAACAAGTTCCTTTCTACTGCAGCTACAGCCACAACAGACATAAAAAACATCAATAATAACTCATAAACTTGCAATATTATTTAGGAAAATTGCAACATTTTACTCACCAGAAATTTGGATTAATTGTAAACTAAATCCATCCTACTCTCTTTCCTCAAAAACAGTTCAATTACTCTGTCGTACAGATTATCCGTTGTGGTGGATGGCTGGCCGTTTATCCCGGCCAATACCCCCAAGCCGCCAGGTGGAGCCCTCCTTGCAGTATGGAGGTCCCCAGAAGACCAGCAGGGCATCATGGACAATGTAGTTTTTATACGCAGCCATGCTGGATGCCGTGGGGGCCACTAGGGGATGCTGCAGGGAGGAATAATGGCTATTTTCCCTACGCCCCGGAAGCACACGTGGACAAGAGGAATGATGTGCTTCTGGGGTGAAGAAAAGAACTTGTACCTGACCTGGAAGTGATTGAGAGTTACATGGACTGGGGATGGAGAACACATCCGGGTCAGGAGATATAAAAGGACTGTGAGAGCTCCCAGACAGCGAGCTGAGCTGGGTGGAAGGGTGGCAACGCGTCTGGGAGCTGGAGGATTGGTTTATTGTTTCTTAGTGATTATTATTGTTAATGTATGAGTATAGTGGAGGAGAGGGTGCTTTGTGCACTGTGGCATTTAAATAAAGTCAAAGTTTGGACTTTTACCTGGTGTCTGGAGTCGTGGACAGGGGTTCAAGGGAGCGAGAGCGCCCCTTATCTACCACACCGTGCTCTTCAGTTCCATCAAAAAGTCCCTTTCTATCGCCATCGAAGCTAATGCTGCAAGTCGAACCTGACCTGTCGTATTTCTGGCATAAGTTTTAATTCGCTTTAGGGCTGAAAATGTCCACTCAGCAGAAGCAGTGTACACGGGAATAGTCACCGCCAAATATAACAATGTGAACAGCTGCCCCATGCTCTCATTCAGAATTTTCTGATGAAGGAGGTCAAGGAGATCAGTGGGAGATTTTCCTGCAAAATCATCCATGGCATACATTACAGTCAGTTCTGTTTTTAGCCGAGACAGATCAAAAACTGCTGCGTGGCTCTTGTGTTAAACTGGAGAAGGCTGCATGCGGGAAATTTTTCTTATATTCCCGAAACTTCTGGGGGTCAAAGAGCATGACAAACATCAGTTTTTCGTGGTCTTGAAATCTGGTCTGTGTTTTGCAAATAATATTGTCCAGAATCCTGCCATGGAGTTGGCCGTAGGAGGATCTTGCGCTCGTAGCGCCTGCGGTGCGTTCAGTGGCCTCATAGAGTTCCTCATATCGGCTTCTATCCAATCAATGGGTCTGAATACAGTGACGTTGCCATACGCCTGCTAGAGGGCCCTACTGACACCAACTCAAAATCTGATTGGTTGAAGCAACAGTTTAATCAGCATTTCTTCTGTGTTAGTGGGCCTGCAGAACGTATTGTCAAGGCCTCTCTGCCTGGCAACAAATGATGGCTGAAATGTGATTGGTTAAATGTTTTAATACGAAAATACATGTCTGGAAGCAGCACAACCATCGGATTAAACTTGTATCTCATGAATATCTTGTGCAATCTTGCAATGTCCGTGGCTTTATTTAATTTTAGCTCAGACCTGGCACTTAAAAATTTCTCTTGCACTTTCGCTGAGGGAGGGTTTCCGCAGTAGCTGCACTTATGAATATGCTAAGCACAGTCCTTCACCCGCGAATATTTACCTTATATGGGCAGGCACTCAATTACGTGGGAGGCGTGACGATGCGAGACGCAACTCTGCCTCACACGGCGACCAAGCTGCAGGCTATTACAGTATATGGACGAAATTAGGTTCCAGTTATGACCGTTACACGTAGAATTTCGAAATGAAACTTGCCCAACTTTTGTAAGTAAGCTGTAAGGAATGAGCCTGCCAAATTTCAGCCTTCCACCTACACGGGAAGTTGGAGAATTAGTGATGAGTGAGTGAGTGAGTGAGTGAGTGAGTGAGTGAGTCAGTCAGTCAGTCAGTCAGTCAGTCAGACAGTCAGTGAGGGCTTTGCCTTTTATTAGTATAGCTATAAATGCTGGGGATTTAGTGATCTGCAAAAAGCAGAACAAGAATTTGTGCCATTAACATAAAATGAAAACTTTACCCCAAGTACCATTGGAAGTAAAGATGTCTTATAAGTTGTGGTCACCAGGGGGTGCCAGAGAGTTCCAAAACCCAAGACACAGTATAACTCCAGAAATTAAATGAATAAAAAAACAGGTATTTATTTACACCGTGCACCTTTCCATTACTCACCTCTCTAAAATAAGCCACAATTATACTAAACAAATTAATTCTTCCTACTCTCCACTTTTCACTGAGGGCTGCCTGCTGCCTCCTGACTCTGACTCAGTTCAAAGTGAAGCAGTGGGTTTCCTTTTAAACCAGTCCTGGTTACTGCTTCTGGTTTTCTGTCCAGGTCGTTCAGAGCATTTCCATGTTCTGTGGAAATATGGGTAGTCCACACTTGACAGCTCCCTCTGATGGTGCCCAAAGTTCCCGACAGGGCTGCTTTTCTGGAGTTCAAGTCCCATGCCACCCTGCGGTTGTCCTTATTGTGTTTAGCTCCAATGGATAATGCCACTTGTCATGTGGGGGAATAATCTGCTCCCATTGAGCCCATTCTCCTTTTTCTTCCATTATGGCCTACTGGGCGGGCATGAATCCATCATTTATCCCAGCAGGATGCCTGTCCATCCTCTCTGGCACTTACAAAGTAAAGAAATATTACACGACTAATGCACAAAGGAGTCTGCACACATGAGAAAAGATAATGTTCTGCCAGTGTCAGAGAGTGAGAATACATTTATAACCAAGAACAAATGATGAGAGTAGTCAGAGATGTTAAGTGTCTGCAGACCCAGCCCAGTCATTGCATCTGATGAGTTTGCACGTTTCCCTATGAAGGCATTGGAATCTCTCCCACATCACAAGGATGTGTCTTTTAGGTTAACTGTCAAATGTAAATAAAGCCTCTAACTATGAGTGTGGGCTTGTGTTTGAGTGTGCTCTGTTATGGATTGGCACCTCCTCAAATTTTGCTTCATGCTCTGTGTCTGATATTCTGGAGCATACCCTGTATCTAATTCAGCACATTTGAAAATGGATGAACAATTCATTATTATTTTATGTTTAGAATCAAGTGTTTGGTAATTGAACTGTTTTTGCACCTTTTTAAGAAAATTATTAGGATACTACACTAATACTTTTATCGTCAAAATACCCTTACTTCTCTGTGGCATCAATTCCTCAAGATATTGGTACAAGTTCACATGACTGCATCACGCAGTATCTTCAGATTTGTCAGCAGCACATTCATGCTGTGAATCTCCCGTTCTACCACATCCCAAAGGTGTTCTATTGGATTCACATACAGTGACTGGGAAGGCTGCTAAAGAACACCAAACTCATTGTCATGTTCATAAAACCAGTTTGAGACTAATTTTGCTGTGTGACATGATGCATTATCATGCTGAAAGTAACTATCAGAAGATGGGTGAATTTGTGGCCATCAAGGAATGCACAAGGTCAGCAACAATACTCATTAAACTGTGGCACTAAAGTGGTGATATATTAGTATGAATAGGCCCAAGGTGAAAAGAAAACATTCCCCACTTCATTACACTACAATCAGCAGCCTGGTCTGTTGGTACAAGGTGGGTTGGGTACATTAGTTCATGCTGTTGGTACCAAATTTTGACCCTACCATATGTGTGCCTCAGCAGAAATTGATATTAATCAGACTAGACTGTTTTTCCAGTCTTTCGCAGTACAATTTTTGTGAGCCTGTATGTAGTGCATCCTCAGCTTTCTGTTCTTGGCTGATAAGAAAGAGAGGAACCTGGTATGGTCTTCTAATGTGGTAGACCATCTGTCTCAGAGTTTGAAGTGTTTTCTGCTGACCACAGTTGCACAAAGTGGTTATCTGAGTTACCGTAGCCTGTCTGTCATCTCAAACAAGTCTGGCCATTCCCCTCTGAACTCTCTCATTTATAATGCATTTCCGTCAGCAGAATGGCCGCTTATTGGCCAGTTTTTGTTTTTTGCACCGTTTTGGGTAAACCCTAGAGAAATTTGTGTGTGAAAATCCCAGGAGATTAGAAGGTGTAGATTTACTCGAACCTGAACATTTTAGAATCATAGCAAAAAGAATAGGCTAAAACAGGCCCAATGCAGGCAGCAATTTAATAGTATTAAAAAGTCAAGTTTAGAGGGGTATATTATATTCATTACAGACTTTAAATACCCAGATATTAATTGGGCTAACCTTGGAAATAGAGTACATGACTGTTTTTTAATATGTTATGTTAAAGCTCCAACATGGGGGAAGCCTGTCTAGATTTAGTATTTTGTAATAACAAGGATAGAATTGAGAGTTTAGAGGTAAAATAACCATTAAGGCAGGGGCCCTCAATCACGGTCCTGGAGGGCCAAAGTGGCTGCAGGTTTTTACTCCAACCCAATTTCTTAATAAGAAGCTCTTAATTCTCAGGTAACACTACTGCTTCAATTTAGGTGCCTCACTGGTTAAGATTTTGAACCCTTATTGGTTATTTTAGTCTTAAACAGCTATATTCTTAGTTTTTAATTGCTCCTAATTAGCAATAACATGCAATAACAACAAAAGACACCAGCATTTCTCCATTTAGTTTGATACCATTTACTCATGTGTGTATTTATCATGCATTGTTGGGTTTAATTAAATGCTTGGAAGGAATGAAGAGAAAAAAGTGAAGGACTGAGAATTACTCATCCATTTTAGCCGTCATATCATTTGGATGATATCCTTAGAAAGGGGAGGAAAATCTAGGATATGAGAATGACATGCATAGCAGAGTTAAAGCACTAACAAGCCATGAAATTAAATAATTGGCAAGAATTGCTTTCTAATTAAGCAACTGGGTTAGAACAAAAACTTACAGCCACTGCAGCCCTCCAGGACTGTAATTGACCCCTGCATTAAGTTAATGAAAATATAATATCCATCCATCCATTATCCAACCCGCTATGTCCTACCTACAGGGTCACGGGGGTCTGCTGGAGCCAATCCCAGCCAACACAGGGCGCAAGGCAGGAAACAAACCCCGGGCAGGGTACCACCCCACCACAGATAATAATATAATATAATATAATATAATATAAATAGTATTTTATGTGTTTTGGAAGAGCATAAATGCAAACCCCAAAATGATTAAGATTAACTTTGGAAAGGCAAATATTGGACAGATGTGCTAAAGTCTAAAAGGGATAAATTACTGTAGAATAAGGTTTTAATTGTGGATATAGTTGAGGAGCAGTAGAACATGTTTAAAACATTTTACATACAGTATAATGCATGACATGTAGATCCCAAGATATGGAATTAGTAGGAAATTAAAAAATAAACTCTCCTGTGAGTTGGTGAGGAGAAACTGCAAAATGAAAAAACATCTGTATAAGGTGCCTATGGCTCTAATGACTACAATGCTAATCGTAGAGCATATCGGATTATGAGTGCAGCCATTCAGAAGGATTTTAGGAAAGCTAAAAGGCAGTTAGAGAGTAATACTGCAGATAAAAATGAAACATGACTCAAAGAGATTCTTTCAGTATTTTAGCAGTTAAAAACAAATAGCCAAAGAGGAGGTGAAGTGTATGAAGAACATAAGGGAGGAGTTAAAATATACAAAGAGGAAAATGGCAAACTGCTCTAAACATGCATTTTCCTGATGTTTTCACATGTGAGGAAGTGGAGAACCTCCCAGCAGTAACAAAAATATTTAGAATATACTGAGTGTATAGGGAAAAATACAGCTTAGATTAAGTAGAATTAAAATCACCAGTAAAATTTAATAAATCACCAGGACCAGATAATACTGAGTGCTGAAGGAAGTTAGCAATTGCATATATAAACTCTTGACGCATATTTTTTGAAAGTCACTGCACACTGGGGAAATTCCTAAGGACTGGAAAATATCAAATATGATTATGTTACGTAAAAAGTGTAATTGGGAAGATCCATGTACCTATAGAACAGTAAGCTTAATGTGCATCACAGATACATTAATAGAAGGAGTTATTAAGGAGAAGATTGAGCAGCATGTGGCAAGAGCATGAGTGTTACTAAACAGTCGCTATAGGTTCAGACATAATCTATGATCCTCCACTGGTCAAACAAGAGAGGTGTGCAAATTTTGACAGAGATTGGTCCAACGGTGTTGATTTGAATATTAGACATACACATACAGTGGTGTGAAAAACTATTTGTCCCCTTCCTGATTTCTTATTCCTTTGCATGTTTGTCACACAAAATGTTTCTGATCATCAAACACATGTAACCATTAGTCAAATATAACACAAGTAAACACAAAATGCAGTTTTTAAATGATGGTTTTTATTAGTTAGGGAGAAAAAAAATCCAAACCTACATGGCCCTGTGCGAAAAAGTAATTGCCCCCTTGTTAAAAAATAACCTAACTGTGGTGTATCACACCTGAGTTCAATTTCCGTAGCCACCCCCAGGCCTGATTACTGCCACACCTGTTTCAATCAAGAAATCACTTAAATAGGAGCTGCCTGACACAGAGAAGTAGACCAAAAGCACCTCAAAAGCTAGACATCATGCCAAGATCCAAAGAAATTCAGGAACAAATGAGAACAGAAGTAATTGAGATCTATCAGTCTGGTAAAGGTTATAAAGCCATTTCTAAAGCTTTGGGACTCCAGCGAACCACAGTGAGAGCCATTATCCACAAATGGCAAAAACATGGAACAGTGGTGAACCTTCCCAGGAGTGGCCGGCCGACCAAAATTACCCCAAGAGCGCAGAGACGACTCATCCGAGAGGTCACAAAAGACCCCAGGACAACTTCTAAAGAACTGCAGGCCTCACTTGCCTCAATTAAGGTCAGTGTTCACAACTCCACCATAAGAAAGAGACTGGGCACAAACAGCCTGCATGAAAGATTTCCAAGACGCAAACCACTGTTAAGCAAAAAGAACATTAGGGCTCGTCTCAATTTTGCTAAGAAACATCTCAATGATTGCCAAGACTTTTGGGAAAATACCTTGTGGACTGATGAGACAAAAGTTGAACTTTTTGGAAGGCAAATGTCCCGTTACATCTGGCGTAAAAGGAACACAGCATTTCAGAAAAAGAACATCATACCAACAGTAAAATATGGTGGTGGTAGTGTGAAGGTCTGGGGTTGTTTTGCTGCTTCAGGACCTGAAAGGCTTGCTGTGATAGATGGAACCATGAATTCTACTGTCTACCAAAAAATCCTGAAGGAGAATGTCCGGCCATCTGTTCGTCAACTCAAGCTGAAGCGATCTTGGGTGCTGCAACAGGACAATGACCAAAAACACACCAGCAAATCCACCTCTGAATGGCTGAAGAAAAACAAAATGAAGACTTTGGAGTGGCCTAGTCAAAGTCCTGACCTGAATCCATTTGAGATGCTATGGCATGACCTTAAAAAGGCGGTTCATGCTAGAAAACCCTCAAATAAAGTTGAATTACAACAATTCTGCAAAGATGAGTGGGCCAAAATTCCTCCAGAGCGCTGTAAAAGACTCATTGCAAGTTATCGCAAACGCTTGATTGCAGTTATTGCTGCTAAGGTTGGCCCAACCAGTTATTAGGTTCAGGGGGCAATTACCTTTTCACACAGGGCCATGTAGGTTTGGATTTTTTTTCTCCCTAAATAACAAAAATCATCATTTAAAAACTGTATTTTGTGTTTACTTGTGTTATATTTGACTAATGGTTAAATGTGTTTGATGATCAGAAACATTTTGTGTGACAAACATGCAAAAGAATAAGAAATCAGGAAGGGGGCAAATAGTTTTTCACACCACTGTATATATGTATATGTATATATATATATATTTATTCACACACACACGCAGAGATTTTGAACTTTATATATTAAATATTAAATGATCTGGACAGGAATACAAACAACAAGCTGGGTAAGTTTACAGAAGATATCAAACCAGTTGGACTGCAAAAAGTCAGACTTCATTAAATCGTTACAGAGGGACTTAGATATAATACCAAAGGCATGAGCAGACTTGTTAACACATAATTTTAATGTAAATAAACATAAGGTATTACACATAGGAAGTATAAACATTCGATTTAAATAAACAATGGGAGTCTGAAACTAGAAATTTCACCATATGAGAAAGACTTAGAGGAGTTGAAGTGTACTTGTCACTATGAACCTCCAGACAGTGGTCAGAATATATTAGCACTAGAATTACCAGAGCTTACAAGAAAACTTGTAAATCTGGCCCACCTTAAATCCGTTTGCACCTCTCCATCAGCATATTTTGTCCTGTAAATGTGCGATTAAGACAAGCAGCAAGCAGCCTGCTATTCCATTTCCCCATCGTCGCAGAATCTTCACAAACTTCTCCCAGCTCATGCCTTGTTTGATTATCTGAGAGTTAAGTGCTGGAGTTTTAGAGTGGAAATAATAGATCGTTATTTGGAACACATGCATTTCATGTGTGTTCCGTTTCTACAGTAATCAGTGTAAACACATTGTTAAAACAGAAACTTTTTCATATTTTAGTAATAAATGTTACAAAATGTAGGCATAAACTATAGTAATGTGTGAAGCCTGAAGTCCAAAGATCAAGTAAACACTTTCACAAAAGGTTCAAGGATGATGCAACAGCTTCCATGGCATAGTGGTAAGATTTGCTGACTTGTAATTAAGAGTCCCCGGTTTGATTCCCACTGCCTCCTACATTTGCCGTTTTCAGTAGTGAGCTACTCTTATTGTTAATATTATACAGTACACACATACATTTGGTTTGTGTCTGTAACAGACCGTGTACATTTATAGTACTGCACTTGTAAAAGTTACCGTTTTTTTTTTACTTTTGTATTCTCAGTTACGATCACGATACATACTACCGCCCTATGGATCTGACGCTGTTAGTTTTTATTTGAAACTGGGAATAACTGTAGATGTGAGTGGTGTTTTTAGGCAATTGAACTGGAAATTCTCTGATCTGGAGGGATAAAAGCTGACACACAAACGCTGGTGAATCTGCCTTATTCGTATCTCACCGTCACTTTATTTTTTTTTATTCAGTTTTATTACGTGTTCCTGCTCACACAGAATTAGTATGCCCCTTATGGTTTATGATGTCAAAAAAAAAAGACTGTCTTTCTTACATTTAGAATGTTCTGCGATGATGGGGGGATGGGATTGTAGGCTGCTTGCTGCTTGTATTAATCGGCATAATTTACAGGACAAAAGACGTTGACGGAGAGGTGCGAACGGATTTAAGGTTGGCCGGATTTACGAGTTTTCTCATAGGCTCTGGTAATTCTAGTGTTAAAAAGGCAAACAGAATGTTAGGTTATACAACACAACTTGTAGCTCAAGTAATTGGGAATTCCCTCACAGTTCCGTGAAATTTACCTTTAACACATTGACATAGAAGCTGTTTTGTGTGGTGAGAGTCAATATTCAATTTTTTGATGTTGCTGAAGTTAAGATGCAGACAGTTCACTTTACACCAAGAAATAAAGTTCTTCAACTAACTCCTATACTTTCTCTCATCCCCTTTATTAATACACCCCATAAGTGCAGAATAATCTGAAAATTTCTGCAAGTGACATGCCCTGGTGTTATATTTATAGTTCACAGAGTGAAGAGAACAGGAGACAGGTCTGTTCCTTGTGGTGCTCCAAGTGTTGCTCACATCCACATCAGAAGAACAGTTCTTGAGTCTCACAAACTGCGATCTGCCTGAGAGATAGTCCAATATCCATGACACCATAGGCTCATCCAATTGCATATCTCTGAGCTTACCACTTAATAGGGATGGCTGGATGGTACTGAAGGCCCTCACAGTGCTGCCAGCTTTGTCCAGGTGAGAATAAGCTTGGTTGATCCTATAGATAATTGTACCCTCCACTCCAATCTTCGTCTGATTTGTCCAAACTGCAGTGGTTCCAGGTGGTCTACCACCGGAGGATTCATACAGTCCAAGACCAGTCTCTCAAAGATCTTCATGATTTGAGTCATAAGTACCAATGGTTTGTAGGCATTAGGTGAAGAGGTGACTGCCTTCTTTGGAATAGGAACAATGCAGGATGTTTTTCACAGCAGCAGCACTTTCTGAAGCCGTAGGGACAGACTGAAGAGGTGACAGATGACACCACAAAGCTGGTCAGCATAGGCCTTAAGAACCCGAGGGCTGACTCTATCTGGTCCCACAGCTTTACCTGTTTGTCACTTCCTCAGTTGTCTCCTTACTTGGTTTTCAGTTATGTAAAGCCCACACTGATGGTTAGAGGTCATTCCAGATGACATGGTAGATTAAGTAGGAATGGTATGGGGAGACTGGTTATTGGAAGAAGGTGGCAGTTGGAGGGAAAATCTTTTAAAACATTGGTTCAGTGCATTTAAACTTAAACGGTAAACTTTATAGTGCAGACTTTACCCTGACCGTGCTATCAGTTTGCTAGGTACTGCTTTACAGTATTTTATTGTTTTTTTTTTACCAACTTAATGTATTTAAATAACAACAGAAAAGACAGAACCACTCGGGAACTTTAAAATGCACTGGGGATTGGACAGAATGGCAGTTAAACCAAAAAGGGTTTTGATTATGAAAGTGGCAGAGAGATATAACTCTTTCCTTTCAGGATTTCTCAAAAGGTTTATTGTTACTAGGGTCTGATACAGAGTGTCATAATGTCATTTCATTACACTCAGCAGCAAAACCTGATGGACAACATATCAGCTGTGGACAGGAATGTGAGGAATAAGAATATGGTGTTCAGACTTTGGAGAAAAACTTGATCTTGAAGTACACTAACCATTGGTGATTATTCCAGCAAATTTGTCACCCTGAATAGATTTTTTAAGGATGGGCTTTTTTAAATGCAATATTGTCCACCTTGAAAAGCTGATGAATCTAAGAGACACATTTTTCCAGGATTAGATGATGTGCCTTGTGTATTGTCTTTGCTGTGAGTGTCCATAAAGAGTTTTATTAGATTGATTATGAGAAAATTATTTGATTTATTCAGTGGGAAGCACATTAAACAGTGAACAGCTGTGGTCCAGTTTTCTCACTTATACTGAAACCCTAACCTTTTACCCTGTATGGCTGGAGTCATAAGGATCCAAAGTGCCAGACTGGCATTCTGGCTTCCATCTGTACATCATCTTTCATTTAAATAACTATCTAACAAGTCCCTTAAGCCCCTTTAATAAGTTTAACATAGTTTTCTACAGTCATTCCCTCATCTCTTTCATGTTTTCCACTCAGACTTTCTTACTGACCAAATTAACCTTCACCTTGAGTGGCACTTCAACGCCTCCAAACTCCCCCTTGCATGAGATGCTGTCTCTTCACCTCAGAGGCTCTACTAATTAGCTTTCTATTTCATGTTTAAGTCAGGGGGATGTAATGAACGCCACTGTGATAGGAGTTCAAGCCTAGTTGAGTGTGACTGATGACTTTTAAATGGCTGCACTCTCATTGGAAGTCGGATCAGCCTCCCTGGCTCTCATTTTAAATGCATTGAAAAGGGAAGCCCCTTTCTATCTTAGATTGGTGGATATAATTTGAGCGCCAAGGGCTGATTATTTGCACAGACCAAAGAGATTGAAAATGGGGCCTCCATCCTCACCTCCAAGGTCTGCAAATGTGTATCCCCTTCAAATGAGTTCTTGCAATTGCCCAATGTCCCCTGCACAGGACATCCATTGCATCTGTAAACACTGACCATGAACAAACATACAATAGTGTAGGTAAGGTATTTTTTGCCCCACAATTAGATAGATATCAAAGATATTCTCATCCATGCTATACAACATGTTCTCCCAGTGTTCTATGTATTGCATCTGGCAAAGAAACAGAAAGTAAATCACAAAAACAACAAGCATGGCTTGCGACTCACATTCTCTCTTGAACCAAAATAACCCATGCTCGTTAAGAAGTTTTTTTCTTTCAGTATTTTTGGACTAAAAGAATGGTCAACTGTACTGGAAATGTTAAGGGTGAACAGAACTGTATACATAATGAGATTCCCTAAAAATTCCCTAAATTCACATTTTTTCTGAAGTTTTCACATAGAAACAGGTCAGCAACCTCCTAGTAGCTACATAAACTATTATGGAGGTGCTCAGAGATTTGGAAATAGTAGAAGAAGTGCTAATTAGATTATACAGGCCAAAATCAAATCTCTGTAATCAGATAATATCTACCCTAGAGTGTGTAAGGAAGTTAGAGAACAGTGATGAGTGAACCCTGCTAAATTCGCTTTACCTCAAGTTCAGTGAAATCACTGAAAATGTTTTCAGACTTCGTTGAACTCCCAAAAATGCATTGAAGTCAATGAGAAGGAGGAACTGAACCAGCTTTGAGTGGATTGTAATGGTGCAATTGTCTTTTAAGTGTCTCTGGGGATTAGGGAAAAGCCTGCCATCTATGCTGGACCGATTATTGTGTCCAAATAAGTTATATGAGCTGTGAGGCAGCTAAGCACTGCGCTCATGTGCCTCAAACAACAAAGACACAGACAGAATGAATACCACAAACAAAATGCAACAAACAGCAAGAACTTCACAATAAGTAAATGAAATATAGATCATTGTGTTCACAGAGTTTCAAACTTGGGGCATACATTGCAATGAAGCAGTTGCATGGGACTGCCTCGTTTCAGTGTTTGAAGTCGCGGCTCTTTGTACAGTGGGAATGTCTTTTTTTGTTTCCTATGTATCTGTTCAGATGCTTTGCATTTCCTTCTTCCATCAAGAAGAACGACAACCCTAGTAAATAGTGATAAATCTTTTGTTTTTACTACTTCACAGCATGTTATATGTTCTCTGATGGGAGGGGCAGGCAAATTTAAAGCTGGTTTTTTAAATCTTTACTGGGCACAAGGCAAATTGCCTGTATAATTAGCTATGTGGTGCTGTACTTTCAGTGAACAAGTATCAGTATTATATATTCAGCAGTAATTTAATTTAATCGCATGCAGGATGGAAATCTAGCAGTGTTTCTCAACCATTGCGGCTTTAGGACCCATTTTTACCTGTTCAAGTTCACTGACAACTCGCATACAGCAATCAATGAGCCCTGGAGGTTGAAGCAACTGTGAGATCAAGAAACAAGTGCGCTTAGAGACAGGGAACAATATTGCAGAGCACTGTCAAGTTTCAGAACATCTGTAGCTTAAACAGTATTTTGTTTTTTCCTCGTGTGCTTGCGATCAACTAAAGGTCACGTCAGCAATGTTCTTACAGTAGGCATGTGTAAAGTTGTGCGCTTGGTTTCTACAGTTCTGTGAGGTCATGCTGGTCTCACAAGGCATCAGATCTCCAGTAAACACAACATATTCACTGTGAAAACTGCTTTGGTGATTTTCGAATTTAGTAAGTACATACTGTGAAGAAATCCTTAGTGGTGAGCGGCTGGGAGCGGTACCCAGCCGGGACGTCTGGAAGGACCGGAAGAGGGACTACGCCTCCTCCAGACCATGAAAGGGCAGCCTCCCTGATTGGTATGGGGTCCACGAGAACAGAGCTTGGAAGCTCAACCCTATAGGGGCCTGTGATCACTGCCAGGGGGCGCCCGGATGCCTGAAGAGCCCTGGACGTCAGCACTTCCACCACACCCGGAAGTGCTGGCAGAAGGAATACCAGGGACACCCAGAGTGCTTCCGGGTGCTCAACCGGCACTTCCGCCTCACCAGAAAGTGCCAGCGGAAGTTCATCAGAAGGCACCTGGAGCACATCCGGGTGAACATAAAAGGGGCCGCCTCCCATCATTCGGCAGCTGGAGTCAAGTGTAAGAGGACGAAGCATGGAGGAGAGGAGTGGAGGTTGTTGGAGAGAGAGGCATTGGTAGAAGAGGCCTGGCCTTAAGGGTTCTTGGTGCAGGGGCACTGGGTTGTGTGTGCACTTGTAAATAGAAGAAATGTCAAATAAACATGTGTTTGGGTTGAAGCCATCGGTGTCTGCCTGTCTGTGTCCGGGCTATCTTCCACAATACACAAATGTACTGCACAATTGGAAAATTCATATATATTGGATTCTAGCAAATGATATCCTATTTTATATCACTATTAAGTTGTAATACCTTAACCTGCAGTACACAATAGACCAGTCAACCAAAACATATAGGCTCTATAAAAAGTATTTACTCACATGGAAGTTGTCACATTTTATTGCTATACAGCATGGAATCATGACTTTTTTGGCATTGATCAACAGAAAAACACTGTTTAATGTCACAAAAAAGACGCAAGAGTCATAAAAAAGCTTGGGGTAGCCACCTGTATAATATTCCCTGGCTGCAAAATGATAAATTGTTCACACTGATGTGCTCAGAACGGAGTCAAAAACAGAACTGATGAGTTAGGGTAAATATGGCGGCTTTAAAAGCCAGCAAGGGAAGTGAGGTCATCCAAAGCAAAAGCAGAAGGGTCCTCTTCCATAGGCTCAGACCCGGAAGTGACATCATGAAAAGGGCTGGAACTGAAAGGCTCTTCGTTCATAGGTTCTACACCAGAACTGATGTCATCAGAAGGCCCGGAACCAGAAGTGACATCATCAGGGCCAGGCAGAATTTCCCATGAACGGTCTGCAGGAAAGCAAGAATAAAGGCCAGTGCACTCTGCCACCCCCTGGTCTGGCGTGGAATTACTCTCATTTAGGCCCTTTAGCTGCCTCCGATACGCATGTGTGTGACAATGTCAAATTGAAAATAGAATGTGATCTAAACTAATTGCATATACCTAAGCATTCAGCCATATTTAAATCAGTATTTATTAAATACACCTCGGGCAGTCATGAGAGCGCTAAGGCTGTGCAAAGATCTCTATCAGCTTTGCATGTCTGGACACTGCACTTTTTTCTCCCATTCTTCTTTAAAAACCTGCACATGCTCTGTTAGTTTGCATGGTTATCTTGAATGAACAGCCTTTTCAAGTCTAACCACAAATTCTCATTTGGATTTGAAATCTGGACTCTAACTCTCCAGACACATTAACATTTTTGTTTTTAAGCCTTATGTCATTTTGCTTGACTTCTTACTACGTTCATAATGGCTAATACGGTACAACACCCTAGTACTAAAGTCTTTCCTGTGTAGCTTTGGCTTTATGCTTTGGGTCATTCATTTGCTGGAAAACACATTTTCTCCCAGTGTGTTGGTTTCTTGCAGACTGCACCAGGTTTTCCTCTAGGATTTCCTTGCATTTTGCTGCGTTCATGTTACCTTCACATTTTATCCTTTTTTGCTTCAGACAAGCATCCTCACAGCATGACGCTCTCACCACCATGCTTAACAACTGGGATGGTGTTTTGATGCCAGTGTTGCCCAAAGCTGTCATTACTCCCTTGAACCCAGGACATTAATAGTCATATACTTAGGATGGACTGGGCAATGAGGACACATAGTAACAAGAGATTGGAGCATCAAAGTTGTTCAGTGCAGGTGTTATGAGGGGACAAAGCTCATCGACTGTGTTTCACTGCTTAGCGGTGCACCATCAACCATTGTTTCATGGGGGTCTTCAATCCCCCAAACCTCTTGATCATTGACTGTGTATCATTTCCTCATGGTGCCTGATGTTTCGTGGGATACCCCAACCCTAGGATTGTGAATCGAACATCTAAACTTCACAGGGGACACATTTACAGCTTTGTTGAGATTTATAAAAGTAAATTTCTCAGTTTCTTATTTACATGTTTTGCACTTTAAATGATTTTTAGTTCAATTTGTTCACCTGCAATAGTGCATGTGGATTAATTTCTGGTTCAAAAATTAGAAATTGAACTTCGTCACCTTCACATATGATATTACCTTTGTATGGGTTGTGAACATAAGTCCAACAGTTTCTAGGGAAGCAGGGCATAGTAAAGGT
This sequence comes from Polypterus bichir lapradei, assembly GCA_026402145.1. Classification (NCBI taxonomy): domain Eukaryota; kingdom Metazoa; phylum Chordata; class Cladistia; order Polypteriformes; family Polypteridae; genus Polypterus; species Polypterus bichir. Next base: position 7,198,688 of record JANRMT010062843.1, on the reverse strand, counting down.
TGGGAGTCACTGATCTAAAGTAACATGCAATATCATACCAACAAAACAGCAGCTCCCATGAGAAAGTGAAAAACAAAAAAATAAAACTAGCAAAATTTTGAAGGTTTATTTTTTCTCATACATCATTTTTAAATAGGAAAAAAAAATACACTTTGAAACTCTGTATAAAGTTGTTCATATCTGCGTGCATTTGAACTCTTGTGTTATTTCTTCTTTTTTGGATCATGTAAAATGAGGCAATTAATAGTTACGGAAATGTGAGACGCTTCTTGGGTTCTAGTTTGCCAGAAGGCAGGGCAACAGCACCCTACAGTGAATTCTGAGAACTCTGCCAATGAGACCAAAATTTATGGGACACCCCACTGCCTGCCATATGCTGCATGGACATGGATTAGTGGAGCCTCCACAGGAACCAAACTCAGTGATCATTTCCTTTTCACTAAAACCAGTTCTCAGTTGGCTGGCACATTCAAGTGGCCAAAGGACTTTGCTAGTGCATAGTAAAAATGCCGTGGTGGATACCATACTGAAGTAAGGAACTCGACCTGATGCTCAGGGACTGAGTCACATATTCTGAGCCTATAAGGTCTTCTAACAACAGAACCTTGGACTGAATCTCTCTGAAAGAATAGCAACACTCAGAAGCTGAAGAGAAATGGGTGCTCATTCAGGCTTGTCATCTGTTAGAACACAAGGTTAATTGCTTGATTTATAGGAAACATTAAATCGTTAAGAGTGGTTTAAGTAAGGAAATTTTACTAAATCATTAACTAGAGAAGAAAAATAACACAAATGTCCAGCAGAGCAGCTTAGAAAACCCACTCTAGGCAATCAAATCCCAAATTTGAGAGAATCTGTACTCCTTATGAAGGTTATGTTGTCCCTAAAATTAAGGTCATCAGAAACAGTTTGCTAAAGTTTTTAGGTATTCACGTTTAGTCTTTCTAAAGACATTCCAAGTGGCTGGCAAGTGTCTGAGAATGAGGTGATGTGGTGGAGATCTCAGATATCTATACACATTTTTATGCCATGCAAACACTGATGACAGATTTTCTTGTGGTAGTACTGGAATCAGTAATGGACTTTTTATAATTTAAATAACTGAAGGTGTAATGTAGACAGTTGTGCTTAGTCAGAATAGGAGTTTTGAACTAGTTAAAGTCTGATGAGACTTCATGCAGGAAATCTATTTGGAAGAAAGTTTCATTAATCTAACTAGGTTGGGACGAGAGTATCTTCGCATTTACATTGGAGCAAATATGCAAAGAGAGTGTTCTAATTCCAAAAAAAAATTTCCAGCTAAGAAAAGACATATGTTTTAGATCTATAATCCTACTGGGAGAAATATTTAGCTCTTTTACTTTCTAATCAAATCCAGACAGTTTTTAGGGTGATTTGTTTCAAGTAATGGCTTCATTCTGTCCACTCTACCATAAAGGCCATTAATACATAGGGATTTTAATATGGCGGACAAATGCAGCTTTACTCCCCCCTCAGCCTCTGAACGCCATAGGTCTCTCAAGGTGACTGTTGGCTTTCTGCACAATGTCCTTTCCTAGGCAGTATGATACAGCATTCATTTATTGATTAATTAGCCAAGCATTTATTGATTAATTGGAGCAGCCTGGATGTTACAGTACTTAATAACTATAGACCCATTTCAAATCTTCCTTTTATAGGTAAGATTATTGAAAAAGCTGTCTTCCTACAACTCAACAAATTTTTAAACTTCAACGGCTGCCTTGATGATTTACAGTCTGCCTTCCACCAACATCATTGGACTGAGCTAGCCCTTATTAAAGTTCTAAATGATATTTGTTTACACACGGACTCTGGAAAAATAACACTTCTGATATTGCTAGACCTCAGTGCTGCCTTTGATACTGTCGACCATGGAATACTTTGTCACACACGCGTGAATAGGGAGCAGCCAACAGGCCCGATGCTGTGTGAAAATAACAACCAAGGGGAATTGATACAGAATGCTTATGTCTCATTCTCTTATCCTCCAGGAAAAAAGAAAATGAATAAACAGTGTACCTTGTAGAATTCGGGCACAACTACACATGTCCACAAAAAGCAATCCTCTTCCAGGATCCAAAGATCTGACGCCACTAGATGACCTCACTTCCGGTCTACTCCTGATGACCTCACTTCCACCTTCCCTCCATATCATCATCTCCGGTCTATTTCTTCCACTGCAAATGTCATTTCCTGTCTGTCTGATATAAAAGTATACCCTTGTTCCACTCATCCACTCAAAGTCTGTTTATGTACTTGGGATACAGTGCAGTAAGACTATTCAAATGACTTAAAGTATACGGGACGGCATCCCAAACCTTATGTTTTTCTATCTTCACAACTTTTAGAAAGACTTGAAAACTGGATAGGATTATAGGGAGTAGCTGGTTTAGGTCATACTTAAAAGGCGGGGGGTAATTGTTGAAATTGGTAATTATCAGTCTAAGCAGACAAAAATAACATGTGGAATACCAAAAGAATCTATTTTGGGTCCTCTTCTAATTAATCTTTACATGCTCCCATTTGGTAGATTGTTACAAGACTGTAAGCCTAATTACCACAGCTATGCTGACGATACACAGATTTATTTGCCTATTTCTCCAAATAATTTCAGTTCTGTTGATTCACTTTGTGTTTGCCTAGAGCTGATTAACATGTGGATTCAGCAAAATTTCCTTCAACTAAAAAAAGATAAAAATAAAGTCATAAACAAAGTGCACTAATTCTCTCTCTCAATCTCTTGCAGACCATTCTAGGGAAATCCTGCCTGGCTCTGGGGCAGCCAACGATGTCACTTCAGGTTCCAGTCCTGATGACATCACTTCCCTTACTGGCCTTTAAAGCCGCCATCTTGTCGATAATAGCTCAGTTCTGTTTTGGACTCTGTTGTATGAACATGTCTGTGCTTTGGCATCAGTTTTGCAGCCGGGAAAAATTATATGGGTGGCTGCCCAAAACCTTCGCAATGTCTTATGGTTGTTCTTCTTACTGTGGCGTAGTCGGCAGGATGATAAAAGCCCAGAAGAAAACGGGACAGGACCTGAATCATGGCCAGGTGGGAGAGTACCGGGGCAGGGCTTCCAGGTGGGGGTTTCACCTCGGAGTTCAGAAAGAACCGGTGCAGACTCTGCTCCCTTTGACTAATTCCGGGTCACATAAATTAAATAGGGTGAGTGTCAATGGGACACACAGATGTGGGCTGGTCTCTATGGGGGAAGCGACGGGGACTTACCATGCTCTGTCGGAGGAGAGAGCTGTCCTCCCCACAGGAGCCAAGGCCCCAGAGCAAAATAGGGATTCCCCAGACCAGCAGGTGAAGTCACTGCAAACATGGAGGCTAGATCCTGAGTGGTCTACCCGAAAGCAGCTTGATGCTCTATGGGAAACGGTGGCCAAGTGGTTAAAGCCCTCTGAGTGCTCCATCTATCAAATAGTAAAAAAGGTAGCCTGTTTTATATTAATCAGCAATCTTCCCGACCATTTCACCCAGCCGGTCTGGGGAGACTTTTCCAATGTGAAGCTCATTGAGCTCATAGAAACATCTAGGACAGCCTCCCAATTTGGGAGAGCAGAATGGTCCTTTAACGGATGCTGTGGAGATTACATACCTCCTCATCTGCCCCCTCAGCATAAACTGGAGTTTGCACTGGATTCCCCGATTCCACGGGCGCAGCCCTCCCTTGGGAGAAAGGTGGAATGTAACTGGAGAGTGGGGGATGGATTGTGTACACTTTCAAACCCCTTGTCAATGGCTCATACAGGAGAGGTCATTGTTAACAGATTTAAAGTGGAAGCCCTTTTTGATTCCGGCGGTAATATTTCAGTTGTTGATCGCCGGTATGTACTACAGCGACAGTGGATAAAAACAAAGACCAGTATAACCTGTGTACATGGGGATATCCGGTTCTATAAATCTGTCCGATGTTTCATCAGCCAGGAAGGATCAGTTAAAAAAATCACTGTAGCGGTCCTCCCAAATCCACCTTTCGCTGTGATTCTCAGGCAGGACTGGTCTGATAGTAAAAGCGATGAAGTACTGACCCCTCCTAAACTAAATTTGGGACTAGAAACAGACGGGAATTCTCCATTGCAGGTTGTCTCCACACCGTGTACTCAGCCGGCAGAAAGAGATATGGAGGGCCAAGAGGAGGATGGGGAGCTTCCTGGGCCATCACAGACTGTTGCATCATCTGTCTGTGTCTCGGCGGAGAGGGATGACTCCCTGCCCCTTGAGGTCAGGCCAGACCCTCTCTCAGAGATAAGCTTCCAATTTAGACAAACACCAGCCTCGTTTAAAAGGAAACAACGGAATGATGATTCCCTTAAATTTGCTAAGAATGCAGTCACACTAGTCAACGGCCAACGCACCCATCAGCCCATGCCGCAGGGGCCCCACTTTGTTATTGAAAATGATTTATTATATCAGGTCATTGAGCACGTGGGGGGGTGTGGAAGCTGTTGCTAATCCCACAGAGTTTCAGCAGGTTTGTGAGTTAGCGCACACCTACCTCCTAGGAGGCCATCTGGACACCAAGAAAACATTTGAGCATATGAAGCTCCGATTTTATTGGTCTGGAATTAACAAGGATTGTTCGCCGCTTCTGTATCTCTTGCCCTGAGTGTCAGCTGCAGCAAATTCCTAGGAGGGACCATGCTCCTCTTGTACCCCTTCACTTAATAGATGTCCCATTTGAAAGAATAGGGGTCGATATAGTGGGACCCCTGGAACCCTCGGCCCAAGGACATAAGTATATATTAGTCCTCATGGATTATGCGACCCGATATCCAGAAGCTGTTCCGTTGCACTCAGCTAATTCTAAAGCCCTCGCACAGGAACTGGTAGGGGTCTTTGCGTGAGTTGGCATTCCTAAAGAAGTCCTTACGGACCAAGGGACACCGTTTACCTCAGAGACGTTCAGGGAAACAGCTAACTTACTTAAAATAAAGCACTTAAAGACCGCAGTGTATCATCCTCAAACCAATGGTCTAGTGGAGAGGTTTAATCAGACTCTCAAATAAATGCTTCGCAAGGTGTTCAGCGGGGATGGAAGGAATTGGGATCAACTCCTCCCCCTCGTACTCTTTGCCTACAGGGAAGTCCCAAAAGCCTTGACGGGGTTCTCACCCTTTGAATTATTATATGGACGACAACCCCCAGGGCATATTGGACATTTTAAAAGAAGGTTGCGAAGGAGAGGCTCATCCCTCGACTAATATTTTGGAATATATCGCACAGTTACGCAATAGATTTGAGAAAATTTGACCCATATTAAAAAGTCACATGGAAGAGATGCAAGCAACACAGGCCCGCTATTATGACCGTGGCACGACACTCCGGGAGTTCCAACCAGGGGATCGGGTCATGGTGCTGGTTCCTACCTCCCATTCTAAACTATTTGCCCATTGGCAAGGACCATATGAAGTTAAGGAGAGGAAAGGGCTCGTTGACTATATGGTGAAACAGCCCAATCGTCAGCCAAGCGAGTGGATATATCATGTGAATTTACTGAAACCGTGGAAGGAAAGGGATCCTGATCCCTCCTCCGGCCAGCCCCGCTCATTCTTTGCTCAGACAAACACACTTAACTTCAGCTCTAATCTGACCTGACAGAGGCGAGTGTTTGAAGCAGTTATCTTGTCCGTCCCAGAGGTGGTAGACGAAAAACTTGGAAGGACCTCTCTGATTGGCCACGACATTGTGACCAAACCCGGGGTTATAGTCCTAGAGCCCTATCGTCTTCCCGAGGCAAAGAAGGTTAAAGTGGAACTTGAAATCAAGCGCATACTGGACTTAGGAGGAAAGTTATAGTCCCTGGTCCAGCCCAATAGTCTTGGTTAGTAAGCCTGACGGAAGTTGGAGGTTTTGCAATGACTTCCGTCAATTTAATCAGGTCTCACAATTTGATGCTTATTCTATGCCTCAAGTGGACGACCTCCTTGAGAGGCTTGGACAGGTAGAATATCTGACCACACTTGACATAACCAAGGGGTACTGGCAGGTACTGGCTCCGCAAAGGTTAAGACCGCGTTTAGCACCCCTAGTGGGCACTGGCAGTATCGTGTTCTTCCATTCGGGTTACATGGGGCTCCTGCGACTTTCCACCATCTGGTGGATAAAGTGCTCCGGCCCTATAACATGTGTAGTGCTGCCTACCTGGATGACGTTGTCATCTATTCCAGCACCTGGAAAGATCACCTACAGCATGTCTGAGCGGTATTACGGACACTGGGTGAAGCCAGTCTTCGGATTAATCCAAAAAAATGTTTTTTTTTTTTGGGTGGGTGGTGGTACTGTGAAGCCACAGTGCTCTAAAATAGATGCCATTTTGAAATGCCCCCGTCCACGAACAAAGCGGCATGTCCAAGCATTTCTCGGTTTAGCCGGGTACTACCGCCGGTTTGAACCACGCGTTTCAGAGAGAACTGCGCCCTTGAGTGATTTAATAAAGAAGGGGGCTCCCAACATGGTGGTATGGACCAATACGACAGAAGCTGCATTTAGTGACTTCAAAAGGGCCCTGACATCAGCACCTTTTTTGAAAGCACCTAACTTTTCGCTTCCTTTTATCCTTCAGATGGACACTTCGGACACAGGCCTAAGAGCAGTGCTGAGCCAAAGAGTCAATGGAGCTGAACACCCCGTCATGTTCCTGAACCGGAAACTGCTGGATCGGGAGACCAGGTATGAAGCGATGGAAAGAGAGGCCCTTGCAATTAAGTGGGCAATTACACAATTGAGGTACTACCTCTTGGGTCTTGAGTTTACACTTGTCACGGACCATGCACCTTTACAGTGGATGGCCCTGCATAAGGAGTCCAACCCTCGAGTCACTAGGTGGTTCCTTGATCTGCAGCCTTATACTGTAAGTTCTCACTCGTTCATTGGAAGGGTTCTCTCCACACTAACGCGATGCTCTCTCGCGCATTCATAACCTCTCGGTGCAAGACGCCCGACCCGACGGGTCTGGGCTGAGGGGGGGCTGTTACACACATGTGTTTAGGAGACCACTAAAGGGCTTGAGTACATGTAATTCCACGCCGGACCAGGGGGTGGCAAAGTGCACTAATTCTCTCTCTCTCGATCTCTTGCAGACCATTCTAGGGAAATCCCGCTTGGCTCTGGGGCAGCCAATGACGTCACTTCCAGTTCCAGTCCTGATGACATCACTTTCCTTACTGGCCTTTAAAGCCGCCATCTTGTCAATAATAGATCAGTTCTGTTTTGGACTCTTTTGTATGAACATGTTTATGTGCCTTGGCATCAGTTTTGCAGCCGGAAAGAATTATACAGGTGGTAGCCCTAAACCTTCGCAATGTATTATGGTCATTCTTCTCAAAATATCTATACTGATATGGACTGGGTAATGTGTTAGGAACGAAAAGATGCCACATCATTTGATGGAAATGAACATTATTAACCTACAGAGGGCTGAATTCTAAGACACCCTAAAAATCAAAGTGAAAAAATGTCCATTTTGCCGAAATTTCATTGCAGCAACTCAAAATCATACTCAGTAGTTTGTATGACCCCAACATGCTTGTATGCATGCCTCACAACATCGGGCGGAGGGGGGGGGAGGGGGGGCATGCTCCTAATAAGACAACAGATGGTGTCCTGGGGGATCTCCTCCCAGATCTGGACCAGGTCATCACTGAGCTCCTGGACATTCTGAAATGCAACCTGGCGGTGTTGGATGGCCCGAAACATAATGTCCCAAAGGTGTTCTATTGGATTTAGGTCAGGTGAGGAGTATGGGGGCCAGTCAATGATATCAATTCCTTCATCCTCCAGGAACTGCCTACATACTCTCGCCACATGAGGCCAGGCATTGTCATTCACCAGGAGGAACCCAGGACCCACTGCACCAGCACAGGGTCTGACAATAGGTCCAAGGATTTCATTCCAATACCTAATGGCAGTCAAGGTCCCGTTGTCTAGCCTGTAGAGGTCTGTGCATCCCTCCATGGATATGCCTCCCCAGACCATCACTGACCCACCACCAAACTGGTCATGCTTCTCCAGACTCTTTCACATCTGTCACATGTGCTCAGGGTGAACCTGCTCTCATCTGTGAAAAGCACAGGGCAACCAGTGGTGGACCTGCCAATTCTGGTATTCTATGGCAAATGCCAAATGAGCTCCATTGTGCCGGGCAGTGAGGACAGGGCCCACTAAAGGACGTCGGGCCCTCAGACCACCCTCATGAAGTCTGTTTCTGATTGTTTGCTCAGAGACATTCACACCAGTGGCCTGCTGGAGGTCATTTTGTAGGGCTTTGGCAGTGCTCATCCTGCTCCTCCTTGCCCAAAGGAGCAGATACTGATCCTGCTGATGGGTGAAGGACCTTCAACGGCCCTGTCCAGCTCTCCTAGCGTAACTGCCTGTCTCCTGGAATCTCCTCCATGCCCTTAAAACTGTTCTGGGAGACACAGCAGACCTTCTGGCAATGGCATGTATTGATGTGCCATCCTGGAGAAGTTGGACTACCTGTGCAACCTCTGTATGGTCTAGATATCGCCTCATGCTACCAGTGGTGACACTAACCATAGCCAAATGCAAAACTAGTGAAACAACGGTCAGAAAAGATGTGGAGGAAAAAATGTCACCATTCCTATTTTGGGGGTCATCTCATTGTTGCCCCTCTAGTGCACCTGTTGTTAGCTTCATTAACACCAAAGCAGCTGAAACTGATTAACAACCCCCATAATTTTCACTGACTTGATGCTATACTCGGATTAAAAAGTGTTCCTTTAATTTTTTTGAGCAGTATACTATTTGTCAATAAACAGGAAAAACTTCTTATTTAGAGGCTCCCAGACTGGCATCATTTCCGGTTCTGGGTCCCAGACTGATGTCACTTTCGGTTCCAGTTCCTAGACTGAAGTCACTTCCAAGTTACAGACTATAAATCTTCCATCTTGCCAAACCAAGGGAGTTCATTTTGGGAACTCAAACCAGCAACATCAATTGTGCTCTCTAAATCCTTTTGCAGCTAGGAACAATATACGGGTGGCTGCCCCAAACCTTCTTTTAGTGTGTTAAGACTCATTATTTCACTATACACATATATATATATATATATATATATATATATATATATAATGAGTATCAGAGGTGGGTAGTAACAAGTTACATTTACTCCGTTACATTTACTTGAGTAACTTTTAAAAAAAATTGTACTTCTAAGAGTAGTTTTACTGCACCTTACTTTTTACTTTTACTTAAGTACATTTGTGAAGAAGGAACACTACTCTTACTCAGCTACATTGGGCAACACTCGAATCGTTACTTTTTTTCCATTAGATAAAGTCTGACAGACAATTTTCAGTCTGCTCTGTAGCATATGCTGTCAAGTTGCGCACACGCCTTCCATTGCGTCTCCAGCTCTGACGCGAGGTTTTGGATGTTCCCCAAATCAAGGTGCTGCAGCTTTGATGACAGATGTCGCATTTTTCGTTTGAAAGCATTAACTGAGCTAATCATATTGACCATGGTTTTCTCTTTTCCTTGCAGCTGTAAATTAAGCTCATTCAACATGTCGGTCAGATCGCAAAAAAAATGCCAAGTTTAGCGGTCATTGATCGTTATTAAGTTGCTTGTATTCTGCATGTTTAATGACAAGGAGAAAACCCTTTTTCTCCGGCCAGGGGTCTTGAAATCTCAGCAGGAATTTCTCCCTAGCCATCTTCCTCAACAAAGGCATCTTTTATCATCTCTCCATCTTGGAAGGACTTCTTATGCTTAATGATCGAGTGACTCACCCGGAACGATGCTTCGGTGTATCTGCATTTGCTTTTGAATTCAGCCAAGTGAAAAATGACGGCTGTCTGATTAACTGCGATTTTAGTTCCCTCTCCTTTGTCTTTCTCAGATCGCTTTTCAGAAGGAAGTCAGTTTCATAGTTTTTATGAACAATTCGAAAGTGCCTTTCCACATTTTCCTTCTTTGGAATAGCAATGATAGATTGACAGATCAGACAAACGCACTTTGATTGTGACATTATGAGAGAAAAAAATCCTCTTCCAATTCCACATCCAGCCCATAAACAACAATTTTTTTTTTAAATCCCTTCTTTAGTCGATATAAATTGGAAGGCTTAATAGATCACTTAGTTAGCCGGAGTTCTGCAGTAGTTTGAGCGTTTGATCATGCGTGTGGGATGACAAGTGTGTTAGAAGAAAAGAGATCTTAGACTGGCCGCCCTGTATGTCAATCAAGTGGCAAATGCCATAGGGAGGATATAAGATAGACTAACATTTTTAAAAAAATGCACTCCCTTTCCAATCTACCGGTCAATTGTGACCGAAGCATCGGGCACCCCTGTCATAAACCGAGCAGATTACTGTGCATCAGGCGAATCAAGCACCATGGCAAGTGAAACAGAAAAGGCTTCTTCTGTTTGTACTACTTGCCTATCTCTTCCCATTGCAGAGGACTACACGTTTATTTATAAAGATGTTCAGACCAACTTGACAGCTATTTGATTAGAAATAAGTAAAAAATAACATTGGGGTCTCAACATATCGTGTCACTTTCTAACCTACTTAATCGTTATCAGGGTCAGGGAGCCTACCCCAGCTAGCACAGGCAAGAACAAAACTTGGACAGGACGCTAGTCCATCATATGGGAAAATACATACACACCAAACACAAATTAGTGCCAATTTAGTGGTGCCAATTCACCTAACCTGCATGTCTTTGGACTGTGGGAGGAAATCCACATAGACACATGGAGAACATATAAATTCCACGCAAGGAGGACACATACCGTGAAACCTGGCCTCCTTACTGTGAAGCAACAGTGCTACCACTGTGCTATTTTACCTTGCCACCCATCTTAAAATGTCTCAGTATTATATGATAAAACCACAGCAGGTTTCCTCCAAATTCCAGTAAATTGGTCAGGCACAGTGGAGGTTTAATTTAAACGTTAAACATTTTTTTGAATAGTTTCTGACTTTTGTGGTAAGGCAAAGGAGTTTGAAACACAGAAGACCACCCTGTGTGTTTATGTAGGATTTTTGTATTGTTAGCAAAAACATCATGGAATCAAAACTTTTCAGAAAGTATTTACACTACTCTTGTAATGACTGCATTCAAACCATCCATATCGCTTTCACAAGTCCTGCCTCTTGTCCTTTTGGCCACTTGTTTCTGTGTACAGAACATCTGCTGGCATATATGCACTCAAGCCAATATGTCTGATCTTTTGTTTATTGATTATCTTCCTTGCCATAATGAGCTGATGAATTTGCATATGTCCTGCATTGAAATTATGTGAAGCAGAACAGCAACCAGCATCTTTTCAGTTGCATCTGTCTGTAAGTTCACATGTACTTTATGTTCTTTTTCTAGTAATTGAAACTGTATATGCAAGGTAAAATACATTCTTTTTGTGTATTTGCACCAGCTTTAAGCTTGCATGAAATTTATACTGCATTATTTTTATACAATTCCTGTAATAGTAGCAACAAATTAAATATCTTTCAAGAAGCTGAGATTGATAAAAAATAAAATCAACTATGTCACAAGTGAGACTATCAAGATTCTCGATTCTCTTTATTGAAAAAGAAAGCCAAAAATAAATATAAGAAGCCTTATCAAAGAATTTGCCAAAAAGAATTCTTCAAAGAAAAAAGGTATATAAAATTATATAATTGGTTTTCTTATATGACTAGCATTTATGAGAATAGCTTTCTAGTTTTGGTTGTGATATTCAAGTGATCATTTGTGAACAATAACATGAGAATATGACTAACAGATTTTCTAATTCATTTTTGTGATGTTACAGTAATATATTTAGCGCAGAGGATTATCGGGGTACAGCTTCCAGCCCTGGAGGACATTTATAGCACACACTGCCTCAGGAAAGCCACCAGCATCTGCATGCATCCCACGCACCCATGCTACAGTCTATTTGATCTTCTACCATACAGCAAAAGCTTCAGAGCCTTTCATACATGGACCTCAAGGCACAGAGACACTTTCATCCCAAGAACTATAAACGCACTCAATCAGTGCATCAAGAACTATTTGTACTTATAAGTACAATTACCTCACTGTAAACTTGCAATGCAACTGTAACATTGCATAGTCTGAGCCACCTTATGAACCTTTTGCACAATACGTATATGTATATTGTACTTATATTTTCATATTGTATATTTTTATTGTTTTATCTTATTATTTTTTATCATTTTACAGGAAGATTTTTTATGGAGGAGTTGCACATTGAATGTCATTGTACACGGTACGATGACAACAAAGGAATTCAATTCAGTTAAATTCTTGAAGTATCTATATTTCTTTTCTTTAATATTATATGGCGGAGCCCTTAATATTTTTTCCAACAGGTCCCCCTGATGCACTAGGTATTTCAATTGAGACAACATTTTCTAATAGAAGAAATGAAGTAGAGTAGCAATCAGTTCTGGGTTTAGTTTGGAGCTGTTGTCCCAGCTTCTGGGAATTAAAGTATAAAATGTTTTTGGATAGGATCACCCCAAAACCCCAAAAGGAAAGAAAACAAATACATGTGTTTTTTAAAAAGTGACGATTTTGTCATTGTCTCGCTGAAATGCAAGTTTCTCATCCATCATTTATATTGTAATAAAAATGAAAACAAAAATACAGTTTGCTAAATACAACTCATAATGTTTAGTTTGGGTGTTTAATTTTTGGATTATTTAGATTTGTTTTTTAAGTGAGTAAACTGTGTGCCCAGAGCTCATAAAGGAAAGCAAATGCTGTCTGTATTGTGTGTAACTAAAACAACAGGAAGGTGCAAATGAGCTCATTTTATCATATGGAGCCACATGACCAATGACTGATATGTTTTTCAAGAACACCAAGATAGTTGAGTGACAAATATGTTTTTTTTTAATTGTTGGTTTCTGAGAGCAAATGTAACAGAAAATATAAGAAGAGTTATTATTACCATTAGAATGCATATGTTTAAGCTTGGATAACCTAACCAGTGTGTATATACTTGTAAGAAGATGTGAAATGGCAGTCTGGGACTTTCAGATTAATGTATTTCATGTTTAGCTAACTAACAAGCACCCTGACCATGAGTTGTTCAGCTTTAGCTGATGCAACACATCACATTAGCTTTCAAAGGCACCCTGTAAAGTTCTGGATTTTAAAATGTATTTTGAGACTGTCAAAGACTGTGTCAGATTTGCCATCTACTGTCCCTCCACTCCCTAGAATCACATTTGGCTTAAAAACCCAAAGAGTGCAACCACTAAAGCTCTAGCAATATAATGACTCTTGCTGCATAACCCTGATTTGAATTGTTCAGGTTGTATGATTTTCATATCTAACATTTACGCATTTTGTTCTACAAATAAAAATAAGCAATGATTGCATTAAATATAAGGTATTACCTTGCTAAGGTTTCCTTGTTGTTGTACTGACATTTCAGAATGACTGATGAGTGTTAATATAACAAGCAGAGCATTTGTACAGCCACTTCAAAAGTAGCTGTCTCTGTTGAAAGCACTGCGTCCATGACTTCGAACCGGAGTTCAGCTCTTGGCTATTGCTACAGTATTTTGAAGCACAGTCCTTTCAGGGGAAATGACCTGGGTGCAGAATTGCCATATCTGTAGCTCAGCAGGGGCAGCAATTGGAACCTTGGCCTCTGTTAAGGTATTCTCATTCTGTATTTGATCTGTAACCCAGCAGAGGCAAGACAGGCTCATAGCTACTGTGGTATTTGAAACATGAGTGATGAGTGAAGATTAAAAGAATAGGTAAGTACTGCCGGTAAGTACTGAATAGGTAAGTACTGAAATTGAGCAACTTTCAAAAACTTTTCAAATGTGAATACGTTTGCAATGCAATGCAGAAACTGAAGCCATAAAATCAGAATCAGACTGGATGGCAATGCAGTGTTAGTGCAGATTCCTCATAACCCCACGAGAATGGGTTCAACTCCCGTGCTCACTGTCTGTGTGGAATTTGCAAATTCTTCCTGTACCTTCATGCACTTTTCTCCATTAACTCTGCTACTCCTCCTATATCTAAAAGGTTAAATTGAGACTCTAAAGTGGTCTCTAGTGGCTGAGTATGGGTGGAAGAATGTGTCTTGGGCTAGACAGACACCCTGCCCAACGTTTAATTCCTGTTTTGCATCAAGTGATGAGAAGTTAGACCTCCACGACCCTGATAGTGGATGTAAATGTGAAGACTCCCAGTTTATGGAGTCTAACACCACCAGGGATGACATGAGAGCTAAATATCTAGAAAACACTGTGTTGCATGAAGGATTAATATTTTTTTTTGTGAATAGCAGATGTTGTGTTCCATGAGTGTTCATTTCTATAACTTTGCATGGTGTTCTTTACACTTTTATTTGGAATCCAGATGGCCATAATGCTGGTCTTAAAAGTACCGTTATTTTTAGCTCTCTCTGACATGTTTTTTAATCTGTTAAGTGACTGGAGGCGGATATGTTTGTCACATTTAATTTCCAAATTTCCATTCATGCTGAGGTGCATACTGCACTGTGATGGCCTCCATACCTTGAATGCTTGAATTAGCTTAATGTACACCACCTCAACATCATTAAATGACCTCTAACACCTATCATTTCACTTTAAGAGTTGGGACTGACATGTAATTAATTAGAATACCCTTTAGACTCCTAAAAAGTTACATAAAACATCTCAGCTGTTTCTAAATGTCTTTAGTGGTCTAGTGCATTGATTGCATCTTTATTGAAGTATGACAGAACTGGTTAAACTCAATGACTCTGAAGTGGAAAATGTGAGTTAAGATCATGGAATGGTTGGATGGACTTCATCTACAGAATGTAACAAGTCATTTTGATATTATTTTATTAGTTTTAATTCTAATTCCTAAGAGTGGACAGTGATGCAGCAAAATTCTGAGTTAAAAGATATCCATAATACACTGAGACTGCTGACATTGTGAATGATGTAACTCATTCAATCATCAGTGTTATTGTGGATTTATATTAGGAACTGGTCAGCCACTAGCTACCAAGGACAAAGATACAGAATGAAAACATAGGGCTCAGAAGGGAATGACAGCTACACCTGAGCCACATTGGCATAGTACTGATATGAGAAACCATAGGTCAGTATGAGGTGAGGTGGTATAGGAGGGGAGAAGACAAGGACCCAGCACCAGTCCAAATGAAAGTTAGACATTTCTCCAGCATGGTAGAGTATACCTGAGAGTTAGGATTCAAACCATTTGAGAGCAGTCCCAGTGATGCCAAGGTCAGAGAGGGTGACAAGGAGGATATAGTGGTTAACCGTGTCAAAGGCAAAAGAAAAGATCACTGAGGATGAGGAATGGTGACATTGGAGAAGTCCTAGTCTATCATAGCATTTCAACAACAGTCAGTTGAGCCATCTCGGTGGAATGCCCCACTTGAAGCCTTATATTAACACAACACAGGAAATTTGAGGAGGTGATGATGACATGTCCACTGTATTGATGGGATCTTAATGGGAATAATGGGGTAACTTCAGTCAAACAAACATACTGTACAGGTCTGTGGGAGGCTTCAATGTAGACATCTACATTTAGAAAAAAGAAAAAAAATGTCTGTCCAGGATGAATTTCCTCCTTGTGCAAAGTGCTAGTGAGATAACAACTAATTTGTCTCACACTTCAAACTGGGTAAGCAGATGTGAACATGAATGTAGTGGATGGATGAAGATTAAAAGTTTCAAATCTTTCCTTCTGCCTTTTTATTTGGCTAAGAAAAGACAGATTCAAGAAGACTGGACCAAATTTTTACACTCATGGTTGGTAGGCTGGGTCATTTATTTTGGAGCTACTTTGATCTGTGAAAGCACTGGATCATTTTCAGAAAAAAGCAGACCTGTGTTCCAATCTATATATCAACCTATGTTGATTGATTGATTTAATTTTAGGCATAAACAGTACAAATTTTTCAGAGGACGACTGATTTTCATTTTCATGTGAAATATATGAAATAAAACAGAATGTTTGGTGCCATCCAGTTCTCTTCAAAGAGGTTGGACATCCAAAAGCAGCTAAATCGTGTCTGGGCACAAATTTCACATTGCATGCTTGACCATAGTGGTAGTTGCATTGGCAAATGAAATCCATTCAGTCTTTTACTTATGGAAGTTAGTACCCACAAAATATATCTACACAGCACAGTGGACATTCTCCATGTTTTCACTTCCAACATTCTTTCTCACCATGTTGCTATTTGATTGTTTAATAGACAGTTCTATCCTACTACAACAGAACCACTGTAAATCTGGTATAAAGAAATCATTTCAGCATCACTGAAAAAGCATATACATCTTAAGAACCATTGCTAGGAATATCAAAGTGGTTGTATTTAATTTCAGCTTGAAAAAATGTGTCAAATTTTCTTTGCCTTCATTAAGTATGCTAACTTTACTCTGATTGAGAGCTCATGCTGCTCCTGTCAGCTGTTAGCTTCTGGTTCCTGATGGCTCAGTCCATTGCCAGTGTCAGGGCAGTTCCGCTCTTCTTTAAGTTAAGGAGTAATGAATTTGTGAGAGTCACTGACATTTGATTTGAAGGACATGAAACGAGTAGCCTGGAGCCAACAAGTTTTCATTAAGCTATCTAAGCAGTACTCTAGAAGCTGCTGTGACTTTGAGATGCTTTGCAGTCAATAATTGATTACAAATTGGATGTAACTGTTTGTGACATGAGCACCTCTTAACTCCAACCAGGTTCCTGGATAAGTGCTGCCAAGCAAGAGGAAAGTTTCTAAGAAAATAAATAAATACCAATGAATTAAGACCAAGATGTCCCAGTTGCTTGACTCCCTGGTCATTGTCTGCATCCTTTGAGTTGCTTTTCCATTTATCTTGACTTGTGATCATTTCTGTTTTACCTTCACAACCATGGTCCTCAGAACACATCTTCCTTTGAGTCTAGACAACTTTGTCTTCCTGAAATCGCTGTTTTCAGCTCAAGCATTTCTATAATACAATACTCAATCTATGGTCATCTTCCAAAAGTCCAGTTGAGTTTTGGAGCATACAGAAAAATATGTTCAGATAATAGAAAGTAAGCCACTTAAGGCATCCATCTGCCATTTTAGTAGGCCATCACAGGTTTCTCACTAGCATCACCAACTAGATGCAAGGCCTTATCTGCCTCAAAGTATTAAATGGAAAGGCCTACAGTTTCACTACTTGGATGTTTGGGTTCTCTTCCTAATGAATGTTGAGCAAGGCTGTCTGTACTATAAGTATGGATCACTAATTGTAATCCATGCAGTGGTGCTTGATGATGTTATTGGATATACATAATGATGTCGTTCTCAAAGAAATGTAAGGCCATTCCTTGGTGTTTCCTTCATTATAAAGAATTCTCTATTAATCAATACAGGAGGCAAGGTTGTAATTTTGAATGACCTGCTAGAAAATTATCAATTCTGATGGTCTTCAGTTAATAAACTACCTAATGTCAAGTGTTTGAAAGTGATGCCCTTTACCCATAGGTCATAAACCCCTTCACTCTGATTCCTGAAGTATATGGTGAGAACAAGGTACAACATTTTTTACTTTTCAGGACATTAGAACAATCTAGAAGAGAACCAGCCATTCAGCCCAACAAAGCATGCCAGTTCTATCCTCTCATCTCTTATAAAATAACATTAAGTATAGTTTTGAAAGTCCCTACATGTGGTGATACTGTTTCCTGCTGAGAGAACCAAGAAATTCAACAAAATATGGAAAAAGACAAAATATTAGAGAGCTAAGCCTCAGAGTAAAATCACTGTGCATCCAGACTGAGAGAAACCAGTTGAGGTGGAGTGGGCATGTTGTAGGAATGCCCCCTGGTTGTCTCTACTGGAGATGTTCTGGGCATGACCCACTGGGGGAGTCCCTAAATAAACCTAGGACAAGCTGGAGGGATTATATCTCTCAAATGGTTTAAGAAAACCTGGGATTTGCCCAAGAAGAGAGATAACTGCTTCAAGTGGAATCAGGTGTCATTACAGGTTTGAGACTCAGCACACATATTAAGTAGCCTGGATGTCATAAAACATATTCTAGTAGGGCCAGCATATACTTTAATGAACCACCCTCCTGCCTTTCAAAGAGCTTGTGGGCTTCTGTAGAATTCTAACATTCCTCGCCACCCATTAATGTTACTCTATTCCTTTTTCCCTGGAGTGATGCTTTCTGGGACATGTATTCTGGAGTCCCTGAATGGATTTGATTTAAATTCTTGGTTCTCTTTTGGCTGCAGTTTTTTTTCACTGCCTTACACCGATTGCCACCAGTGATATCATACTGTGTGCTCTCCTGATTGTTTCTGAAGTTATGTTAACTTTAAAGTCCCATTTACTTCCATTTTTTATTGTGGTATTTAAAATGCTTCTGCATCCTTTGAACTTCATAACTTTATGATTTCAGAAAGCTATAGGTACTAAACTGTGAAATTAATCTTTATTTTAAGAAGCTATTAGAACATAAGCAAAATCAGCAGCTGCTCAAACTACAGAAGCAATGTGGCCATTGGGACCCCCTGCCTGGTCAAATTTCTTTCTCACTTTTCTTACATACTGATAAAGTAAACAAATAGGTCAAAAAAATATTTTGCTTGCTGCCTGGGTAAGCAAAACAAAGTAGTATTCTTAAACCAGCTTGATGCAATTCAGGGTGACACTATGGCAGCAGCATCAGTCCATTATAGGGTCCATTCGTGTACACAACAACAGTTACAAAAGTCTAATTTAGAATCACAAATTAAATTTTTGGATATAGGAGGAATATCTATGTAGGCAATGGCACATTGTGCAAACTTCACCTAGCATTGAGCAGATCCACAATTTCAACCCAAGGAGCCAGATCCAGAAGGTTACATCCTAAATTCCACATCAGTAAATGTCACTTCGCAAGTTCAGCACACTTAACTTACAGACCCCTACGACTGGATCTGGGTTCTAGTCAGGGATTTATTAATAAAAATCAACTAACATCATTAAAAAAAATGGCATCACATTAAAATATTCTGAAAGCTGGGCTGTGCAGGTTGAGCTCTGAGAGTTTAGATTTGCTGCTAGAATTTGCATTTATCTGCTTGTGAGGAAACATCTTACCAGTTAAAATTTAAAAGAACTTTATCATATTTTTATAAAGTGTAATTGAAGGCACAGTTAAATTAGTAAAATATACAATATCCTTTTATCTGCTTGATCTCCAGGTGGAAATTTGTCAGCTTCATCCCATTGTTCTGCTGCAGCCATTTGGTTTTTGAAATGTGGTGTTGGTGAAGAGTGTGGTGGAGTGATAGCTAGCATATAGTCTTTATTTGTAAGCTAGACAAAACAAATATAATATTAGATAGTGTTTCAGGAGGCATGTTTTACTTTACTGATGAGAACAGCAGTACTTTAATGTTTACCTAACCAACACCCCCAGTCTTTAGAACTGGCGGAATATAGAGAGCCCTTTAAAAGGGTATTGAGTTGTTTTTTTGTGTTTTTTTAATGAATACTTCATTAGAGGTTTGCAATTGACTTTGGCGCAATAAATACACCTTTTTGCTTGCTCCACCTGCTGTGTCTGCCTCTGTTATTGTTCCACTACCCCTTGATACTCTTGGTCCCCAAGATCCTCTTAAAACCAAAGGTGAGGACCTTGAGACGTGAGTCTGCTACATAAAAATCTTTGTTATCAGCAAGTTTTAAGTACTTCATTTGTTACATATGCTGGAATTAACAAGTCTCAAGGGTTTAAAATGAAAATGATTTCACAAATAGAAGAATCTTTCTTAGTGCTTTCCATAATCAGTAAAGCCAGGTGTAGACGTAAATATTAAAATATTAATGAGACAACCTAGTGAAAAAAGTACAAAATGAGAGGTAAAGAATGTAGTTGAAGAAGCAAAGTAAAGCAAAAGCCGAAACCTTGTCCAAAATCATTTCCTGTTTACTAATGAAGATTATAGATACAGTAGAGTCTCGCTTATCCGACATCCGGCTGGCAGAACGTTGGATAAGCGAAAATGTCGGATAATGGGAGGTGTTAAGAAAAAGCCTATTAAACCTCAAACTATGTTATAATTTTACACATTATGAACAAAATACAGTGTGCTGGTTCATGAACGTCTCTGAACACGTACAAATCGGGTTATGACCAAAAAGTTCGCCAAACTTTTGCCTCTGTTTACGACCACACACTCGGTAGAGGAACAAGCCAGTTTCCCTTTCGGTTTGTGCGCGCCGATGATTTCCGCACGAGAGAGGCACGCATGCACACACACACAAGCGCGCACAAGAGAGAGACACACACGTGCGTGCACACACACACACAAAAGCGCGTGAGAGAAAGACGCACGCACACACACAAGCCCGCGTGAGAGAGGGACACGCACACACGCGCACACATACACACACACACACAAGCGCGCACATACACACAAGCCCGCGCGAGAGAGGGACACGCACGCACAAACACACACACAAGCGCGCGCGAGAGAGAGACACACACGCACACACGCCAGAGAGGGCTGGCCACATAATCCACTGCAATCATGTTTTACAACAAAACAACATCAAAATTTAACTGAAAAAATGAACTTAGCAACAAAAAATACACTACGCTCACGTTCGCAACTTGCAGTTCTTGATGTGTTTTTTTTTTTTTTTTGCAGTGGGACGTCGGATAATACAGAATGTTGGATAAGCAAAGGTCGGATAAGCAAGACTCTACTGTATTTTGTAATTGAATCCAAAGATATGGATCCACATCATTGTGCACTGCCATTTTAAATAGCCACCGTGTTTTGTTACCGCGCATAAAAAAAGCCTGAACCCAAAATGGCCATGCATAAATGATAAAAATTAATCAGGAAATGTTGGACAGAATGGTAGCACAGTAGTTACTGGTGCTGCTGCTTTGTGGTTCTAGCATCCAGGGTTTGATTTCCATGCCTGGGTCTTGTCCATGTGGAGTTTGTACACTTCTTACCATATGTATCTAGGTTTTCCTGTTTGTATGCCTGTTTAACACCCACATCCCCAATGCCATGCAGGTTAGGTTGATTTGCAGTTCCAAATTACTCCCAGTGTGGGTAAGTTTGCTCTGTGATGAACAGGTGC
This sequence comes from Polypterus bichir lapradei, assembly GCA_026402145.1. NCBI lineage: Eukaryota > Metazoa > Chordata > Cladistia > Polypteriformes > Polypteridae > Polypterus > Polypterus bichir. The sequence continues at coordinate 7,177,560 of JANRMT010062843.1, read as the reverse complement.
CCTGGCTAGTAGTGTTTCCTACCTTGTACCAAGTTATTCTGGGATAGGCTCCAATACCACAACGTGCACTTTGGATTAAGCAGGTTTAAGGATAACTAACTAAGTGGATAACAAAATGACAAGACAAAAAAGTAAATAAATAAAAATCCAAAAATAATAACAAAGACCTATAGCATGTTCTCAACATTAACTTTAAATAGGAGGTACAGTAATCCCTCGCTATATCACGCTTCGACTTTCGCAGCTTCACTCCATCGCAGATTTTAAATGTAAGCATATCTAAATATATATCACGGATATTTCGCTGGTTCGTGGATTTCTGCGGACAATGGGTCTTTTAATTTATGGTACATGCTTCCTCAGTTTGTTTGCCGAGTTGATTTCATACAACTTCTTGGCGGATGGCTGAGAAGTTACCCATTCAGAGCACGTATTACATATTAAATAAAACTCCTCAATGATATACAATATGCTTCCCGCGCGGTGCTTCGCACACTTAAAAGCTCTAACAGCACGTATTGATTTTTGATTGTTTGCTTTTCTCTGTCTCTCTCACTCTCTCTGACATTCTCTGCTCCTGACGGAGGGGGTTTATGCAGAGGCTGTTTGCCTAGAGAATACGGAGGCTCCATTAAAAAATGCTGAAAGACTACCTTCACACTGCTCCCTTCATTGCAGCGGCTTTCAGTGCTTTGCATACTTAAAAGCCCAACAGCCCTATTGATTATTGCTTGTTTGCTTTTCTCTCTCTCTGTCTCTCTCTCTCTGACATTCTCTGCTCCTGACGCGCACTCCTTTGAAGAGGAAGATATGTTTGCATTCTTTTAATTGTGAGAAAGAACTGTCATCTCTGTCTTGTCATGGAGCACAGTGTAAACTTTTGACTAAAGGGTGTTATTTCATGTCTATAGGGTTCTAATAATGTTAAAAAACTATTTAGAAGGTCGTAAACAGGTTTTCTATGCTCTATTAAATATTAGATTTATAAATAAAGAATCCTACTTCGTGGAAATTCATTTATCGCGGTAGAGTCTGGAACGGATTAACAGCGATAAACGAGGGTTTACTGTATAACTGCGGAGAATATTTATAAACAGTGTGGGAGAGTTTATAAGGGCTTAAAATATATAAAAATAACCATAAAACCATATGGTTTCTACTTCGCATATTTTCACCTATCGCAGGGGGTTCTGGAACGCAACCCCCGCGATTCAAAACGGATTACTGTAATAGGTTGCAAGCCCAAACCCACAATAAAGTGACAATATCCAATGTCTAGAATAAAGTGACAATAATCAAAAGGCATATAGTAGATGGTTAGGCAACAAGGCAATTACCTCAGATGCCACTTTAGTCAGGTGGCATTTTCATGTAACCATTTATATATTATGAAATAACAATACAAAAATTTTAGATAGATAGATAGATAGATAGATAGATAGATAGATAGATAGATAGAT
>JANRMT010062843.1:7154269-7176090 GCA_026402145.1 Polypterus bichir lapradei | reverse complement strand
GATAGATAGATAGATAGATAGATAGATAGATAGATAGATAGATAGATTATGTTCCAAGGGTGAAATGTGGCTTTTTACAGAAGTTATTTATATAAATAAATAAATAAATAAGTGCACACTATAGTCTGAACACACATCAGAATGACTAAAAGGAAGAATATAAAATGATAGAAAGCCTTCTGAATGTTAGGTATGAGCCTTAAGAAAACACACACATCCCGTGCCTTCTTTATACATTCCACTTAAAAATGATGAAAAATATTTTAATTGTAAAAGTTTCAAATTTAGCATTAAGTTGTCTGCAGCACAATAGCACATTGTGAGCATTCAGAAATCAAAACGATGCACGCATTTTGAAGTCACATGCCAGTCCATGATAATAATAATTATACTAAAAAAATCTCACCAGACAGATGCAGTATTATAAACATGAACAGCAGCTACATACTGGCTTCAAATTCTTTATAGTACAGGGGCCTCATGCATAACGCCGTGTGTAGAATTCACACTATAACATGACGTAAGCACAAAAGCGGAAATGTACTTACGCGCAAAAAAATCCAGATGCATAAATCTGTGCGTTCGCCAACTTCCACGTTCTTCCGCTACATAAATCCCGGTCAGCGTGGAAATTAAGGCACATGCACGCGCCTGCTGTCCCGCCCCATCTCCTCCCAGAATTACACCTCTTTGAATATGTAAATCAATACAAATAGCCCTTAAGCTCAGTGTTCTGTGAAAAGAGTGACATAGTGTGTCAGAGAAACTCGAAAGCTCCGAAATAAAAAAGAAGTTGTCAGATATCAAATTCGCCGTAAAAAGCTGAGTCATAGCCCACCACCTGAGTTTCATATAAAAGCTTATTAGGGTACAGAGAAAAAAAAATAGGCACACAGTGGGAAAAAAGCACGAAATGTCAACTTTAATCTTAAAATTTCCACTTTAATCACGTTGTTTATTTTGTCATTAAAGTAGAACATCGTAAAATTCATCTTACAATCGTTTAATTTACTAGTTTCTCAAATCCCATTGTAACTAAAGTAGCATAATAAATGCTTTGTTTTGTATTTGATCTTCTATGTGCTCTATGTGTGTGAATCACTACGTGCTTCCGTGCTTTGTCTTCCTCCGACAGGACACAGAATCCATTACATTCGAAATATTACAGCTCTCTGAATAATTAAAATACTGAGATGTATACTTGATATAATTTTTATGATGATAGGAGTTAAAGCATTTTATTAAACATGGGAACATAGTGGCACAGAGATTGTGCGCGACCTTCGACGAAATAATTTATTGCAGCAGTACTGTTTTTTTCAAACGTACTAACTCCCAATTCCTGTCCTTCCTTTTCTTTCTCCAAATACCCAATCGCCACACAATCAGCTCTGTAATAGACATTAAGCCATCTGTAGGCTTATAACGCCGATTCTTCAAAACTTTTAAGGAACATTGAAATATCTTCGTTGTACATGTTTAATTATTCTATTTTTCATGCCAGTCCCAGTGAAGCATACAGTGCGAGGCAGGAACAATCCGCCAGATCCTTGCTAGTGTAGCGACACCGTGTCCTTTAATTATTAACAATATATATTATTTAAATGAAGTTAAAGTTTTATTTGTATAATATAATAAATATATTTTGCTGCATTTCATCTTAAAAATGATATCGTCATCATATGTAAATACGCGCTTTATAAAGTGGCTCAGGTTGTGTAATATTATAACTGTAGTGCAAGTTTACAGTGAGGTACTTATAAGTACAAACAGTTCTACAAGGAGCACATGATGGACTAATTGAGTGTGTTTATAGTTATTGGGATGAAACTGTTTCTGAACCGTGAGGTCCATACAGGAAAGGTTCTGAAGCATTTGCCGTGTGAGAGCAGTTTAAATAGGAAGCATGGCTGAGGCAGCATGTGCTTGATGCTGTATACTTATAATTCTCTTTCCGATCAGCTGCTCTGAGGGGTGCAATGACAGTAATATGGAAAAAGATGATCTGCTGTGGCAACCCCTAATGGGAGCAGCTGTAAGAAGAAAAAGAAGGTGCAGTGAGAGTAACAACGCTAAAGCAGCTGTGGTATTTGGAATAGTTTGACCATTCTGTGGACCATTATATTGTTACAGGTTAATTACAATCACATGCATTAAACTAATAAACAATATGCGGTTAATTTCAGTGTATTTATAAAGCTGCACCAGGGATGTAGATCTGAAAAAGAAAGATAAACCACACAGGAACAGTAGCACTGCTTTGACGCTGGGCGCCGCTAGTCTGCAAAACGGAGCGCAGAACTTGCGTACACCAGGGTATGAGCTACTGTGGAAATGTGCGTGGCATTACGGCAAGTTTAGGTTTTATACATTGCGATTTGAATGTGGAAATGTTCTTACGCAACATTTCTGTACATACGCACTGTTTATACATGAGGTCCCAGGACATCTGCAAACTGGTCAGAAGACGATGCTCAGGGCTCAAAGATGCTTTCAATGGAATTATCACTGGTGAATGAGTCAGAAAATTAAATATTTGAGATGTGACATAGTGTAAAATACATAGAAACTGTTTCTTATTTTTCTTTAAAATGTACTGCATTTGGGTCACAAGCTTTTTAATCTTTCTAAGGAAGACTAAAACGGCAATATGTGCAAAGACTGAACTTGGTAGGAATTTAACCTCCTAAAAGAGCAAGTCGGCTTACAATAATGGTGATGACACCATTATACATCTTTTTTTTTAACTTTGCCAACCCATAATCTGTAACCATGTCAATTATGTTTAGGCTCTTGAACTAAACTGACCACCCTAATATGATCAATATCGTCAAATATTCAATGAAATTGAAGTACTGTATAATGATTTTTTCTTACATTTACCCATGATTCCTCTTTACTCTATCATGGTTAATAAATGTAAAAAAGTGCAATTTTATTATCCCATGAATGCATGGTGTAAGTTATTCTGGATAATGGAGAGTCTTTTTTTTATCATGGCATAGTATAGTAATCAAGTCATTGATAGGGCAGAAAAACAGAGGATGGGGTTTCTGGAGTTGTAGTGCAAGTTTTAATGTAAATCAATTTGAGAGATGCTTATACTTTGAATTAAACCCGTCTTTAGCAGTGAAAGTCTACAGTTGCAGTTCTGTTTAATTTAACTTTGCCATGTTGTTGTCTCCTATTGTGCACCAGTTTAAGGATTACTATTTGAGTTATAATTGCTGGTGTCAGAAAAACGACCAACAGGCATCGTAAAGGTTTGGGGCAGCCACCTGTATAATATGCCCTGGCTGCAAAAGGTTGAAGTTTAACAGAGTTGTTCACAATACTGAGTCCAAAACAGAACTGAATAAGTAGAGGTAAGATGGAGCTTTTAAAGGCTGTCATCACAGGCGGTGGGACCCGAAGTGACGTCATTAGAGGCGCCGAAACCCAGGAATGGTCTGCAAGGAACTGAAAGAGACAGTCAGTGCACTCCGCTGCCCTCTGGTCTTGTGTAGAATTACAATTACTCAAGCCCTTTAGCTGCCTCCTACTCGCACGTGTGTGACACTGGATTGTCACATATTATAGTCTAATGTTTTGCAAAGCCCGCCATGTGTATGACAGGTTGGTGAACATGTGTATCGCATTGTACATAGTCTAAACCATTTTGTAAAATTTTGTTAATTTCTGGAATCTGCTATGGTGTAATTCATAACCAATGTCTTTTAAGAGTCTTGAGTCTCGTGAGTTTTCACTGTGCCTTTTAGCTTGCAGAACAGAGTTTAAATCTAACAAAGATGTTTAGACAAGCATGAAGGAGGTTCACATTAAACTGAATTATGTTTAATGCTTGTTTTGCATTTTATTCTTTAAAGGCTAACCTTCCTTTATCATTTTATACGTTTTTCCAAAAGTAAAATATGTATTTGTTTGTCCATTGTTTAGGGAATTCACTGTATCATGAAGCCTGTATAATAATGAGAATTAAGAGTATCATCTCATGCCTAGTAAGGATAAATCACGGAGGTGAGGGCTGGCGATTAAACGGTGACAAAAATGTACTTTGTCTTTATGTCATGGGCCAACTGTGGTGTTATGGGTCCACAGCTCATTGAGCAAAGGCCATTTTAAATAAATAATCACCGCACCCGAGGCGGCTTCATGAGGGGGATGTTGTTGTAGCAAGCCACGGGGCAGTCGGTGGTGTGGGCGTTTCTCACCGAGTGCACAGGTGAGGAACTGCCCACATCCGTGATTGCTCCCAAGGCTAATATGCTACAGCTGTGATGGCCCCTCGCTCTTTAAAAGAAGCATGAGTCGGTTTGAGAAGAAGAAGAAAAAAGATCAGGAAAAAAAGGAAGGGAAAAAGACGGAGGTTGTAGGGAGCGAGTGAGGAAGCAGGCGGTGCAGGAGAGACAGACACGCGGTGAGCGCGTTTGGTGAGCGCGCGTACGAGCACTCGTGGGCAGCTGCGAGGAAGCTGGGTGTTAGGCCGACACCCAGGCGTTTGAGTTGATGTTGCTCCCGCTGAGCAACCACGTAGCGGGAGTGACCAGAGGAAAGCGACGCGCCGCAGAGGGCCGCGGAAAGGCAGCGGATGTCAAGAGGCTTGGTGGTGGAATCCCCAACGTGGGCGACCTGGCTGTTGTGGGAATCAAGTCTCCGAGACTGGGATTAGTGCCATACCGGAGCCAGGGATCGGGAGGTCTCCAGTCTCGAGTAAGTGTGTTGAAAAGGGCAGCCGCAGAGTGAGAGTGGCTCCCCTGTTGCGAAGCCTGGACAGGGAGAAGCAGGGGAGTCACATGTTAAAAGAAGCACCGAGCTTGTTGTTGTTTTAAGACTGCTTCCTGAGGAATGTTTTAACCTCATTTTAAAAAGGATTGTGTGTTTTTTTTTTACCTCCACGTTCCTTTTAATGGATTATTTATTTTTGAAATTGAAAGCACTGCACTATTTATTTATGGACACTTTGTTTTGATTGTCTTTTTAATAAAAGCACTGTTGCACTTTTTTCAACCATCCCCTTGCTTAGATGTTATTGCCTCCACTGACTAGCTCACTCGGTAGCATTATTGATTGTGTTGGGTTCAAGTGCTTCCAACAGCAATGGGAGTGTGGAGCCTGAACCCACATCGTCACATTCCTCTATACAGTGTCAATTACCTTCAAAAGGAATCCCTACCTTGACTAAAGAAACAACAATTAATTAATTGATTGATGTATTTATTAACAGGAAAATAATTAGGCACCATAAACTCAAAGAATAAAGAAATACAAAGCAGATCATTAATACTTAAATTAAATGTTAATTGATGCTAAATAACAAAATGGTCCCAAGGAAATTTTTTTAAAAGAAACAAATATTAAAACTGTAAGGATGCAACCCTAAAAACTTAATTGCAGAACTCAAAGGGTCAAAAACTGGAACTTTAAATCAAAGCTCCAAAATTCTAATTTTGCTTTGATTTTTTTCATTTAAGTGTTTTTCTGGATTTTATGTTTTTGACAGTTTTTCTTGCATTGTGCTTAATTCAATTCTGTTAATTATTTGTATCTCCAAAACTGTTTTAAAAATATTTTCCTGCAGCGTCTAGTCTGTTTTTGGACAGACCATTTTTCTGGGTGATTGTTTGTGAACTGATTGTTTATGGTTTAAACCATCTTTTCATACAGGTATAAGTGAGAGTGCAAGATCACCTCTAGAACACTATTAGCATTATACACTTTCTGGTTATCCAAGAATGCAGTTAAACAAAAAGCCTTGCTTTCCATGCTGGTCTAAGTTGTCTTTGTACTAAAATTTTGTCTAGTGTTTTGGATTTGGTTTTTTGATTGACTGATTTTCTGGTGAAGGTTTTCCTTTATCTTTTTTTGACCATGTCTTACCTCCTGGTTCCTTTTCTAGAAATCCAAAAAAGTGTTAATGTTGAAACAAGTCTAAGTTAAACAATTCAAAAGTTGAAAAGCAGAAAAAGGAAACCTGAAAAGTTTACTGACTAGACTCAAAAGTGGGCTGATTGGAAAGCAGAACACACACAAAGCCTCAGAAATTTACTGATCCTTCAGCCATCGGTTTATCAAGTCTCGGGAGTGGCTGACGTAATAATCATCATCATCAACAGTGACACATGTTATGCTAGATAACAGCAAACAAGCATTCCCAGTTTTAAGTAGACAATCCAGTCACAAAGCGACAACAGGGATACCATTGTTGTTTATTTCTGGTCACTTCTCTGAAACTCCTAAACTAGGCCCCAGTCAAGTAGACAACAAGTGCTTATAGCTGCCATGCCTTTGGTATTCTTCTTCATGGCATAATGCCAAGACGTGGTCCAATTACTGAGTATTTCCTTCCACCCAGAATCTGCGTTACCAAGTAATGCTTTCTGTAGTAGTTTTTTTCTCATCCATTCGAAGAATGAGTCTGTGCCATTGTAGGTGAAATTTGGACATGATGTCTTTCAAGTTTTTTGTCTCTCTTTTTTGTTTGACAATCTGATGGTGTTCTTGGTTGCTGTTCATCGCCAGTTCCCACCAGGTGCATCTGATGCTTGTCAGATACCAGTGGTCATAATCCTGTGACACAGCTCATCTGCACACATTTACCACATTTCACACCCATACAAAAGAACAGAGTTAACTGTGGCATTGTAGACTCTGTCCATGGTAGGCAGGGAGATTTCCTTTGCTGCCAAAGGTGGCACAGGATTGCAAAGGTGGCAAATACCTTTAAAATATACCTGTCACTTCTTCACTTATGCTGCCATTGCCATTAGTACAGATTCCAAGATTGGTGAATTAGCCACTGTCTCCAAAAGTTCACCATCAAGAAAGAGGGGTTGATTTGGTTCTTTCTGATCTGACTGATGTAAACTGCAGTAGGGACACAATAATTTGTTATAATTGGAGATCCTAACCATTCTTAAGACTTAATCAGAATTGAGGAATGAACATGTAATGGAAGCTTAAGGTGAAGAAAGCCTAAATAGGTTAAAGCCCCAAGAGGTGCGGGCCACCTTGTCATCAAGACTGCTGGGATTGTCCTCCGGCTTTATATTCAGGTGAAGGAGAAGGTCCCAGTAAAACTTTATTGAGAGTTGCTGGAGTGAACATTTTGAATTGGTTTTCCTGGTTTATGATCATTATGCTTTGATACTGGGTTTTCTTTTTGTTTTATGGGTTTATTGGCTTTGGTGGCCGTTTTAGGTGTATCATTTTTGCTTATTTTTTTTCTTTTGTTAGCTTTTTTCATTCTCGATTATTGTTGAATACAATTATTCATAAAGATCCTTTGTTTGCCTGTATATAACAAGCCAGAGGTTTAAAGTCATCCTCTCCCTTGTAATGTATTTCTTACAAAATTGTAAACATTTGAAGTCTTTTTGAGGTTTACAAGATGGTTTCTTTTTTTGGGCCCATGAGGGTGGTTTGTGTGCTCTTGCTAATCCCCTGATGGTTTCCCATACAGGACAAGTAGTTGTAAATGGTTAAAAACTCAACACATTGTTTGACTCCGGCAGCAATATTTCCATTGTTGATCGCCGATAGGTCTTAACCGCCACGGTTTTCAAACTTTTTTGAACAAGTACCACTCCACGAGGACCAGTAAACTGAAGTACCACTGTCAATGAATTGTTAATTTACGCCCGTGTTGTTTTGAAGAAAAAGTCACTATAATCACTATAATGACTTTAATTATGACGTTAAAGTGATATTAAACTAATTAAAGAATCGGTTTAAAAAAGTGTGAGGTGTATAAACAGGTAAAATGACTGAAAAGTCATATGCACGGTTATTTGACGACAGATTCTCGCTCATGAGAAGAATTTTAATAACTTTGTTCACATGCAAAATACATTAACACTTGTAAGGTTACTCACTCTTACTGCCATGCTTAGTGCGAAACGTGCGCTTTTTTTGCCATCAGGTCCTGGATCCGTGGAGAAAGTGTGCTTACCGAGACCACCAGATCGTATTCCAAATACAAACAATTTCTTGGTTTCGTCTTTATGCTTGTCATGGAAAGAAAGGCCTTTTCGCATAGATACATCGAACCGAAGGGTAGCAGAGCTGTAATCACCTTAGCACAGAGTTCATCATGCTCTTTCCTCACTTGACTCCAGAATTCTGTCACTGATTTTTCTTTGAACATTTCTTGGAAATGCTGATTATCTGTCATATCTATCAATATCTCTTGCTGCTGGATGGAAAGATTGGCACTCATAATGTTCTCCATATTAAGCGGCAATGTAATCCAGCGCTTTCCAACGTCGCTTCTTGACGTCAAGAATGGAAAATATGATACAAATTCCGAATGGAGCTTCTTCAGATGGTTGGTAATAACTTTCTTTATTTCCCTTGTATCGACGGCAGCGTTCATTGCTAGAAATTCTGAGAGAATCGGAAACATTTCCAAGTTTCCATTTGCGACCCGATTCATCCAGAAATAAAGTTTCTTATGAAAAGCTGAAACTTTCTCTTCCATTGTAAAAATGTTGTTTCCGTATCCCTGGAGAGACACGTTCAGTTTGTTTAATTTTTTAAACACGTCTGCAAGGTAACCAAGGCGGCAAACCCATGACACATCTTCAAACTTCTCTGCAAGGGATGATGAATCTTTCAGGAAGAGATACACTTCATCACAGAGCTCAAAAAATCCTCATCAGAACTTTTCCTCTTGAAAGCCATCAAACTTCTGTATGGAAAAGCAACGTCTTATGGTCAGGATCTATTTCTTGGCACAATTGACGGAACAACCGGGCATTCAAAGGGTGGCTCTTGATGTAATTAATAATTTTTACACTATCATTCAAGGTCTCGTGCAAAATCTCACTCATTCTCTTCGATGCCAGCGCATGTCTATGCAGGATGCAATGAGAGGAAACTATCAAATTATTTTGTTGCCTTGCTCTCGGAATGAAACCAGCTGTTCTTCCTGTCATTGCTGCTGCTCCATCTGAACAAATTGCAACGCACCAAAACCAAAGAATATCATGTTCGCGGAAGAAATCATTGATATGTTTGAAAATTTCCTCACCAGTTGTTCTCTCAGGTAAAGGTCGACAAAGCAAAATACGTTTGATAATATCTTCAGAATCTGGAACATAAACAAAAACGACCAACTGGGCTTCGCCTGAAATATCTGTGTTTTCATCCAACTGCATCAATAACTCCTTAGCTGCAATTATCTTCTCAACCACCTCTTGTATCAAATCCTCTGATATATCTTTAATTCTCCTTTGCACGGTTTTATCAGAACATGGGATACTTTTCAAAACGCTGGCCATTTTGTTGTCGAACATGATTGATACGATTTCTATTGCCAAAGGAAGCACAAGTTTCTCAACGACAGTATGGGGTTTATTTTGTTTTGCCGCTAGCAATGATAGAGCATATGATGCCTGCAAACACTTGTCAAGCACATGTTGTTTTTCTGAACACTGTCTGCCACTTCAAACATTCGTCTTTACTCCTGACAAAAAACGACAACGGCTTTCTGTTGTGATCTTTGTGCTTAGCTGTAAAATGTCGCTGAAGTAAGGATGGCTTCATACACTGGTTCGACAGTACTTCATTGCAGATAACGCACACAGGCTGCTGATGAGTGTCACTTTCAATGTAATAAAACCCCCATTGCAAATAGTCTTCGCTGTACTTGCAATTTGATTGGGCTGTCTTTAATTTCTTTTTTGGTGGTTCTTTCGGTGTATCTCGTTGCTCAGCATTCGGCGGAAATGTTGTTTCGGTAGCACTGGAAACTTTGCTGTTCGAACCGCCTCTTTATGATTCTTGCACAGATGTTGCCACTTTTCTGAAAACGAATTTGTCCATCTTGAAAGAACTGCACACGACACAACACTGTAAAATGGGTAAATGGTGGGTAAATCACTTTGCACGTAGATCGGAAACGCACCACATTCCTTGAGACAAACCATAAATCGATCTGAAGAAATGAGGCTGCTGAGAAGCCAGTTGTCAATTCCCCCCAAATTCTTTTGTTTGTTCAAAGAAACAGACACGAAAAGGTCATTTCGCAATCCACTTTGAGAAAGGGTAGACTTGAGATAAGACCTGCGAGGGTTTAAGCTTGGGCACCTGGTGCATAATAATCCATTTGCTCCAACTTCTGGTGATTCACCGGCTGGACGAAACTTGTTGTCTATTTCTGTGCTATTCCAATTTCGGACCAAAGATGTGAGTAGGTAACGGGTTTTTGGGAAATGGGTGCCCGCGCTAATAAAAGCCGGCTTGGAGTCTTTTACACATTTACAGTAGTATACGCATACTATATATGATTATATGCAACATATTGCCATTCTAGCAACATCGATTCGTGGAAAATAAAGGACCACACGAGTACCACTTAGCATGACTTGAAGTACCACCAGTGGTAAGCGTACCACAGTTTGAAAACCGTGGCCTTACCGCAACAATGGATGAAAGTAAAGACCAGTATTAAATGTATTCACGGAGAAGTCCGTACCTATAAATCCACGCTAGTTTTCATTTCTCAAGGAGGATCGCTAAAAAAATTCCCCGTAGCGGAATCCCTGATCCACCTTTTCCAGTAATTCTGGGGCAGGACTGGTCTAATAATAAATGTGGTGAGCTACAGACTACTCCCGATCCACACTTGGACCTAGTTATAGATGAGGATGATTCATCTCAAGCTGCCACCACGCCGTGTATTCAGCCAGCAGAGAGAGGTACAGAAGCCCTTGAGGAGGACGGAGAGACTACGGGACCGTCGCAGGTGGAAACGTCATCCACACATGCCTTGACGGTTCGAGATGAATCACTGCCCCTTGAGGTCAACTCAGATCCTCTCTCCCAAATTCATTTTCAATTTAGAGAAACACCGGCTTCTTTTAAAAGGGAGCAATGGAATGATGACTCCCTTAAATTTTGAAAAAAAGCAGTTGCTCTCGTTAATGGCCAACGCACGTATCAGTCCATGCCACAAGGACCTCACATCGTAATAGAGAATGATTTATTATATTGGGTCGCCTGAGCATGAGGGGGAGGTCCGGAAATAGCTGTTAATCCCCCGAACCTTCCGGCGGTAGGTTTGTGAATTGGCACATTCTCACCTCCTTGGAGGCCATTTAGGTACCAAAAAAACCTTGGGGCGGATCAAGCTCAGATTTTATTAATTAATTAATGTGGAGGTTCGCCATTTTTGTACTCTTGTCCGGAGTGTCAATTATGGCAAATTCCTAGGAGGGACCGTGCTCCTCCTGTCCCCTAATTGACATTCCCTTTGAAAGAATAGGGGTCGATATAGTGGGACCTTTAGAGCCCTCAGCCCATGGTCACAAATATATATTAGTCCTTGTGGATTATGCGACCCGATACCTGGAAGCTGTTCCTTTGCGCTCAGCTACATCTAAAGCAATCATGCGGGAATTAGTAGGGGTCTTTGCACGAGGCGGCATCCCTAAAGAAGTCTTAATGGACCAAGGGATGCCTTTTACCTCGGAAACCTCACGACCTCTCGGTGCAGGTCGCCAGACCCGATGGGGCCTTGTCACATACTTGCGAGCAGGAGGCAGCTGAAGGGCTTAAGTAATGGTAATACCAAATCCAACCAGAGGGCGGATTCCCTGCAGTTCCCTGCAGACCTTACCTGAGAAATCCTGCCACGTTCCGGCACCTCAGAAGACGTCAGTTCCGGGTCTGGCTCCTTCGATGATATCACTTCTTGTCCAGATGACGTCACTTTCGGGTCCTGGCCCTTCGATGGCATCATTCTGGTCCAAACGACATCATTTCCGGGCCCCGCCTTTTTGATGACATCACTTCCGGTCCAGACAATGTCACTTCCTATATGGGCCTTTAAAGCCGTCATCTTACCACCAAGGAATCAGTTCTGTTTTGGACTCAGTATTGTGAACATCTCTGTCAATTGCAGCGAGAATTATTATACGGGTGGCTGCCCCAAATCTTTTTATGATCTCTGGTCTGTGTTTTTATCACAATGTATAAATCCTGACCAAGAATTTTCCTTAACCCCAGTGTCAAAAAGATCTTTTGACTGATTCTTTTTTATCTGGTAGCTCCCGTTTCATTCCAGGTGTCCATATCTAGACACCTACTAAGCATAGAAGAACTGGTGCCCCCTGTTCACTTGTACCTGCATTCCCCTCTTTGTATTGGGTATTCACCACATTGCATTTAGCTGATAGCTAAATGTGTTTTTGAAGTTATTGTTACTCAAGTCTTGATTTAATAAATAAATTGAAATACTGTTTTACATTTGTGAATTCAATCTAGTTTAATGCAGAGGCTTATCATGAGTTTCCTGAGGCTGGTTTAAAACACATGAGCCGCTACCTAAAGTGAATTAAATGTTGTTTCTTAAGTTTCATGTATTAATTTCACAGCCAATTACTTTATTTCTGAATTTCCATTATTATTGATATCATGTGTCTCCATGTTTTTCTTTTGCTGAAACAAGCTTTCCTCTCTTAGCAATTGATCCCTCTTTGGTATGCTTAAATTACTAATTTGAATTAAGGTGAAGTAAGCATTATATGGGCATAACAGAAGTCTTTCTGATGGCATCCTTTAATTCTGACAGACGTCTATGTGAATGAGTAGTAATTTTCTCAAACTAAATAAGGAGAAAACAGAAATTTCAGTGATTGGCAAAAATTGATATAATGAGGTTATTAGAAATAAATTTGATCCCTTAGGATTAAAAGTCAAGACAGACATGAAGAATTTAGGGGTAACTGTTGACTCTGACCTGAATTTTAAATCACATATTAATCAGATTACTAGGACAGCATTTTTTCACTTAAGAAGTATAGCAAAATTTAGACCTCTTATAACAATGTAAGATGCTGAGAAATTAGTTCACCCTTTTGTTTTCTGTTGGCTAAATTACTGTAACGCATTACTGTAATGCACTCGTCTCAGGACTACCCAAAAAAGACATCAATTGATTGCAACTAGTGCAGAATGTAGCTGCCAGAATCTTAACTAGGAAAAGAAAATCCGGGCACATTTCTCCAGTTTTGATGTCACTACATTGGTTACTCGTGTCATTTAGAATTGACTTTAAAATACTGCTTACGGTTTACAAAGTCTTAAATGATCTCGCCCCATCTTATATTTCAGAATATCTTTCACCTTACACTCCAAATCGTAACCTTAGATCATCAAATGAGTGTCTGCTTAGAATTCCAAGAGCTAAACTTAAAAGAAGTGGTGAGGCAGCCTTCTGCTGTTATGCACCTAAAATCTGGAATAGCCTGCCAATAGAAATTCACCAGGCTAATACACTGGAGCATTTTTAAAAACTGCTAAAAACACATTATTTTAACATGGCTTTCTCATAGTTTATTTTTAGTTTAATCCTGATACTCTGTATATGCATTTAATTATAATTATCATTCATGGTGGCTCCATAATCCATACTAACCCATACTTTCTCTTCTGTTCTTTTTCCCGTTTTCTGTGGTGATGATCTGCGCCACCACCACCACCTGATCAAAGCACCATGGTGTACCTACATTGATGGATTAAAGGCCAGAAGTCTACATGATCGTCATCAAGTTCTTCCATGTGAACTCTGAATACAATGAGGACTGGTTGAGGTCATTTATGTTAGGTAGAATGCCTAGAGGGGGCTAGGCAGTCTCGTGGCCTCAGATCCCCTGCAGATTTTATTTTTCTTTCCAGCTGTCTGGAGTTTTTTTTTTTTTGTTTGTTTTTTCTGTCCTCCCTGGCCATTGGACCTTACTTTTATTCTATGTTAATTAGTATTGCCTAATTTTATTTTTTAATATTTTGTCTTTTTTCGGTTTCTTCATCCTGTAAAGCACTTTGAGCAACATCATTTGTATGAAAATGTGCTATATAAATAAATGTTGTTGTTGTGTGTTATGTGCCTGGCCAGAGGTCAAACATTTTCCCAATGTGAAAGCGATACATCCACCTTAGACCTGCTCCATTCGAGTACACTGGAATTAAATAGATGATCAGAATTCCATAGACTCCCCCAGACTCAACTACAATGTGGAACAGCCACAATAAGAATGAATGAAAATCCTGTTCTGTTAAAGATTGTTTGCATTAAACTTTGAAAATCCTTGATTGTTACATGTAAATTAATCCAAAATATGCTAACAAAACATATTCCCACAAAACACATCACACTGTTAAAAGCATTAACTGTTTTTTTTTTTTTTTTTAAAGAAAATGACAAATTCAGTTCAATTTGAACCCTTAATTCTTAAAAAAAAACTGTTATTTTCATTGTAGGAGCCAAAAGCCATTTTGCATTTACTAACTTTGCAACTGTTCACCCGAAAGCAGAATTGACAGCAAGGACCTTTAATGAAATATCAAGTGGAGGGAACTGGAAGGCCAGCTGACATCTCCCGGACTCAGTAGCCTATAAACAGGAGGCTGTAAAAAAGGACTTGCTGATGCAAGAGGACGGATCCCTCAGAAAGAAGAACATCATTTTTAAAGAAGAAGAAAAAAGAGGAAGTGAGTGCAATTTTAAATAAATGCTCAAAAATGCAGAGGCTTAACTTTGCATATCTGGCAAAAAGGAAACAAATAATAGCCACCTGAACTAAATAAATAATAAATAAATAAATCAAGTTAGCCAGAGGGGCTGCTGCTCTTACAATTGTCTAACAGCCAGAAGTAGGTTAAGATTTACATAATGATTACCAGGGATCAAGTGCTGTTGCTGTTAAGAGCCTCCTGAGAGGTCAGGGATTTGAGCCAAGAATTGATAGAGATGAGTCTCTAATCACTTTCAGTGTCTCATGTCTTCCAAGCAACGAGTTCATTATAATAAATGCCTGACTTCAATATTTTAAATTCCCATTCAGGATTCTGTTTTAAAGATTTACATTTTGTTCCTCCAGGCAACTGGCGGGTATGCGTGCCGTCAGACACAAAAATGTTATTAATTATATGGCAAAATGATATTGCAGACTGTTCTTCTAATTCTAAGAGCAATAATTACAAGTTCTAAAGTTCAGGGACTTTGAAAAGATATGGTGTCATCTACTGCAACTAAAGTTACTCTTACGTGGAAACTTTTGGTGAAAAACCTGCAAAATTTATGGAACTTTAACGTGAAGATTCAGTCCATCGAATTGAAGAAAATTTTAACGAACATAATTTGCTACATGAATTGTTTATATTTTATCTTGTTCATTGTACTTTCCATCTTTTAATACAGTTGTACAATATGTGACATATATATTTTTTTTTGTTCATTTTTTTTGAAGGCACAGCAGTAGCCATACACTGTAGTATGAAATGCATCCAGATTGTTGAGTAAGGGAGGTCTTCAGTTTCTTATGGAATCTCAAGGAGTCACCCTTCACAAGAACGTAAGAATATAAGAAATTTGATAAACGAGAGAAGACCATTCAGTCTATCAAGCTTGTGTGTTTAGCTAATAGCTAAGCTGTCCCAATATCTCATCTAGATTTTTCTTAAAGGTTACCAAGGTTTCTTCATCTACATGTCTCAGTAGTTTGTTCCAGAGTCCTACATCTCTTTGCGTAAAGCAGTGGATCCAGGTTTCAGTTATAAATTCTTGTTAATTTCCACTGCTGTCTTCAAGTGTGCAATTCACCCTTAAGATGAAAGAATGTGGCTGGATCTGCCTTATCAATGTCTTTGTGGATTTTGAAGACCTGGATTATGTCCCCACGCAGTCTCCTCTGTTTAAGATTAAACAGGTTTAGTTCTCTGAGTTTGTCAGAGTACGACATGTCCTTCAGTTATTAACAGAAGTTTTACCCACTCTTACTATTTCAGTCACTCTAGATATAGGACAAAGTATAGAAAATATAATAGTTATGTGTTATTTATTAATGTATAACAATTCCAAATAGAAGAAAATATAATAAAAAATAAAATAGATAGCAATATGGTGTGAAATAAGGATCTTTATAGGCGCCCGACCCGGCACAGATTCACACTGAGGCACATGTCAAACACACAAGACTTTTATTTTTCTTCACCTGTGGGGCACCTTTTCCCCGTGAACCCCACAGGCATAACACAGTCCCAAGCACTTAATCCAAACAACCAACCCTTCTTCTGGCAACACCATTCCTCCCAGGAAACCTCGTCCTCTTCCTCCCGATACTGGCCCTGAGTGGTGGTTGCCGGCCCTTTTTGTAGCCCATCTGGAAGTGCTCCAGGTGCTTGATCATCTGCATCTGATTGCACCTCCGGGCGGGGCTGTAGAGTTGTCCAGCTGGACTGTGGAATCCATGCAGCACCCCCTGGTGGCCACCCCAACTCCCAACTGGTCTTTTGAGGACTCCATCTCCCATGGAGCCCTGCAGGAGGTTGAGGCATCACCACCGGCTAGGGAGGCTGCCACCAAGTGTCCCGGGGGAGGTATTGAGTTGCCCATGGTTGCTCCCCCGGAAGATATGCAGCAGGGGCATCCTGGCTGGGCATGGAACCTGGCCGCCTGCCAAAATGGATGTAAACAGTCTTACAAAAGGTTACTGGAAATCAAAATTTCAAGTGATGGATTTGCCATGCGTGGCTTTTGATTTAGCGATTAGCATTATTCATAGGTTACAACCTCACATGTCTTGATCTCTGATGTTACTTCTTCCGTCAAGGTTCTGTCAGCATCATCTTTGATCCCTCAGTTAAGCTATTATTATGTTAAAATGAAAAAACATGGGGTTTTGGGACATGTGACATTTTACACATTTGATTGGCTATCGTGTCCTGATGATGACTCTGATCAGAGTGTTTGATTTTTTTAAGTGCCTCCTTATTGCCTCCTTTCTCAAGCTGTAAACTAATTCTGTAATCCCTAGTTTTATGGTGTCCATCCATTCCAAGGCTATAAATAATTTAAAACAGTTCCTGTGGCATCAGTACTTATTTTCCATTGCTAGGTAATAAACTAACTGAAAAAGAAACCGACTGGAACAGATGAACAAATTACTGGTGCAATCCAGGAGGTATGTACAAGAAATGATTCTTGCAATGCTGGTCATTAAAGTCCTGTAAAATCAGTTCAATCTGGTTTATTTGAGTAAAAAAATTGAAATGTAATATAAACAGTCTAGGGTTTAATAATGGAAGATTTTCAACATTTTATCCAGTATTGTGGAGGAAGCAAATGAAAAGTTATCATTGTAGACATATACGCATTAGCAAATTTGAATTCCTCAAGAACATCACCATTTATGGGTTTACATACACTGGACGTAATAATTGTTGGACGTATTCTACTTTATTCTGCAATAGGACAACACAGAACATTCACCTTTTTTGGCTTGATTACACTAGTTCCAGTGAAAATATGAAAATCTTTGAGATCTTATTTAATGATTATGGACTATCATTGTGTTACTTTTATGATTTGACTTTGTTTTTAATTTTGTGCATGTTTTACTGAACTCTTTTTGCGACTCTTTATGTCCTACTGTAAGTTTGTGGTTCATAGAATCTATTTACATTGTTATTTTAGAGGTAAAATTCTTTTTTAGGATGGTTACAAGTACACTTCGTGGTCATCCAAGTCTTCAGATAAATCCAAGAAATTCTCTGTGCAATTATGGTTATTGTGTAGGTATTTGTATCAGATAAAAAGACTTGATTTTTGAACAAATGATCAGACAGACCTTCTGTTAACAACTTATTTTGGCAACTTTTCTCAATGTTTCTTCTCCTGGTCCTCCATTCTTTGTTCCTTACCTTGCGTTCAGCATAACAGTTACATTGTCAAGAGATGCTTCCATTTATTGAATAATGTAATAGTATAACATAAATTTTAAAATTTTCTTTTCATTTTCTCATTTGATGCATTTTGCTATCAGGGTAAAATTGTAAAGTTTTCCAGGTGTACAGAATTTTAATAATCCCATAATGGATTCTTGGGAAATAAGATATCATCCTGTAGGAGAGCAGTGGCAAAGTTCATGTATGAATGTTTGCTTCACATTGGGTGTTTGAACACCTCCCTAATATGCTTATTAAACTTATCTTACCATTGGTTCCTTTTACACCTGGCAAATGATGTGTTTTTGGTGATTTGATAACAAACAGAAAGCACTTGACTACATTAAAAACCATGTAGATACACTTTAAATCAGATCACACAAAACAGAATTCCAAAGAGTAAAGACTCTATTAACCAGCAAACAGCAGATAACTGAATTACAGTTAAATATCAAGCTTAAGTAGTCAGTAACTTTTTCGGCACATTTACTACACTGCGTCTATTGACCTTGCGTATTCGGTTTTAGTCCAGTCACACCTCTAGATTTTTTAGGTTTTGTCCTGGGTATGATCTAATGACACTCTATATTGCAATGTATGTGGTGTTAATTCATTAGCCTGTGATCTGGGGTGCTGGCCCATTCACTTATCCAACTTATTAAGTACATTCCATTTCTCATGGATTAGGCTCATTGGGTTATAGGTACTCTATTAAGATTTATTCCATTAATTATTCATCTGGGGACTTTATTACAATTACCTGTCTTTTTCCATTAGTGAACGGTTTTCATTTACTACTATGAAATTCTGACCTCTCACTTTCGCAAAATCTGAGGCTTAGGCTGAGTTAAGTACAGTAGTCTGACTGGCTAAAATCGAAATTTTTGTCAAAGACTAAGAGCCTGCTTCATTAATGAGTAAAAGTCTCAGATACTTCTTCAACTGGAGCAGCTGCTCCATCCTTGCCTTCAAGGAGTAAGACATCTGTCTATTATAATAAAAAATCCTGCGATAAGACAAGACTTTTTGGAAGATTTTTTCAAGTCCTGTGAGTTGAGACTTTGGCCATGAGATATTTTAAAGTCACGCCCTCCTCTCAACCATAGAAAACCATGAACATAGTACTCTCAACTCTCATTCATGGGAATGCTTTTGACAGAAACAGCTCTTGCTCTGACGAGACGAGACATTTCATCATGAAGGGTTATCAACAGTAAAAATGAGTACACAGGCAATCCTAGCACAGAGAAATGATGAAGTCAAATGAATTAACGCCAAAAATTGACTATCGATTACACTGCAAATTGGTTAAATGCTTATCAATAGACTAAACTGAAACAGTTGGTGGTGATCGTGCAAAAGATGAAAACATCAACTTGCAATATTACAAAGAATATCTACAACTGTTAACACCATCCGTTCTTCCTCAACACGAATTACTGTAGAAAGAAGGATGTATCCAAGAAAGGTAATGTAGTACATCTTCAGGGGATAACATTAGACAACAAAGGAGATCTTGATATGCCATTCATATTAAAACGTTTACAGTTTCCTGTTAGAATAGTTCTTGCAAAGACAATTTACAAATCTCAGAGCCAAATATTCGAAAAAGTCAAAGAAACGAAATTCAATCACGTGCAGTTATACTTGGCATTGTCACAATGAAAGTCCAAACACAGAATCACAATTAAATGCGATATTAATGAAAATGTAATTAAAAAGAAGTTTTTACTTAAGTTTTATAGTAAAAGTGTAAGTTTAAAAAGTTTTTGTGTGTTAATTTCAAAGCCAAACAGAATGAAATCATATTAAGCAACGAATAACTCGAATGCAACATGAAACATAATTTAAATTTAAATTATTACCTTTAAATATTTTTTGATATGGTTAATTACTCAGTGTAATGTAAAATAGTAAATTGTATATCCGCATCCCTATACACGAGCGGCAGAACTGAAAAGAGGCTAGAGCATAGCACAAGCATGGGGGTTGGCGAGCAAAGCAAGCAGGGCGCTAGTGTATACACAGTAAAAATAGTTAAATCAAGGAATATGAAACAAAAACAGGCAGAACTGACAAAAGCCTGGTTAGCTTAAGAAAAAGAGAAATCTTTTAATGTGCTTATGAAAGAAAAACCATGAACAGAGCAGAGAAGGTATATTCCACTTGTAACAGATGCTCTCTCTGCGGGTGGGAATTCTGGGAGAGGTAAAGCGCCTGTCAGTAGGATGGCGTGATGACACATAGTGATCTGGAGATCAGCAGAAGGAAGCTACTGTTACCTGGAATGGGGAGTGGGGTGAGCACTTAACCGCAATTAAAACACAGGAGGCATCATTCCTTACCATCTGTCACCAAACAGCACTGCGCCAAAAGACAAGGACTCACTTCAGGCAAGAAAAATGCTGGACAATTATAAATTGTGTTATGTTCAAAAAATGCTTCAAAACAAATAAAATAAAAAAAAAGTGATTCTGAAATCCAGAGGGATGCCAAGCCCTGCACCTCAACACATGAGCCATGTAGCTAAATAGAAATAAAAGAATCACTATCTAATCCGGTTGAGGCTTTGAAATTGAGACTGCAAAAAATAAATCTTTGTAGGAAAGGTGTAGCCAGTTAATAGGAGGTAAAGGACTTGGTGCCTGAAATTCGTGAAAAACAAAATAAGGAAAAAAAGTGTAGTAATGAAAAAGAACTGTGTTAGGAGTTCTCCTTCCCAAAAATAAATTCAATCGGGACATCAGGTATATAAAAGTTGGTGATTTTATTACATATAAAGCATATACTATGACCACACGAGGGTGCCAGTGAGCCCCAAACCCCAAAAACAACAATACAAACACAATCCCATTTTCAAATTATGCTCTATTATTCATAAAAATACCTTTAATATATTCTGTTCCTCTCATATGAAGCAGCACAGCAAATAATCCTCTTTTCTTCTCTTGCAAAAGGTGAGTCTTGCCCTACTCCACTACCAACTCAGTCTCCCCATGTGAAGTCAAGGGCTTCCTTTTCAACACAAGCTAGAAGTACTTCAGGTGTCAGGCAGAAACTCAAACCCTCACCTTCCACTAGCTCCTCCTGGCAGCTCCCAAGGAAACCAACTGGGCAGCTCTATGGGACCACAACTCTCAAGCTACCTTGTGGATGACCATAATGGGGCTCACGAGAAGGGATGCTGCCACCGAATGTATGGAGGAACAACCAGGTAGGATGCTCAATCTAGTTTGTCAATTCTGTAAATTCGTATCTCATTGTATCGTGTCCATAAGTCCTGTCCACTGTTGCTTGGATGTCTAACCTGGTGTACCACTATTCTGCATGTCTCATGACTTTGGCCTCATGGGCAGAGGAGGGAAGAGAATCAACCCAGCTGAGACGCAGCTCCTTCAATTACAACACGCAAAGGATAAAAGATGGAGAACATAAAATTAAAGATAAAGAGAAGCTGAAACCTCATGCTTACCCTTTTTGCCTTCCTTCGCAAATTGTGAATACCTGTATAAGGGGTGGGTTGGCACACTCACTTGTTCAGCTCTCAAATAACACAAATTATTTGCTAAGAGTACAATAAAAACATCCACAATCGTTGCAAAAGAAAGACCAGAAGATGAGACAAGAGGCTGGAATCGTAGTCAGAGACAGGCAGAAAAGCCCCCAAAAAGGATGTTTTAGCACTATAAGAAATGAGCCTTGACTAGAATTACCCCATGAGTGTGTCTTCTGGAGGGGATTTCCCATGATAGCATCCAATTTTGACACCATTCTCTTTTCCACAACAGCTTGCAGTGTGTCCAGGGTTAGCTCTGTGATGAAGCAGGCTTTCCCGATTTGTTTAGTCAGGTGTTTTGCATGATTTGAGCTCAAGTTGCATGCATCATAGACCTGAGTCTCCTCTGCAAGTACAGTGTGGTCTGACTCTTTGTGTACAGCACTACTTTGTTGTCAGACCACTCCAGTTTGCTGCTCATAGGGACCCCAAGGTACTTCTCTCTATACACTACTTCCATGTCCTCCTCCTAAATGGTGATTGGTATCAGATGGTTTTTGGCATGCCAGAAGTCCATCACCAACTTCTTTGTCTTGCTGAT
>JANRMT010062843.1:7065281-7153869 GCA_026402145.1 Polypterus bichir lapradei | reverse complement strand
GGGCGCCCCGGTGCCTTTGGAGCCCTGGACCTCGGCACTTCCGCCACACAGGGGAGTGTTGGGAAGCACCTGGAGCCCATCCAGGCATGTATATAAGGGGCTACCTCCCTCCATTCGAAGGCTGGAGTCGGGAAAGAAGAAAGACAGAGCTCGGAGGAGAGGAGTGGAGGCGGTCAGAAGAGGAAAAGGCATTGTGTGTTGTGGCCAGGACTTAAGTGGTGATTGGTGCTGTGGCACTGGGTTGTGCACTTCGGTTATTGTAAATATAGTGAAAATAAACGTGTGTGGTGAAACCATCATGTCTACCTGTCTGTATCCGGACTGTACTGTATATATAGTGTACTGTATATAGTAGTGTGCTGGGGCCCCTGATTTGATATCAAAACAGAAATATACATAGGCATCAGAAACATCATGGGCCCTTTGCTCCAGGAGACTCCAGTGCCCATTGTGCCCAGAAATTAAGATGGCCCTGCTCCTTTACTTTTACAAGGGCACTAAACTACCTGAGACCTTGTGCCAATGTTTATTGGCTGTTTTGAGTCCTTGCCCACACTGGTAACTCTCTTGCTATAGATATCCAATCAAAATCTGTAATGAGACAGAGAGCACATAAAAAGAGAGTCAAAAACCTCTGTCATCTGCTGATTTAAGGAACATTACCTGCTTCCTCCAAGTCATGAGTTTACTTATCAAGAACTGGTTCTCCCTGCCTGTTACTTTTTCAAGGAAATTCAGTTCAATGAGTTGGCCTACCATGCCCTGGTGGAGGTCTTCTGGAAGCACCAACATGTCAAGTTTCTTTGTGACTTCATGTTTCCCTGCTGTCACTTATGCCTGTCCTGGACCTTGTCTCTCTCCTGTGCCACCCTTTTCTAACTGGAAAACCCTCACACTGGATAAGCCATCACAGGTGCAACAGGTAGACTTCTTATTTAGTACAGAGGATATGAAGGTTCACATTGAGAAGACCCTTAATGAGATATGAAGAACATAAACAGACAATGCGGTTTGAAGAAAAATAGAAACTAAACATGAATGAAAGGAGAGAGAGTGCATGAATGTACTTCAAATCTAAGAATATTCATTTTCGGAAAATGTCAAAGCTATCACATGCTGTGTAAAAGCTCTGTCAGAAAGGTGTGGGCAATAAGATCTAAGTTGGCTTTCAAATGAAAGAAGATCTTAAATAAAATGGATTGGTTATGCCATTTCGGCTTTTATACCTGTCCTTTTTTCACAAAGTTGAATGACAAAATTTTATATAAATAGATCAGGACACAATCTGTTCTGCTTTCTAATGGATTGTTATACATTGTCTAATGGTATCAAAGAATAAAAATCACTTACTACGTATTTTCAGAAATATCATTCCTAAAAAAATGGCTTTGGCCTCCAAGTGTTACTGTTTTTCCCCAAAAACTACATGTAAAGCAGCACAAATCTGCATTACATTATGCTTACTTGTTTGGTTCTAATTATTTGTACTTTTTTTGGCTGATGTCATTTATCTAAGGCAGGTTATAGCCTTTGAGATGCAATTGGTTACATTATTTTATTGTTTTTAAAATTGGAGAACAGGCAGGTGATGTGACTTGCTCCGGGTCATGCAGTGTCAAGAGCGGGATTTAAACCCACAGTTTCAGGTTATGACGTCCAAAACCTCAACCACTATGCTACACTACCTGCTGTTGCTCAACCTGAAGTAAAAATCACAAGTGCAAGTGTAGTAAAATGTTTCTTTGTTTCTAAGATAATATAACATTTAGAAAACAAATCTTTGGGTTAGCATCAGACAGAAGACAAGAACTCGCCGTGAAAATAAAGCCCGTCTTTTGCATCTCTGCCTTTCCAGTTGGCAAATATTTTTAACTGGAGGTTGCACATTGAGCCTGTAGAGGGTTTTCAACAATCAGGTGTGTGTTTTACTGTTCACAAAAATTTTATAACCAAAAGGATGAGTATTTTGCAAAACAGGAGTCTTTCATAGTATATCCATAGTTATTTAATTTTGGAACACTTAAAAATCTTTATTTTTATAATAAATCAGGGAGAAATATGGAATAACAGCCATGCAATGCATATGATGTGGAATATAATTTTTCTATTTTTAGATTTAATCTAAAAATCACATTTCAATTTAATTTTGACTACTTTTTTGTTAATATATTCACTATGTGCCTATTTGTCTTTAAAATAAATTACTTGAGTGCTGAATTAGCAGGGGGTACTGGTAGAAAGCTAGCAGTAGGGATTTTTTGTTGAAGGAAAGCTGTGAGAAAGTGCACAGTAACAGTCAGAAAAGGGTCAAAACCGTAAGATCTACCATACAGTGTCAGGGCAAAACACAAAAAGCAAACTCAAAGTCAAAAATCATATTCAAAAGTCAAAACTAAACTCAAAACTAAGCAGAGAGAATAACTATCACTGCAAACTGCAGGTAGAGACATTATCTCACTGGTGATGTTTTAAACTCGTTGTGTCATTGACATGGGTCATGACCTCTGAAGACACACCCCTAGTAACACAGGAGCTGCCCTAACGATGGGAAGACAGTTATGATTCAGCCAGGGTTCCACATCTGGCATATGTTCAAATTCCTGTACAATGTCTTTTTTTGATTATTTTTTCTGTTAATAATGTTAATTTTGGTATGTATTTGCATTCTAAGTTTTTTATTAGCTTTGTTTATTATTTAATTTCTACAAGTGTATACTTGTTCAGTTATGATTTCCTCAAAAGGTTGGCCCACCTGTCCATCTCAGTCAAGGGACAGTCCTCATCCCTTTAAAGGCTGAGGAGACAAACAGTCCCTTGCAGTTCACTGAATATGCTCAATGGTGCTGGTGAGTCCTCTTGTGATTATTGTATTTTGTTGATTTTCTGGATTCTTTGAATTCTATTCTCTGTATTTGACTTTAACTTCTGGACTTTTGCCTTTTGCATTTGTGTTTCTGGAGCTTGTTTGCCTTGGATTGCATTTGTTGTTTAAGGGATTTCCTTCTGGGCCGCTTGTGCTCTTTGTAACTTCCTTGTCTCAGGGGATTTCTGAAAATAAATCTTTTATTTATAAAGATTCTTTGTTTGCTCTTTTTGTGCTTCAATTCAAAGAATGACAGACCCTTCCACTTGTAGGGCTTTTTGCAATAGTTTATGGAAGTTTTGTGTTTAGGAACTTTTAGTTCATAACAAAGGCAAAATAGCAACACTTGTAAATAACCAAGTTGGTGGTGAAAACAGTACAAAATGATTAATTACAGCAAAAGTAAATCTTAATTCTAAAAACTAATGAAGGAGTCAGAATGCACAACAGAAGAAACACCCAAAATGAGTGTTTAGTCTTATAAATTAATGCAGAAAAATGCAGAAAAACATAATAATGAACTTCTTCATAACACAGGACCAATACAAATTTCAGAGAAATGTCTTTAATTAATTGAGAAAAAACAGCTAATTAAGAATTATTGTGATCGGGAGTCAGAAACATAGGAAAAAATGGGTGGCCTCTAAAATGCTCTACAAAAGGCAGACCAGCACTTTCAACAATCTGCCCAAAAGAGGCCACCTTAATCCAGCTTCCTTCAACTGCTAACTGCTGGTTTACAGCCTAGCATGATTCAAAAATAGGAGCTGGCTTAAAAGTTTAAAATATAAGGAAATGTTCCAAATATATATAAAAAATGCACAAAGAGGGTGACTTGTAAACTCTTGGCTTGTGCACAAAAGAACAACCAAAAAGTCTCTGTAAATGGAAGATTGATTTATCAAAATAGAAAAATATAACATGAATGCAAAAAGGAGTTGCCAAGAAGACAGTCCCAAGCCAACAAGTCCAAAAACAAAATCTGAGAACAGAACCCAAAAAAAATGCAGAAACGTATTTTAAAAACAAGTAAACCCACAAGAAAGCAATACTTACCATAGACTCCAAACAACTTTAGTACTACACTGCTGGTCTCACTTTTGACTGGAAACAGCCAAAAGGAGGATCTAGCAGTCATGACATCAGGGTGGCCCTGGCTCCCATGGCTCACCCACAAAACAACAACAATTTATTTTTTGCAGCCCAAATTCACAAACGGAACCTCTCAATGGGTATTAACAGGTCCTGTTTTTTAACAATCGAATTGAGAGACCCCATTCAAGGCAGATTGGGTGTGCAGCTGGTGTCAAAAAATGGGGTAAATATAACACACACAAACGAGAATACAAGTAATCTTCTTCGTAGAGTGAAATGGCTAATTTATCATTGCAACCTCAGAAATACAATGCAATAGTACAAACTACTTTGTTCTTGCACTGCACCCTTCCCTAAGTGCAGGCATAGTGGAAAAAACAGGATATGGGGGCACATTTAAGAGAACAGAGGTCAAATGACTAATGATATGTGAAGCAGAAATAACATTAAAAAAAGAAGACCAATAATAACTCAAAATTAACAAAAACAACAAAACATAAAATACACAGAAAATCAAACTGATACATAACATAGGGTTGGATTCTAGAGACACCTACAAAACCATATACAGTACACAAAAACACAGCAATTAATATAAATAATCATGAAACCTGAAGAGTTTTGTCTAGCAGAAATGACAAGATGAGATGAGCAGATTCTGGCCCATTAGGGATGATAAGACAATGAAAAGAACGTTTTCCCCGCAGGGACATCTTAACAAGAAGGTCTCTTCCCAGCAGGGGTGACTTGATAGCACAAAGATCTCAGCAGGGATGATTGGACAGCAGGCAGAGCACCACCTGGCTAGAGTGACAATAACAGAAGACCAACTCCTATTTGGGACAGCAGGCATACCACCTCCCACCAAGGATGACTGGAGTGCGGGAAAACCATCTCCTAGTAGGGTTGTCTGGAAAAAAAAGTCTAAGAGGTATTTTTTTAGACTGCTACTCACCTCTTGCTTGTTGGAGTCCAAAGGTGATGAGGGCATCTTGCTACAGTCTGACTGTGATCGGATGAGGGCATCCTATTGGCAGCACTCTGGCATCAGCTGGGCAGTGGAGACTTCTGGCAGGAAATTAACAACATCCCCGCCATGGAATTCAACAGATTCAGTTGCAACGAACAAGGCAGAGTCAATGGGCCCACATTAAGCAGCACTGGCAAAAACATAAGGCCAGGCTGAGCAACACCGAGAAGCCAAGATGGCAGAAACAATACAACAGAGGAAAAAAACCTGGAGGCAAAAGTTCCCTGGAAAAAGAAAGATGGGTGGGAACAGGTGGATCTCAGAAATTGGCAGTGGTACACATATGAGCTTGAAGAAATTCAAAACTGATACATAACATGAACCAGCGCCTGAGAGTAGGCTTAAAGGAAACTGATGTAGAGCAGGAGGATGATAAGCAGCTCTCCCATTTTGTCTACTGCTCACATACTTATGTCTAAACTAAGCAGATCATCAAATAGGAAGTTCACATATTTCAGACACTTATTAATCGAATAAACACTGAAAGTTTAAAAAAAAAGATTGATTAATTATAATATCACATTTGATCACAAATAACATAGATGACTACTGTAAAGCATTGCTTTCAGTCAGTGTGTCCAGTAATGAACTGACGCCCTATCCAGAGTTGGTTCTTGTCTTGTTGTTGCATTTTGTTCAGACAATGAATGAATATTGTACTACATTATTGTTTTAAGCATCAGTCAGGACAACAACAAGGGGATGAGGCTGCCACATATATTCAGAAAACAGGCTAGGATCTCACTGGTCAACCCAGAAGAGACTCACTACCACTACTTACAGCCTAGAATGTCCAGAAACTGGAAGCTGGTGATCAAAGTTCAAAATAAAACAAACAGTTCCAAAATATATAAAATGCTCTTCAAAAGTGAGAATTAAGCTCTTAATATTTACCTTAATCTTCATAAATTCATTTTCAATTTCAATTCTTTATTGTCATGTGTACAAGTACCGTGTACAATGAAATGATTGCTTGCATGTGCCCCTGCAGACAGTGAACATAGACAAAAAAAACCCACACACAATAAATAAATAAATGAATATAATAAGCAAATAAATAAAACCAGAATCCTAGGAATAAATAGAGACAGTGGCAGAAGTATATGTGCAGGTAGCAGTGGAGGTGACACAAGGTTACTGATTGTTCATGAGTCTGACTGCAGATGGGTAGAAACTGTTCCTGAACCTGCAGGTGCATGTCTTAATGGACTTTAGTTGCTTCCCCGATGGGAGGAGGGTGAAAAGTGACAGTGCAGGGTGGCTGGGGTCCCGCCTGATATGGTTCACTTTCCTGAGACAGCGTGTAGTGTGGATGTCATGGATCACAGGGAGCTGTGTGCCCATCATCTGTTGTGCTGTATTCACCACACGATGCAGAGCTCTGCAGTCCTGAACTGAGCAGTTGCTGTACCAGGATGTGATACATCCTGTCAGGATGGATTCCACAGTACACTTGTAGAATCTGAACAGGGTTGTGGGGGACATCCGGGCTTTACTCAGTCTCCTGAGGAAGTAGAGGCATTGTTGGGCTTTCTTGACTACTGCCGCAGTGTGACCTGACCATTTAAGGTCATCAGTGAGGGTGACTTCGAGGAACCTAAAGCTGCTGACCTGCTCCACAGCCTCACCTCCGATGTAGATGGGGCTGTGCTCTGTTGCCCGTTTGCAGAAATCAACAATCATCTCCTTAGTTTTGCTAATGTTGAGGGTGAGGTTGTTGTCCTGACACCATTCTGACCTCCTCCCCGCAGGCCATCTCATTGTTCTCGCTGATCAGACCTATTACAGTGGTATCGTCAGCAAACTTGAGGGCGGTGTTAGAGCTGTACTTAGCTACGCAGTCATGGGTGTAGAGAGTAAAGCAGGGGGCTCAGCACGCTGCCCTGCGGGGTGCCAGTGTTGATGGTGATGATGATGGAGGAGGTTTTTCCACCAATATGTACTTGCTGAGGTCTGCCAGTGAGGAAGTCCAGTAACCAGTTGCACAGTGAAGAGCTTAGCCCCAGATCCAGGAGTTTAGCGATGAGCTGGGATGGAATGACGGTGTTAAATGCAGAGCTGTAATCCACAAACAGTAGCCTGACATAACAGTTCTCCAGATGGAACAGACTGGTGTGAAGTGTTATGGAGATGGTATCGTCCATGGACCTGTTGCAATGGTAGGCAAACTGGAGACTGTCAGGGATGATGTCCTTGATGTGTTCTAGCACCAGCCTCTCAAAGCACTTCATGCTATGGGAGTAAGTGCTACTGGGCGGTAATCATTAGGGCAGTCTACTTTATTTTTCTTTGGGACGGGGATGATGGCTGTGTGCTTGAAGCAGGTGGGGACAGATGAAACTCTCAGAGATGTGTTAAAAATATCCGTAAAGACAGCAGCTAGCTGTTCGCAACTTATTTTTAAAACGTGCCCTGAGACTCTGTCTGGGCTGGGTGCTTTGCGGATGCTCAGTCGGGAAAAAGTCTTCCTCACGTCATCCTTGGAGAGCCTCAGGCTGGAGTCTTGCGGAGCTGCAGGGGGTTGCACGGGCCTGTCTGTGTTAGCGAGCTCGAAGCGAGCGAAAAACAAGTTCAACTCATCCGGGAGTGAAGTGGCGGTAGCTGTGTGTATGTGTGTCCGGGGTTTGTAGTTTGTGATCAGCTGAATACTCTGCCACATTCGAAGAGCGTCTGCTATGCTGTTAAACTGAGAGTCCAGTTTGTGGGCGTACTAGCGCTTTGCATGTTTAATGGCTTTTCGGAGATCATACCTGCTCTTTTTGTATGCCTGTGTATCTCCGGAGTGAAATGCACTGCTGCGCTCATGGATCCTCCCTCATACTTCAGCACATATCAGGGGCTTCTGGTTGGGAAATACGCATACAGACTTTGTGGGTATGCAGTCATCCACACATTTTCTGATGAAGTCTGTGTCAACTGCGGCATACTCGTTCAGATTTTCAGAGGACTCTTCGAAAACATCCCAATCCACAGATTCAAAGCAGTCCCTTAGTTTCTCCTCCGCTTCCTGGGTCCAACAATGCACCTCTCGCAAGACAAAAAAGCATATAAAGAAAAACGAGAAAAAGGGACAAAAGTGGTTTGCCTAAAGAGGCAAAGCAAGAGAAGCAAGTCAGTACTCCAATATTGGAAGGCACCTCCTTTATGCATATGCTTTAAGTACGGAGTCTGCGCACTCTTATTTTCAAAAATGGTATCCATCAAGTAACAGTGCCTCCTCAGTATCATTAGAGTTCAAAGACTGGGGTAGGGGGTCCCTTAGTGTCTGGAGTGTGCACCCCTTAACATTCATAAATTGTGCCCCCTCTAATGATGGCATCCTAGGTAGCCACCTAGTTTGCCTAATGTATTGACCGGCTTTGTCTACAACTTTCAATGACAACCCTCAGATGTGATCTCAGGGTGGGCCTGCCTCTTGGGGTTCCACACACCGAACACAAGAAAGGAACATATAAAAATTTAAGGATGCAGTGAAAAATATTAAAAACTAGGGGGCTTTGACCCTGCTCGCTTTGCTTGCCCACCCCCTAGCCCAACGGGGGGCATGCTATGCGCCAGCCACTTCACGTATCTGTCGCTCGCGTTGTGAAGAGGGGGGCTGAACACATGCTAAGGAGATGCAGTCGAATCAGCTGCTGGCTTGCTGCTGCTGCTGCAATGCGTGAGCTGCATGTCACACAGTGCTTCGAACATTTAAAAACCTGTACAGCAGCTGTCCTTTTGTCTCACTGCCTTGTCTCACAGGACGTTAAAGTGTCTCCAAGAAAATCACGTCTCGTCTCCTTCCAAGCCAAGATTTTTTTTCCAAGATTTTTTTTATAATAGAGAGATGATAATTTAAAAATAAATAAAAAAACAGAAAATAATCAATAGTTATGGAAAAATATCTAGCTGTAACATAACAAAAATATTATGCTTAACTGAAAAAAATTGCATTATTTAATTAAAAAGGGCCCCTTACATACCCTTCGGGTCTGTTCTCCCTTTAATGTCTCTAAATGATGTTTTAATGAAGTGAATATATTATTTATTACAGTTACGTAACTAACATGGAAGTAGTTTGATGCCTTTTGACACATAGCACATATAGAATAACAATGAAAGGAAGTGAATATCATAATCAGAATCCACCAACTTGCTTTATTTCATTGTGGTGTTGTGACTGCAATAGCTTGGCCCCCATATGAGGTCAAACACCCACATGTGCTCAAATGACATTTTTATTGCAGCCAATTCAGGGGAATCCTCATAACTTCGTAGTGCCACCGCATTAAGGAAGCTACTTAAAATCATTATGCTCAACTGTAAAGTGAATGTTATTAAAACAGGTTATAGAGGTGTGAGTCCCATTCTTTATCAGCCTTCATAGGTACAGAAACAGTTTATTATACAGCAGAGCGGATCACAAATTCTACTTTTGGCCTTTTGATTTCTCGTTTTTTACGAGGGCTTATTGCGTGGCATTATTTTCTTAGTCTCTTTCTGATAGCATCTATTCTGTTTAATTTCTCTGCATCCATAACAGGAGGGCTGCACTTATGATCTGAAATTGAAATTATTTTGCAAGACGAATTCTAATGAGATACCTGAGTGCATGAGCTGCTTGAAGTGCTAATGAGAGTCAGTGATTGACCACAAGCTCTGCCATGGAGAGCAATAATGGCAGGCACGTGGCTATCGTCTTCAAAGGACAATGTCTCATTTGTCACATTGGTCTGCTTTGTGGGATGAAGGTTAAAGTAAATCAAACACTGTTACAGAGTCGTCAGACATGAACAGTGTGGTGGAAAAGCCGAGAAACACAGGCAGGGCAAAACCGTGACCTTTATTATGCTAAGCCTTCACAGTGAAAAGTGAAGCAGATGACAAGATTTCCACCAAGTCAAAAATGGAAAAGAATTCTAGGAGCACAGATTAAGTATTACAGTGTGTCATCCAGTACATGTAAAATACGCAAACTGTAAAATTTACTTGTAAATCACAGATGCCTTATTTGATATTCTGTATAGTAAAATGAACTTAAAATAGAAAGACAGAGGTAAGGTCAAAATTGCCTCTTGTGAACTCATCCTCCAGTTCTTTCTTTTTGTCCCATGATAAATGAGCCGCCATGAAATTAAGTTTCTTACTGCACAATGGCAAGAAAAAAGCCTTTAGCTGTTAGTAAGTGTGAATGGGAATGGTGCCCTTTTTAAACTGAACACTACGGGACAAGCTAGAAACCATATTATGTGAGCGGGAGCACAGCAAAATCAAGTCACTGGGGAAAAGCTTTGGAAAGAACTGAAAGCATTGATACTGAAAATGCAGAAAAATAGGCAGAACTTGTGAAATGACTGAGAGCCTCCCTTCAATAACTCTGTTTAAACAATTTATTTTATACAGTTTCTGAAACCAAGAGCTTTACTATAAGCACCACCACTGTTCACCCCGCTACTCACTAAATAGACACACTGAAATACACCTCTACTACAGTGGGATGTTTTAGACACTGGAAGCCACTGAGTGACCTTGTTCTATTAAATGGTTAGCTATGCTAACTTTAATATGAATTTCCCATTCATTTTTATGATAATTGATATAATTGTAGGAAAGTGTGGGGCAATTCACATCAGTGACTGACTGTATGATCAACTTATACGTAAATCACCTGTCAGTGCAAAAAGTAAAAAGATATGGCAACAATCTGCACCTCTAATTTGTAAGTCCAATCCATCCATTCCTCCCTCCATCCATCCATTTCCTTACCCCCTTATCCATAGCTGGATCACAGGAGCACTGGCTGATACCTTAGTGTTACACTAGCCACATTCTACAATGTTGTCTTTGCCAAAGTCAGCCACTCCATCCCACTAGTTAGTCCACTTGTGTAGAATTTCATTTTGGTTTACTGGCAAAAGCGATTGCACTTGGGATGGGAGTATTGTGAAATTTTATCACGGAATCTTTATTATTAAGCCGGCTGTTCAGGCAAAATTATACTCAAGAAAATCTAATCAAGATTTCAAAAGCACAGGAGTCTTGAGAAGTTACAGTACTTAATCTATTTACATAAAAGGCAAAGTTGACTGACGGACTCACTCAGCTACTCACTCACTTTACAAAAACACTATTTCGTCTTTAGTTTAAAGGCTGAAATTTGACAGGATTGTACATCAAGGCCAGTAGTTATCTGCTATGAAAGGACATTTCTATATATCAATATTTTGGGGTAAAAACAATCCTGACAATAGAAAAACTAAATATCCCAAAATTTACTGATTTGATTGAAATTTGGTGACATTGAAAAAATAGTTGGCTGTTTTTTTTGTTTTTTTTTGTTGATATTTGTTGATAATAATATTGTACTGAGTAGGCTATACTAACATAAAACAACCAAAAAACTTAAAAACATTAAATAAAATGCATGAGCTCCACAAATCTGTACCCTGTAAATATCACTTTGTTTTGTAATAAGTTAAAGCAGGGGTGAGATGCTTTGGCCCTGGAGGCAAAACTCAAAAGTAAATTCTTCCGTGAATTAATTAAAAACTCGCATCTGAAGCTAGGTTTAGTTCAGTTGGCTTGCTACTGTTTTATTTATTTATTGTCGCATTTCACAATACATGTAATTTATTTGGACATTTATTTATTTAATTAATTTTGTCTGAAATACAGTGGCTTGCAAAAGTATTTGGCCCCCTTGAACTTTTCCACATTTTGTCATATTACAGCCACAAACATGAATCAATTTCATTGGAATTCCACGTGAAAGACCAATACAAAGTGGTGTACACTTGAGAAGTGGAACGAAAATCATACATGATTCCAAACATTTTTTACAAATAAATAACTGCAAAGTGGGGTGTGCGTAATGTGGTCTTGTGCCTCCTCCAGACCGCGAGGGGGCGTCCGTCCTGGTTATGTTGGGGACCTCGGGTAGAGGGCTTGGAAGCCCAGCCCTGTAGGGACCCGTGGCCACCGCCAGGCGGCGCCCCGATGCCGGTTTATCCCGTGTGGTCCCCGGCCGGGGCTGGAGCCCGGCCGGGACGCCTTGGAGGACCAGAGGAGGGCGTGTGCCTCCTCCAGACCAAGAGGGGGCGTCCGTCCTGGTTATGCAGGAGGCCTCGGGTAGGGGGCTTGGAAGCCCAGCCCTGTAGGGACCCGTGGCCACCGCCAGGCGGCGCCCCAGTGCCTATTTATCCCGGGAGCCCGGCACTTCCAACACACCAGGAAGTGCCGGGGGGAAGACGACAGGAGACACCCGGACGGCTTCCGGGTGCGCAGCCGGCACTTCTGCCACACAGGGGTGTGGCCAATTCTAATTGCCGGGAAGCAGCTGGAGCCTATCCGGGTTCCCATAAGTGGGGCCGCCTCCTTCCAGTCATAGGTGGATGTCGGGAGGTAGCGAGACAGAGCTGGGGAGAAGACTGGAGGCGGCCAGGAAGAGAAGGCACAGAGACTGTGAGCCCTGGACTTTGGGGGAATCGGTGCAGGAGGCACTGGGGTTTGTGAGTGCACGATAAAAACTGTAAATAGTGTAAATAAACAGTGTGTTGGGTGAACTATGCTGTCCGTCTGTCTGTGTCCGGGTCCAAGTTCACAGTAATTATTCAGCCCCCTTTGGTCTGAGTGCAGTCAGTTGCTAATAGACATTGCCTGATGAGTGCTAATGACTAAATAGAGTGCACCTGTGTGTAATCTAATGTCAGTACAAATACAGCTGCTCTGTGACGGCCTCAGAGGTTGTCTAAGAGAATATTGGGAGCAACAACACCATGAAGTTCAAAGAACACACCAGACAGGTCAGGGATAAAGTTATTGAGAAATTTAAAGCAGGCTTAGGCTACAAAAAGATTTCCAAAGCCTTGAACATCCCACGGAGCACTGTTCAAGCGATCATTCAGAAATGGAAGGAGTATGGTGTGGACACTTTTTCTATAGTGTCGTTTCTTGTGACTGAAGACAGAGAGATATAATTAAAGTTAGCAAAAAATCTTTTATTAATACACACCAGGCAAAGGTAAAATGACAGAGAAGCACAGTCCTAGGACACCTGCCCTTCATCTGCTTGCACTTTCTGTAAAGCTATAAATAACTATTTTTTTTTTCCTTCTAGTTTTAACTTTCTGCAGCCAATAATTCATTTCTGTACTGCCTTTAAATTACGATCTTTAATAACCAACTCCCATCTGTCATACATAACACGGACCTTTGCTACAACATCCTCGTACATTTCTACATACAACATCCTTGTGCCTTTCTACATAATATTTTTCTAATTTCCTGTACTTCATTCATGTCTCCAGCTCCTTCCAGTGGCCATCTCCCCCCACTTTGCTTATTCCACTTTTTGCATGCCTTCTTAAAATCTAATCCTGTCTTCTTTTCAATGAGCTTCTAGGGGACCCCTTTTTTTTTTTTTTTTTTTTTTTTTTTCACCAGTATGTGGAGCCTGGTGATCCTCCGAAAATAATCCTTCTAACATTAAGGACTTCGAACCCTCGGGGTGCCGATTGGCAGGCTTGCTGTTACGTGTTCCCATTATTCCCTTTGCCTTTTCGCCGGACCCTTCGGCAGATTTACCCTTCTAATCTTATCCTATTCCTAATTCTGTCAACAATAAACTATTGGGTTTCTGAGTGTGCCACTCACCCACTTCCAACGTTCCCCTTAATATTCCCAGAAGTGGAATACCATAACATTCCCTTCATTACTGTCACAGTGCACGGCGAAAGCAAAGTATTTATTTTCCCTTTTTCCAGTACGTACTTGCTTATTATTCCCCTTGTTTTATTAAACTGTTATTCTTCTATTCCATTCTCTATCCTCCGTCCAATGGAGTTATTCGGGCTTTATGGGTGTGCCACGCACCAGATCCCGTTGTAACTCCCCCTTATTATAATTCCCGGAGGATAGTGTACTATTCTATCTTTCCCAACAGCAGTGACTTAAAACAAGGTATTTTTCCTTTCACTTATTATTTTTTCCAGTCACTTATTATGTCCAACAGCAAACCCGCCTCCGGCTATCCCACGGAAACCCCCATTGGTACTCACCCCAGCCTGGACGTTTATAAGCTCTGTCTGGAAATCCTTTCAGTCACCGTGGTTGTACCAGAAGGAGACCGGAGACTCCTCATGCAGGAGCCGTCTCACGACAGGGCAGTCCTAACTTTTGTCGGAGCTGCTTGCACTGCTGCCGGAGCTCACAATATCGGCAGTCCGCTTCAAGAAGACGGTTCGCTGAGGTATTCCCGCTCGAGGAGTCAGCCGGCGGTCTCCTGCCCCACGTTGGGCGCCAGAAAACTGTGGACACTTTTTCTATAGTGTCGTTTCTTGTGACTGAAGACAGAGAGATATAATTAAAGTTAGTAAAAAATCTTTTATTAATACACACCAGGCAAAGGTAAAATGACAGAGAAGCACGGTCCTAGGACACCTGCCCTTCATCTGCACTGAGGGGTCGGTGTTCCAGATTTTTTATAGGGTTTCTTGTCTTATGACTTTAGTTACACAAGTATTTCAAAATATTAGCCTGAATCAGCATTATCAAAAATCTAAAGGTGGAGTACATCTGTTAGTTTCCTTAGTTTGGGGCTCGATGAATCCACACCCGTTAGACGCCCAAGAAGTAGCACTTGTCTTGTACACTGTAAGCATGCAGGGCCTGCATGACTCCTACCACACACCCCGTAGAACATGCTTTCTGTCACGTACACCAGATTTGTCAAGCACAAGTTATTGACCTGTATTTTTATTTTTCCACATTGGCACAACTGTAAACCTACCAAGACAAGGCCATCCACCTAAACTCACAGGCCGAACAAGGAGAGCGCTGAACAGAAATGCAGCCAAGAGGCCCATGGTGACTCTGGACGAGCTGCAGAGATCTACAGCTCAGGTGGGGGAATCTGACCATAGGACAACTATTAGTCGTGCACTGCACAAAGTTGGACTTTATGGAAGAGTGGCAAGAAGAAAGCCATTGTTAACAGAAAACCATAATAAGTCCCGTTTGCAGTTTGCCACAAGCCATGTGGGGGACACAGCAAACATGTGGAAGAAGGTGCTCTGGTCAGATGAGACCAAAATGGAACTTTTTGGCCAAAATGCAAAACGCTATGTGTGGCGGAAAACTAACACTGCACATCAATCTGAACACACCATCCCCACTGTCAAATATGGTGGTGGCAGCATCATGCTCTGGGGGTGCTTCTCTTCAGCAGGGACAAGGGAAGCTGGTCAGAGTTGATGGGAAGATGAATGGAGCCAAATACAGGGCAATCTTGGAAGAAAACCTCTTGGAGTCTGCAAAAGACTTGAGACTGGGGCGGAGGTTCACCTTCCAGCAGGACAACGACCCTAAACATAAAGCCAGGGCAACAATGGAACGGTTTAAAACAACACATATCCATGTGTTAGAATGGCCCAGTCAAAGTCCAGATCTAAATCCAATCGAGAATCTGTGGCAAGATCTGAAAACTGCTGTTCACAAACGCTGTCCATCTAATCTGACTGAGCTGGAGCTGTTTTGCAAAGAAGAATGGGCAAGGATTTCAGTCTCTAGATGTGTAAAGCTGGTAGAGACATACCCTAAAAGACTGGCAGCTGTAATTGCAGCAAAAGGTGGTTCTACAAAGTATTGACTCAGGGGGCTGAATAATTACGCACACCCCACTTTGCAGTTATTTATTTGTAAAAAATGTTTGGAATCATTGATTATGATTTTCGTTCCACTTCTCATGTGTACACCACTTTGTATTGGTCTTTCACGTGGAATTCCAATAAAATTGATTCATGTTTGTGGCTGTAATGTGACAAAATGTGGAAAAGTTCAAGGGGGCCAAATACTTTTGCAAGCCACTGTATTCCTCCATACAAGAACAGGTATAAGTCATGTCACAGTATCAACTTAATAAATAAATATAGTGTATGTGACAATAACAATTCTTATATAAAAGACTAACCGATCGACGTGGCTTCGAAACACACAAACTTTAAAAATTAATACACAAACAGGTATCACTAGCTAAGCGGAGGCAATGTACACTCCAAAACGCAGAGGTACAGCGACTCGAACAGAGGCTGACATGTGAGTGAGGAGGGCCTTGCCCGAGGCCTGCAGCCTCTGTCTTCGCAAGCTAACTAGGATTCTTGATGCAATGAGAGAAGTTGCAAAATCAATCAGAATGTTCAAGCAAATTATAGAAAAAAAACCTGATCTATATTCATTAAGTAGTTCTCTCGTTCTCTCGCTAAGCGGAGGTAAGGTACACCCCCTGAGGCTGGCGCATGAGTGAGGAGGGCCCCATCCCCCCTGGCCTCAGTCTGCTGCGTCTCTCTCGGATTCGTACAAATAAATCGGTACCACAAGCAAACTATGATACTTAGCATGATGAGAGATGTCACAAAATCAACCAGAATGTTCAAGCAAATTATAGAAAAAAATCCCGATCTAAATCCATTAAGTAGTTCTCTCGTGAAAAGAGGACCGACATACAGACATACATTGGATTTTATATATATAGAGAGGTGTTCAAATTACTTTCTATGTCTGCTGTTGTGTGAAAGTTAACAGTTCAGTCATTGATGTTGTTAATACTTTAGGTGTTCACAGTTTTAATTCTTTTTATTCATTGTTTCCTCCTTTTGATTCAGTTTAGTGACTCTTAATTGTCTCGGTCCACTTTGATTCAGTTTCACTATGCAGTTCTGCTGCCAGTTGGATTTGCCTTTGATTACAATTGTCTCTTTTAATTTGAATTCACTGAGCAGGTATTTGAAGATATCCACCGATTCTTTGTTTATCACTTCTAACACTACTCAACCCATTTTGTTGAGCCTCTAGTGCTGGGCTGCTCTCCAGAATCTTAGTGGCCACACACTGGTGAATTAGTTCTTTAAGCAGCTTTCATTTTCTTAAATAAACATAGAACATTAATTAGGATTAGATAAGACAAGGACATGGGAGAGTGAGTATGGTATATGCATTACCATGGATTAAAAACATGATAATCTTTAAAATAATTCAAGTGAAGTTGAGTGAAGCAGAAATCTTGCCAAGAAAATGTCATAAATGATTGAAGAGGTGTTGTGATATCTCATATCATTTTCCAACCCACTAAATCCTGAGCAGGTTGGCTTTTGGAGCTTGAACCTATCCCATCAAGCACAGGGTGCAAGGCAGGAACAGTTCCCTATACAGGGCACCAGTACATAGTAAGGTGAACGCACTCAAACACACATCACACCTACACACATTTGGGGCTTATTTAGCGACACCAATCTACCTAACCTGATTGAAGTATATCAATAAATAAATAACCAGCAAGACCAAGCAGTAACTTCTGAAGACGTGCTCCATTAAATACTTGTACAAATTTAGAATGTAAGGCATTGCTTGCAGTTACGGCTAAAGTACTCAATTTAAAATTACAGATCGGCAGGTACCCTTCTTATCTTCTGGACACGTCACTTAAATTACATGTGATGCTATATGTCAGGTCAAGTCAGGTCAGGTTGGGGAGCATGCACTGATGCACCAACCACACAACGAAACAGCTGGATCCTGGTTAGCAACCCCAGAGGCAGAAACCTGGTCCAGTCCCACCCCATGACCATCTATTTGCAGCAGCCAGGTGTTTTGTGGGCGCCCCCTTGTCTAGATCCAGCCACTGTGGTCCTCAACAGTGAGGATCTGTGAACAACCACTCATTCAACACAAAGTCAAACCAGTGGTACCCAAGGATTCTCAGAAGAGACACAGTACCAAAGGAGTCCAGTCTTCATCTCAGGTCACTGGAAAGTGTCCATGTCTCTCAACCATATAGCAAGACAGGAAGCACCAGAGTCTAAAGACTTGGAACTTTGTCCTTTTGCAGAAATATCAAGAATGCCTCACACCACTTTCCAACGACCTTATGACCCCCCATGCTCTCCCAATCCATCTACTTACATCATAGGAAGAGTCACCACAGACATGAATGTCTCTCTCTGCAGAAAGACACACTGCTGATGGCTGTGCCGAAGAGGTCATTAAAGGTCTGGATCTTGGTTTTTATTCAGGACACTCATAAGCCTAGACACTCAGACTTCTCATTCAGTCTCTTGAGAGCCCTGATCAGAGCCTGCATTGACTCCGTGAAGATCACAGCATCATCTGAAAATTCAAGATCATTGAATTTTTTTTCACTCATGGTCCTGCTCAAAACCCAGTATATGAAAGCAACTGAACAGAGTAGGAGCAAGAGCATACTCCTGAAGAACCCTGACCATGATATCCAGCAACTTTGGAAGGATCCCACACTGTCTCGGGATGTCCAACAGGGCACCTCGATCAACTAAGTTGAATGCTTTATGAAAATCAACAAAGGCTGCAAAGAAACTCTGCTGATGTTCTTGTTTGCACCATATATATGAGAACCCTCAGTGCCAATATGTGGTTGATGGTAGACTATTAGGCATAAAACCAGACTGCTCCAGTTGCTGGTAGGTGAGCAAGTGATCAGGGAGCCTATGGAGGATGACCCTAGCAAGGACCTTACCAGGCACCAAGAGCAGTGTTATCCCCCTGTAGTTGTCACAATCCAGGCGATCATCCTTCCTTTTCCAGATAGAGAGAAGAAGTCCCATTTTCCAGCCAGTTGGGATGACACCTGTCTTCCAAATGGAAGCAAAGATTGCTTGCAATGTCAGAAGGATAGGCTTAACACCAGCCTGGAGAAGTTCACCCCAGATACCACAGATCCCTGGAGACTTCCCTACCCTCAGTTGGTTCACCACTTGTGCAATCTCAGAGAAATTAGGTGTTTCACAGCTAATTGGAGGATCAGTGTTAAGAACCTTTGACCCAAAGATGTCCATCGTCCTGGCCGGAGGATCAGCTTTAAAAAGCTGTTCAAAGTAGCCAACATAGTGAGTCACAACTGCAGCATCATCCATAAGGACCCATCACCCGCCCTGACTGCGACTCTCCGAGGAACAAATTCAGATGTGTGTAATGCTTCAATTCCTCTGTAGGCAGATCGTCGGTCACTAGACCATAGATGGTGTGTCTTGTGCTCACATATTTTTCTAATCTCCTTATCTACCCTCAGAGCCCTCACAGATTTCCTTCTCAGTTCCCTGTTTACTACTTGTCACATATGTGCGCATGGGAGGCAGCTAAAGGGCTTGAGAGAAGGTAATTCCACACCAGACCAGGGGGTGGCAAAGTGTACGATCCTTTCTCTTTTTCCACAGCAGACCCATTCAGCCTGACATCCATGATATGACTTCTGATCAGGAGCCTGATGACGTCACTTCTGGTCCAGATGACGCCCCTTCCAGGAACGACTCCAACGATGTCACTTCTGTCCAGATGACGCCACTGCTGATCATGAGCCCGATGACGTCACTTCCTGTTCCGGTCGTAATTATCTCACTTCCTCTGCTGCACTTTAAAAACCCACCATCTCAACCTCACAAGTTAGTCCTGTTTTGGACTCCAACCTGTACATATTTGTACACAAACTTCAATCATTTTGCAGCCAGGATCAATTATACGGGAGGGTGCCACAAACATTTTTTTTGGTCTCTTTTGTCTTTGACAACTCTAAAAAAATATATCTGTAAATCCTTTATGAAGTCTTGTGATTTTGAAAACCTCATTGGATAAAGGTGTCTACCAAAAATTAACTAAAGATAAGAAATTGTTTATTAATGAGCAGTGAAAAGCACTGGAAAACAAATGCATGCCAGCGTATTGACTTCAATCAGTTCTCTG
Organism: Polypterus bichir lapradei; assembly: GCA_026402145.1. NCBI lineage: Eukaryota > Metazoa > Chordata > Cladistia > Polypteriformes > Polypteridae > Polypterus > Polypterus bichir. The sequence continues at coordinate 7,134,136 of JANRMT010062843.1, read as the reverse complement.
ATTTGTTTATTTTGATTCAGTGACACATGGTCCTTTGTATTCAAATTAAATTAAGAATTCTCTCAGTCATTTCTTTTACTTTCATTTCTGTAATTCTGCTGTTCATTAGCTTGTTTTAGTTTATGTGTCTTTATTGATCCTGTAGGATTCTGATCATTGACATTTGTGTTTGATTTCAAGAATACTGCTTTTTGGATGAATCAATTTTGCTTTAACATTTCCTTCTTTCTTTTTGACTTGTTCATTTGATTACTGTTTGGCTATTATTTATATCATACAATTTTTCTGCTTTGCTTCTCTTGGTAATTTGATTGAATGATTATTTTTCATGTGATCAGCTTTAAAATTCCATGATCCTCCATCTAATTTGATTCTCTGATTGTTCCTTAACCGTCATTCACTTGAGTTCATTCGAGTTTAGTGATTCATTTGATTTAGCCTTCCTTAAAAAAGCACTTTATTCATAGGATCCTGCTTTAGGATTTTTTTATTCTGTCTCAAGAACTAATTTTCTGAGTCATGATTCAGTGATTCACCATCATGTTTAGCTCAACTAAGTAAGTGAATAGTACAATATAATGTACCAAATTAAGAATGCAATATAATAAAAAATAAACTCATTATGTCAATGTACATTTAATAGCTACCAACATTAATCCAGAATCATAGCTGCCGGATCTTCAGGCATAGATTAAACTTCTATTTTATAGTGACTTTCAGTTTGTTTTTCTGGAAGAAAAAAAACATTTTTACAACCCATCATGAGCTGCATTTCTGTGCCACTAACAGCAACTGCATGGAAAATACTTACTTAATATGTATATTTCCTTATGATTTAAATTTAATATCCCTTTAACAATAAATTTCATATTATATACAGTACACTCAAGCCCGCTTAAAACATAAAGTACCTTTGTGAAGTATAAGTTTATACAAGTATAAACGTTGAATCACAGCGAATTTAATTTGGCTTTTCTGATACCAATACACAGAACAAATTCTCTTTAATGTCAAAGTGAAAATAAAAAGTGGTCTAAAATAATTACAGTTATAAAATGCAAAATAATGGATTGCAAACGTATCCACCCCCCTTTAATATGATGCTTCTGGTAAAGACAATTGGTTTTAGAAGTCACACTATCTGGAGTCAAAGGGGTTTCTATTGATTATATTATACTGTAAGTGCACCTTATCTGGATGGTCCAACTTGTTTTGAGTCAATGTGGTGGACTAACATACACAATGAAAACAAAACAACACTCCAAGCAACTCAGTGAGATGGGGATTGAAAAGTGTAAGTCAGGGGATGAAGACAAGAAAATATCAAACTCACTGAACGTCCCTTGTAGTCCAGGTAATCAGTCATGTAGAAATGGAGAGTATGGCATAGCTATAAAAATGCATGGAGCAGGCCATTCACAAATAAAATGAGTGATTGTGCAAGAAGAAGGCGAATGAGGGAGGCCACCAAGAGAATTATAAAAGCTCTGAAGGAGTTACAAGCTACGGTGCCTTAGATTAGAGAAATTATGCACCAGTCACAGCTTTATGGAAGAGTGGCAATAAGAAAAAAATGCTTGTCACACCTTGGCTAGAATTTGCCAAAAGGCACATGGGAGACTCTGAAAGCAGCTGGAAGATGGCTCTGTTGTCTTATACTTCCACAATTGAGCTTTTTGGCCATCAGACTAAATACCATGTTTGGTGTAAGCAGAACACTGCACATCATCAAAAATCACAGCAACCTTACTGTGAAGAACACTGTGAAGAGCAGTGGCGGTGGCACCATAATATGTGGAATGGTCCTCTACAACAGGCCCAGGAAGACTTGTGTCTAGAGGGTAAAGTGAATGCAGCAATATGAAGGGAAATCCTGGAAGAAAATTCATCGTAGTCTGCAAGGAACATGTGCTGTAAGAAAAGATTTGTTTTTCCAGCAAAACAGTGAACAAGCTAAAGCTACACAGGAATAGCTTAAAAAATAATAATAATAAAAATAAAAACAATGTGAATTTCCTTAAGTGGCTAGGTTAGAAACCAGATCTTAGTCCAATTAAGAATTTGTGGCTTCAGTTGTAAAAGGTTGTTTGCCCCTTACAACCTGACAGAGCTTCAGAAGTTTCGATAAGAAGAATGAGGAAAAACTACAGTGTCCAGATGTGCAAAGCAGATAGAGACCTGTGCACACAAACTCAAGACCGTTACAGCTGCCACAGGTGCTTCTACTAAATACTGACATGAAGATCAATTATTTTGTGTTTTATATTTGTAATTAATTTAGATCACTTTTCAGATATGTTGTTTTCACTTTGATATTAAAGAGTATTTATCTCTTGATCATTATTAAAAATGGCAAATTAAATTTATTGTTGTATAATATTAAAATATGAAAACTTCCAAGGGGTGAATACTTTTTATAGGAACTGTAAAGACTGTAAAGTATTTCCATAGAAATTACCTGGGCTTTCCTCTTTGAGACAATGCTGCTTCTTTCTCACCTTAGCACACCTTCTTCCCCTTTGCCAATGAAGGCACATTGGATAAATACTCTCATCACCGATCTAAAAAGGTTTCCTTTTTTGGTTTGTATGGAGAGTAGCTCCATCATTTTCATAACTGACCAAGATTCTCCAATTGACCTTACAACACAAAATTTCTCAAAATGATCAATATGACTGTAAACTCAATCAGCCTCTGAACTACATGTGGGAGTTCAGATGTTCTGAGTAAGTGACCTAGCATCTAAGAGATAAAGCTCAATGTGTGTGTGTTTTTTCTTTATACAATTCCACACCCTTGGACTAATCCGAACAAAATTCTTTGCACACATTAACTACTTTTAAACCCAAAATGTTGACTACGTGGGTAGATTTGTTTTTTGTTTTCCTTTTTACTACAGAATGTTTTAAGGCAGCGTTTCTCAACCTTTAAGTATTTGCGACCCGAGTTTTCATAATAGTTTTAATCGTGCCCTCCCTAACATTTTTTTGAAATGTAGATGCATATTTTATTATACCTACTTAACTTTTATTGACATTTATCTAACTCTATATTTATTCTAGTATCAGAATGTAGTTTAAGTTAATTTGTTTTAGTTTCAACGATGTTTTTTTCATATTTTTGATTCTTGTTTTCTTTTTTTCACCTCTTCGCGCCCCCCTTTTTGTTACTTTGTGCCACCCTAGGGGGGCCCGCCCCACAGGTTGAGAACCACTGTTTTAAGGACAGAGCCAGAGCGAGTGAAACACCAAAACAGACTGAAGCAAGACTAGCTGACAAAGAATCAGTACTTAAAATTACTTACCCAGAGAAAACCGGCTGTTGCTGCCAGTAGTGAATAATGGCTATGTCACATTAGATGACTATTCCAGCAATTTTCATTTGTAGATAATATTAACCAGTTGGTGGCCGTTGGCAGTGTGCTCCCATGAAGACGATTGTCTATTATGTCATACACAGTGACTGAAACCAACCAGTCTCTGAAAATGGATGCTCAGTGTAAGGCATAGAATGCAGAGAAGAAGAATAAGGAACACACATGTTTTGAACCTCACAAATAGAAGAGAAACTTGCCGGTCTCATGTCTCATGTTTACAGCCATACCACATGCACTACAGAACAGGTCATCCACCTGAAGCCAAGCATGTTCAGGCCTGGCCAGTACTTGGATGAGAGACCATGTAGGAAAAGCTTAGGTTGCTGCTAGAAATGGTGCTGGTGAGGCCAGCAGGATGTGCTTACCTTGTGGTCTGAATGTGGATCCCAATGCACCAGGTCAGTGGCGGGTAAACTGTGCTATAAAAATAGCACTGTCCTTCAGATGAGATGTAAAACCAAGGTCCTGACTCTCTGTGGTCATAAAAGATTCCTGGGCATCCTTCGGAAAGAGTAGGGTGTGTCCCGATGTCCAGGTTAAACTACCCACCATAGTCTAGTCATTATGGCCCCCTAGTCATCAACTGTTCTCTAACTGGTTGTCTCTCTCTTACCACTTCACGGCCTAATAGCTAATGTGAGGTGAGCATACTGGTGCAAAAATTGTTGCCATTGCATCATCCAGGTGGATGCTACAAATTAGTGGTGGTTGAAGTGGCTCTCCACTCACTGAAGCACTTAGCGTAGTGAGAAAATCACCATAGAATTGTAGTACTAGAGTGTTGTACTGTGTTAGCCATTGTGAATGCAGTGAGAAGTCAAGAAAAATGACACCTTTTATTGACTAACTAAAAAGGTTACAATATGCAAGCTTTCAAGGCAAACTCAAGCCCCTTCTTCAGGCAAGATGTAATCATTACACTATAGAATTGTAAAGAATTATTATGATATTTATGTTACAAAGAAGAATGGACAAAAGGAAAAAAGGTCGAGACCTGTGGCTGAATACACCACATCTACAACCCTTCACACAATGTCGGTACAGCACTGGCTGTCTCAGCCAGCACAGGGGTTGTGAGCCTCACAAACAGAAGAGAAGTTCGTCTGTCTGATGTCTCATATTATACATACCATAACAGAATGATAAAAATAATTTAAGGGGTGGGAATTGCTGCAGAATTCTGAGCAGCTGTTACCCTTTGTACAGTGCCAGTCCAGCATTGGAAGATCTGTGCTTGGTCAGTAAATTTGACCTGGGCTGTGATTATCAGATTATGGTGCAACGGTAAGATCGGCAAAAGCAATCGGCAAATCTGATGTACCCCATGACAAAAAGTTGTGAAATAGGACATCGGCTTAAGCACATTTGGGAAATTCCTGGTAATTGCAGTGTATTGACATCAGAAAATGTCAGGTTGAGTTTTGTAAAACATCTGACTCCAGCTTTGTTCACATTTGCCACTTTTATGTTTTTATGTGCGAAAAGGGCTGTCCCATACAGTCGTTAATAATAGCAATGAGATTTGTCCAAATCAATGCTTTTTTTTTAGCTTTTATTGAGTGTTTTGCTATATAGGAAGGATAGGTTAGGAGTTGCAAAAACATCCGGGACACAGCTACTCTGAGTTTAATTTAATTAAACTGTATGAGTATTAAGTTTGCTGTTATCATAGTGAGCGGCAAAGCAAAAAGGATTTAAAATCTCGGATTGATATGAAGGCCTATGTTAGTGACTTTGAAAGTAAGGCCACGAATCATCAGACGGTGGCTAATCTCATGCCTCAGCAATAAGAAAAAAGACTGTGTTCATTTTTCAATTTAGCAGCAAGCTGCCTGTGAAACAGGAAGGGAATTGCTCGCCACCTTTTCTGATGTATTTATTCATGGAATTGTGGGCTACAAGCCTAGCCCGATAGCAACATTCACAGATTGCTGTTAGTTCTCAGACTCAGTTAAAAAATAAATTAATAAAAGAGATTGCAAAATAAATATAGTGGATACAAACAAATCAAAAAAAGGAACAAAAAACAATGTCACCATGAAGGTTGCAGAAGTCACAATTGCATTATCTTCTGTAGCTTAGAAAAATCAAATTGAGGTACAAGGAACCATATTACATTTTGTATGCTGTTTGTAGAGCAGGCCTTACAAAGCATCAGAAAACACTGTAACTGACCCAGAATATCAATTATTTTAATCACAGTTAATCTCTGTCAGTCTAATGGAGACAAATGTCCAAGAGAGCCTGTATATCCATCTTCTCGATGTGGGTCTTCATATTTCATTGTAGTTAAATGAATACACTCCACGCATTAGAGTCTTTCTACAGTTTCCATAATATTTTAGTTCTACTAATTTACAATTTCATAAAAATAATAAAAAAGGTGCAAGCATGTAATGAAATATACCAGGACCAAGCAGAGGTCATATCCAGGGGTCCCACTGGCTGACTGTAAGGACAGTTACCATGAGAGCTCTGCGCTTTTCCTTTTAAATGTTTACTACCACACCGTACACATACTGTTAGGACTTTATTCATACTTTGCCCATGTTTAAGCTTTTCTTTGTGTTGTTCTTTTCTGGGACCCCCTTGCCTTTGTTCCTTTTACATTATGCTTTATTTTATTTTTTTTTTTGTTTTGCTTTTCTTCTGGTCCTTTTCCGAAGGGTAAAACATCAGAGTAATTCACAGCTCTCAAGTGCTGAAGACCAGTTACATAAAGGCTATTTAGGACACCTGTTGCCATAAACATTTTGCTGTTATTTTGCTGCTTGAGAGTCCTAAAGCAGGCATGTCAAACTCACTATCATTGGTGGGCCGCTTCGACTGCCATACGTGCGTCAGCGGGCCGCACTATAACAAATACTATTATACTATTATACAAAGTTACTGTAGCTTTCTTTCCAATACTGAAAACTTTAAAAAATGTAACACTTAAAGTTTAAAGAAAAGTAATTTATTTCCATACAATCTCCGTACAACAGCGTACAATTAGAGTCTTAGCCTCTTAGCTAGGTCCTTATATTATTATATTATATTCATTATATTATATTCATTGCTTATATAGGAGTCTTACAGTGTGAGATTAATTTCTTTTGTCCCGACACTTGGCATCTGTTGTTAGTAAGCAGTTTGTCAATATCAAGCTTGAAATCTTGTGCAGCTGCAACTTTTATGAGGGATGAAAGGTGCTCGACAGTAAGTCTTGAGCGATGTGGGGTTTTGGTAGCTTTCATTAACGAAAACAATTGCTCACAAAGGTAAGTGCTTCCGAACATAGACAGTACTCTCGATGCCAACTTATGGATCTGCACATACGAGGGTGGCAGGTAAGCATACAAGCCTGGCACACCAACTTCGTTGTATTTTGCCATCAGAATAGAATCTGACTGCAGTTCAATCAATTCCATTTGGATATTCTCAGGCGCATTCTCAATGTTGTAAGAGAACAGCGCAAAGTTCTGTTCATGTGAACTGAAATCGCGAAAACGCTCACTGAATTCATTGCTCAGTAATTCAAGTTGGAAAACAAATCCTCCAAAAATCAAATTTTACTTTACTAAGTTTACTTCAAAGTTTATATTGTAAAATAAGCCGATATGCAAAAAGCCCCCTGACCTACACTAATTATACAAACTCAAAATCATAAAAATCTGTTAATAAACAACTCACCAACCTCTCGCGTCCACTTCAGATCTTCAGCTGTAGTCTGCATTAACTGTTCGTTACAATACTAGCACAAAATTACATAAAACTAGAGCAAAAAAACGTGAAAATATGAAAGCTATTACTACTCATGATGGTCAGTTCTGCCCAGTGGCCAATCTCAGCAGCCCAGCCAGTAGTGTAGCCCAGTGGTCTGCAACCTGTTTGACACCAAGGACCGCTTTAGTAGAAGCAAATTTTTCCAGGGACCGGTGGGTTGTTGGAGGTTGGAGTTTATGGGGTGATTATGGGAGGGTTCGTAGGGCAGTTTTATACACAATTTACATTACATTTCTATTATTATTAAGTTATAATTTAGTAATAGAAATTATACAGCTTACCATAATGCAGAATCAGTGAGAGCCCTGAGCTTGTTTTCCTGCAACCAGACGATCCCATCTGGGGACGATGGAAGACAGTGACACGCGAAGTGTGTTGCTTATGTTCAGTCTACTCCGTAATCTCGTTTTGGTTGCTGTCACTGCAGAAAATGTGCCTCACAAAGATAGGATGTTGGAAATGGAAGCAGCTTCAATAGCTTCTTTCGCATTATTTTAATTTCCTGTCTACAAGTTATGCTGACGAGAATTTTTCTCAGTATTTCCTTGCAATGATACATTTTCAGGGTGCGAATGATGCCCAAATCCAATGGCTGAAGCACTGCCGTGCAATTGGGTGGGAGGAATTCAACGTGAACATTATCTAAGTGCGGAAGCATGTTGTGGTCAGCACCGTTATCACTCAGAAGCCAAATTATCCTTTTCTTTTTCTTCATATTGTGAGGTTTCTGAACTCTTTTGGGATCTGGGATCCCCCCCACCCAACGGGAACGACACGCTGAAGTGCGTCCCGAAGTGCTATTGCCACGTGTGAGAGTGTTTGTCCGGGTCCCAAGAGAGTTTAAAAACCTCATATATTCTTGAATGAGTGCCGCATTAATATGAATGTTTCTGGAACAAGCATCACTGCAACCACATAAAAACGGCCTTTTCAGCGTCTTCAAATGCAGCTGTTCGCATACGTTTGCAACCCGAGATTTTTCTTCTTTTTTGCATATAACAAGTATGCCGTTTCTATAGAAGGGTGACAATGAGTTAAATTCCAATGGATGTTTTTCAAATGTTGACGAGCAATAAGGAAAATGTATCACTTAAAACCACACAAAACAAAAACAGCAAAAAAACAGTACGAGGAAAGTTCGAAGAAAGAACAATTTTTTACAATGTTTCTATATGGGGATTGTTGTGCAAATGTCCACAACTGAGCTGTGACCACAGAACTAACTGCTCTGTGGATGATTCATTCAAGCATTTCAAGGTCACTTCATTGTAATGAAAGCATCTGCTGCTGAATGTACTTCATAGTAACGAGATTTCTGTGTACTCGTGTCATATGGGGAAACTGTCTTAAACATAAAAATACTTTGTTGTAATACTCTCTCACCGCGGTCTCTCTCCTCTCTCTGCGCCGCTGCAAAGCCCCACCCGCCTAGCGTTCTGAAAAGTGTCTTCAGTAAAGAGGGTAGCCTTTTTGCTGTAGCCCTTCACTGAGTGAGTCTCACGGTGAAAAAAAAATATGGACACAGTGAAGAAAAAAAAATCTAAATGTCGAGATTAAAGTCGACATGTTGATTTTATTCTCGACATTTACGTCGAGATTAAAGTCTTCATGTTGACTTTATTCTCGACATTTCCACTTTATTCTCGCCATTTATGTCGAGATTAAAGTCGACATTTCCACTTTATTCTAGCAGTTTATTTTGTCAGTAGAATGTCGCAAACTAAACTTCATCTTAAAATGAATGTTTAATTTACTAGATTTTCTCAAACCCAGTCATTAATTAATGTAGCACATTAAATGCTTTATATTAAGTGTTCCCCGACCCAGTTGTTAATCTTAATGCGCTTCTTAAACTGACTTCCTCTTGCACTGAGAGGCGCAGACAGTGATCGCCGCAAATTGACTTCATGATATTCCTGCTCTATGAACATTCAGAATACTAAGATAAATACTTGATATCTTCTTCACGATGAAATGCATTAAAGCATGTATTAAACATGGCTGGCGGGGGGGGCACGGTGGCGTGGCTGTAGAGCTTCTCCCTTGCATTAAGGCGTCCCCAGGTGTATGTTCAGTGAACTTTATGGCAGGTGTGACGAGGCTCCAAAAAACTGGATATATGAATGGGTATCGCACAGGTTTAACTTAAATATTGTGTAAATGTTGGGTTCGTGATGTGGTGATCGGAGACACGAACGCAGAATTCAATGGATGTTCTTCTGAGCGGGCTTTCTTTATTGTATGATCTGACGTACTAAACCTACAGTTCCTATCCTTGCTTTTTCTTTCTGCACATAACCAATCACCACACGATGAACGACTTTGTGAAATTAAAACAAGTTATAAACTTCGACCTCAGAGTTTTCAGAACTTAAAATGTACAGAACTTAAAATGTATTAAAGCATGTGGGGGCACGGTGGCGTGGTGGTTGCACTGCTGCTTCGCAGCAAGGGGGTCCCGGGTGTTCCCTGCCTTGAGTTTGCATGTTTTTCTGGTGGGTCTACTCGGCGTGCTTCAGTTTCCATTCAAAGACATGTAGGATGTGGGGTTTTGTTATGTATTATTGACCCTGCTACTTTATGTGTTGCACGTATTCACCCTGCGATGTGTTGGCGCCTCATTTAGGATTTACTCCTGCCTCGCACAAGATGGTTGCTGGGATGGGTGCAGCCCTGAATGGATTGCATAATTAAACATGTATAATGAAGATTTTTTTTTTAATTTCTGAAAACTCCATCCCAGCAAGCACCGTGCCCCCTCATGCTTTAATAATTTAAAGTTCTGAAAACTCTCCTGAGTCTGTCAGTGGAGCAGGACAGTGACAGCAGTCTATCGTTGAAGCTGCTCCTCTGCCTGGAGATGACACCGTTCAGTGGATGCAGTGGATTCTCCATGATTGACAGGAGCCTGCTCAGCACCCGTTGCTCTGCCACAGATGTCAAACTGTCCAACTTCATTCCTACAATAGAGCCTGCCTTCCTCACAAGTTTGTCCAGGTGTGAGGAGTCCTTCTTCTTTATGCTGCCTCCCCAGCACACCACCGCATAGAAGAGGGCACTCGCCACAACCGTCTGGTAGAACATCTGCAGCATCTTATTGCAAATGTTAAAGGATGCCAACCTTCTAAGGAAGTATAGTCGGCTATGACCTTTCTTACACAGAGCATCAGTATTGGCATTCCAGTCTAATTTATCATCCAGCTGCACTCCCAGGTATTTATAGGTCTGTACCCTCTGCACACAGTCTCCTCTGATGATCACGGGGTCCATGAGGGGTCTGGGCCTCCTAAAATCCACCACCAGTTCCTTGGTCTTGCTGGTGTTCAGGTATAAGTTGGTTTGAGTCGCACCATTTAACAAAGTCTTTGATTAGCTTCCTATATTCCTCCTCCTGCCCACTCCTGATGCAGCCCACAATAGCAGTGTCATCAGTGTTGTATTGGAAGTCTGATGTTTATAGGCTGAACAGGACCGGAGAAAGTACAGTCCCCTGCAGCGCTCCTGTGTTGCTGACCATAATCTTAGACCTGCAGTTCCCAAGACGCACATACTGAGGTCTGTCTGTAAGATAGTCCACGATCCATGCCACCAGATGTGAATCTACTCCCATCTCTGTCAGCTTGTCCCTAAGGAGCAGAGGTTGGATGGTGTTGAAGGCACTAGAGAAGTCCAAAAACATAATTCTTACAGCACCACTGCCTCTGTCCAAGTGGGAGAGGGATCGGTGTAGCATATAGATGATGGCATCCTCCGCTCCCACCTTCTCCTGGTATGCGAACTGCAGAGGGTCGAGGGCATGGCGGACCTGTGGCCTCAGGTTGTGAAGCAGCAGCCACTCCATGGTCTTCATCACATGTGACGTCAGAGCAACAAGCTGGAAGTCATTCAGCTCACTAGGACGTGATACCTTTGGGACTAGGGTGATACAAGACGTCTTCCAAAGCCTCGGGACTCTGCCCGTTCCAGGCTCAGGTTGAAGATGCGCTGTAGAGGACTCCCCAGCTCCAACGCACAGGCCTTCAGCAGTCGTGGCGATACTCCATCTGGACCCACTGCTTTTCTGGCACGAAGTCTTCTCAGCTCTCTGCTCACCTGGGCTGCTGTAATTGTGGGTGGGGATGTCTCTCCTATGCTGGTATCAGCAGAAGGATGGTTGGAGGATGCAGTACTCCGAGGTGAGAGTGGCATAGGGTGGTCAAACCTGTTAAAGAAGTTGTTCATTTGGTTTGCTCTCTCCACGTCTCTCTCGATGGTGGCACCCCGCTTCGAGCTGCAGCCAGTGATGATCTTCATCCCATCCCACACTTCCTTCATGCTGTTATTCTGCAACTTCTGTTCCAGCTTTCTCCTGTACTGCTCCTTTGCCACCCTGAGCTGGACTCAGAATTCCTTCTGCAAGCGCTTGAGCTTGCGCTGATCACCGCCTTTAAAAGCCCTTTTCTTCTGGTTCAAAAGGCCCTTGATGTCACTTGTAATCCATGGCTTGTTAGAATAGCAGCGTACTGTTCTTACTGGAACTACAATGTCCATACAGAAGTTGATGTAATCAGTTGTGCAGTCAACAACCTCCTCAATGTTCTCACTATGTGATCCCTGCAGGATATCCCAGTCTGTAGTTCCAAAGCAGTCTCTCAGAGCCTGCTCTGCCTCAGGGGACCACTTCCTGAATGAGCGTGTGGTTGTAGGTAGCTCCCTCACTCTTGGTTTGTAGTGAGGCTGAAGCAGAACCAGGTTATGATCTGCTTTCCCAAGCGCAGGCAGCGGGGTGGCGCTGTATGTGTCTTTAACTTTTGCACACAGTAGGTCAATAGTCCTATTTCCCCGGGTGTTACAGTCCACATACTGGGAGAAGGCAGGTAATGGTTTGTCCAGCGTTACATGGTTAAAGTCTCCAGCGATTAGCACAAGCGCCTCAGGGTGCTGCGTTTGTAGTTTTTGGGGGATGTAAACAATAACAACAATGATGTGTCCAAACTCTCTGGGCAACTAATAGGAATGCAAACTAATGGCCAACAGTTCGATGTCCTTGCAGCAAGTGGAGATTTTAACGTTTACATGTCCAGAGTTGCACCATCTTGTATTGACATAGAGAGCGACACCCCCTCCTTTCTGCTTCCTGCTGGTACTTGCGTCTCTGTCTGCTCTAACTGTGCTAAACCCGGGTAGCTCCACATTAGCATCTGGGATGTTAGTTGATAGCCACATTTCACTAAAACACAGCAAACTGCATTCTCTGTAGATCCTGACATTTTTCACTAGTGCAGCCAGTTCGTCGATCTTATTTGGTAGTGAGTTCACATTTCCCAGGATCACAGAAGGCACCGAAGGTTTGTAGCACCACTTTCTTGCCCCGATACCGCCTTCTTACCTCATCAGGTAAATAGGGAACCACACCGGCATGCGCATTTGTTCTCAGCGCTTGAAGTTGACTACTTGAATAGACTAGTCTCGGTGTGTAAAAATCCATCTCCAGGTAGTAAAAAGTGTCCATCGAACGAGTCCACATAAAAGAAAGTGTTTAACAGTAGTGGTTAACAGTAAAATAAAGAAAAATAGAGAAAAAGGTAGAAAGATAAAGATAAAGACTTTAATTAAAGATAAAGTCATACACAGAGTTGCTGGAAAGGCTGCCACTCACGTCAGCGCCTAAGTCATATAGAATGCAAACATATTCTTTGGCTCTCCTTTGTGCTTTTCTTTTTTTAAGTCTTTTGACTTTTGGATTAGGATTTTGTGCTTGGCTCTTAGAAATTTTGGTTTGAAGTAATCCCAGTAACTTTTTAATTATAAAAATTTATTTCATTTTGTTACTTTCTTTTTAAAGTTATTTTATTATTGTTACTCTTAAGAATTTTCATTATTGTTTATTCCTTATTCATTTTCTTTGTTTTCTTTGTTAATTCATTTATCATTATTGTCGATTTTGTATTCTCTATTTTGAATTTGCAAATTTGAGTTTTTATTTAATTTATTTGCTAAATGAATTCAAAGGTTCATTCAAACTCAGCAAAGGAGTTACATTTTATGTCCATCAAATGATCTTGCTAAAAAATTCTGTCTAGTTCACTTCTCATTTGACAAACACTCTGGGGCTGTGCAATGAACACATGGTTATACTGCATTATCTATGGACGCCTAGTTCAGGAGAGCCTATCCAAAGTTCCAAAGGCCCAGGAACTGACGAATGCCTTATTGGGCAACCAGATTTTTGAGGATACCAAGAACAGAAATAGAATAGGGGAGGGTTAGTAACAGTTTATAAATAATGTACTACTTATATTTTATTACTAATAACTAACAAATAGAGATGCAATACACACAACTAATCGGCAGCTTTAGGTGATGGTATGCTAAACTGAAGTAGGGAGTGTTTAGTCTGGATTTAAAAACTTAGACAGAGGGGGCATCTCTTATAATATCAGACTATTTCTCAGCTCAACTTTTGTTAATCCTTGTGTGGAAGCTGGCCCGGACACAGACAGGCAGACACCGATGGTTCACCAACCAACATATGTTTAATCATATTTTACAATATTTACAGTGCACACAACCCAGTACCCCGTACCAATCACCCTTAAAGTCCAGGCCTCTCAATAATGCCTTTCACTCTTCTGGCCGCCTCCACTCCGCCTCCTCCGAGCTCCGTCCTCTTCCACCCGACTCCAGCTATTGACCTTTTATAATCACCCAGACGTGCTCCAGGTGCCTCCCAATAAGCGACTGCCAGCACTCCCTGGTGTGACAGAAGTGCCGGCTGTGCACCCGCAAGCACCCCGGGTGTCCGTGCTCTTCTTCTCCTTAGCACTTCCGGGTGTGGCAGAAGTGCTGAGGACCAGGGCTCTTCAGGCATCTGGGTGCCCTCTGGCGCTGACCACAGACCCCTATAGGGTTGAGCTTCCAAGCTCTGTTCCCATGTTCCCCATACCATCCAGAGTGGCAGCCCTCTCGTGGTCCGGAGGAGGCGTAGCCCCTCTTCCGGTCCTTCTGGGCAATGCTGACTGGGTACCACCCCCAACCGCTTGCCACACTTGGAATCATAACCAGGCCAAACACTGATCATGATTCCTGGTTAATGTGTCCACAAAGAATGCTGTATAATCATATGTTCAGTGCACAACACCAACCAGAATGTTTGTGAAATGAGAAGTCAACTAGAGAGAATTTTTTTAGCAAGCCAGGAATGAATATGTGGAGTGTCATCAATCAGTTCATAAAGGGTAGTATGTAGAGAGCCAATAGCGCCAACCATAGATTATGTGCTTGACTTGATAAGTCAAAACACTTTTTAACATTTGGGTCACACAGCTCGATTCCCCTACTTTAGCCCTTGAACACAATCAAATCCTAAATCATGCAAAGTTTTCATACAATGATTATTTTTTACCTGAAAACCATACATCATATAGTGAACATCTATATATCATTTTTTTGTCAACATTATGAGAACACAACAATGATACTGTTGTGTCAATACAACCAATTTAATGTGAATACATAAAAAAAATACATTATATACGTCTGTTCCGCTAAGAACAGTATCCGTTGAGTTGTGGGTTAGCAGTTGACAAATCACACAGCTGTCTTGCACTAAGGAGATTGTGAGTTGGCATCCTGGGTCTCACCTAGGTGAAATATTGTAAAAAAAAATATGCTACAAATATGCAAGCCGTATCACAGACCTTTGGTTCCATACTGTATATATCTCTATATATAAAATCCAACGTCAGTCTGTCTGTATGTCTGTCTGCTTTTCACGAAAGAATTACATAACGGATTTAGGTTGGATTTTTTTCTATAATTTGCTTGAACTTTCCGGTTGATTTTGCGACTTATCTCATTGCGCTATGTATCATATTTTGCTTACGGTACCAATTTATTTGTGCATATCTGAGAAACACACAGCAGGCCGAGGGGAGGGGGAAGCATAACGTCAAGAATAGGGAGCCGGGTAGGGCTCTCCTCACTGTCCTGTTTCATTAATGCGTAGGCGGAGCTGCCGGGGATGGCTAGTATATATATATATATATAATATACTACCTGCCAAATAATACAAAGAGTACGTGACACATGCTTCATCTTATTTGGGGCTTCTCAGGCATACACACGTTTTCTTTCCATTGCAGGGATCGAACCTTGGACGTCAGCGTCTGAGGGTGTATTGTATTTGTATCTGTATTAATTGGCAAATGTCTGCTGACTGGCTCACCAATCATAAGCGTTACCTGGTAGGTAATCATCCAAATATCAGGTTATATATATATATATATATATATTGTGACGGACAGCCGGGTCCCATGCCTGGCCTGGACGCCCCTGCTACATATGTTCCAGGGGAGCCACCATGGACAGCTCAATACCTCCCCCGGGACGGTAGGTGGCAGCCTCCCTGGCCAATGTTGATTTCCCACTCTCCTGTGTGGCTCCATGGGACATGGAGTCCTCCACAGCCTGGTTGGGAGATGGGGTGGCCGCTAGGGGGTGCTGCCGAGAGCCAACAACCCGGTTAGACAAGTTATTAGCCTCACCCGGAGGTGCAATCAGGGCCAGCTGGTCAAGCACCTGGAACACTTCCGGGTGGGTATAAAACGGGCCAGCCTCCCTTCATTCGGGGCCAGAATAGGGAGGAAGAGGACGAGGTTGCCTGGGAGGAGTGGTGGTGCCAGGAAGGGTTGTTGAAGCTGTGTTTTGTGCTTTTGGGACTGTGTTGGGCCTGTGGGACACGGGGAAGACGTGCCCCACAGGTGAAGAAAACTAATAAAAGCCTGTTTGTTTTACGCATGCCTCTGCGTAAGTCTGTGCCGGGTCGGGCGCTATATAGCGCCTTTTACAATATATATATATATATTCGATACATTCGTAGTCTGAATCACAATCTGATCATATGGGTGGTTACCTACCAGGTAACGCTTGTGGTGGGTCAGCAGACTGTCAAATAAACGAACCACAGGCCGTGGCGCAACGAGGTGCCCGAGGTTCGATTCCCGAGAGGGAGTGCAGTGAGTGTGTACGCCTGATGAGCCCAGAATTAGGGTGAAACACGTGTCGCGTACTCTTTGCATTATTTGACAGTAAAAACTATTTCAACCATATATTATAGTGAAGCACAAAAAAAAATTGCAATAATATGTACAAAGCTCTCCAAACCTCCCCGCTGCAGTGTAACCCCTCAAACATACACACCTCTAAACTATACAATATTGTGTACACTATTAAGATAACAGACAATTATAATAGATGTAACATGAATATTAAAGCAAGATCCAATGAAAGATTTTAATTGTTCCAAGTGAAATGATTAATTGTAGAAAACAGTAGAGGTGTAAATTGCCTGAATTATGTAACTTCACTTTCTTTAGCCTGGCTAGGCTTCCTTTCCTTCAGTTGACAAATGATGAATTATAAGAACTAGATAAAACTGTGATGATGATGGAAATGACAGGTGCATGAAACAGGAGAATCTCTTGTTTAACTGTTGCTGTTGCGGACTTGACCTCCTTCTAAGTGCAAAAAGCCTGTTTTAAGGCTTAACTTCCAGGGTTGAGCTGGAAGTCTGTCTTCTGCTAATGTCCTGATTGGTCAGTAACCCAGTCCAATAAATACCTTACATGATTAGGTGTTTAAAGCACAAACTGACAACAGAGGGTGCAGGCAAACAATGAAAGACGTATGGACATGTTGATCCTCATAGTAATCAAAGAAGGATGATATTTGTTGAGTTTTAAAGCAAATTCAAAAGTAAACCCATTTGGGAGACACTGCTATTTTAACTTTAAATTAAATCAGTACTTTAGCAATATATTTTCAAGGCCAGAAGTTAGAGTCAGGTTGCACTATTGATTGTTTAATTTTATCTTGCTGTGCTTGTCTCCTAGGCTACTCCAGTTGATGCATTATTATTATTTTATTAATATAATTATGATTATCATTTCTAGTGTTGTGGTTATTGTTTTTGTTTAATGAAACATACAAGTTTTTAATAAAGAATTACCTTAATCTTATGGTTATTCCCATTTGCACTCATTGAAAACCTCCACTCCCATGTGCATCAATGACTAGGCACCTCCAATGTGTCAAACTTTAATGTTTCATTTAACAAAAGCATCACTGCAGTGCTCTGCTGATGATGTTTTTGATGCCAATGACAAATCCGTAAACTCAAGCAATACGTGCCTTCAAAAACAGAATGTAGCCAAACCTAATAATTATTGTTTACATTGTAATCAATGATATTTTGACATCCTTCACAGACCTGACTTGCAGAATACTAGAGTCCACCTACAATTCATAGTTAACATCTCATGTCAACTACCAGGGATTCCTTCCTAAACATATCGTAAATATTATTTATAATTGAAAAAAATTAACAGTATGCTTCACCTGCACTCCAACACAGTATGAAGGTTGTATATTTCATATATAATTTGTCTTCAAATGTCCAGTAGTGATAGGAGGACAACTTAAGATATAACATCCACTCAGAAAATCTTCACAGCATTATTGTTTGCCTTGCAACATTTGAGGGGAAGTTGAAGATTTCAGAAAGTTTATTGGCTTATGTAAATATTACAGTAGCAGCAGGGGGAATAGCTGAAAAGCTAATGGCTTTAATGTTTAATATTTTATAATTACATTCTTCTGTCTTTATGCTTTGCCACTGGATTCCATACATTCATTCCAGAAGAGGCAGCTTATCAAATTTTAATTTGCTTATTTATATGACTCTGCGCAAGCAAGACTTAATTAAAGTGGCAAATCTACCAAAACAATTGACTAACGATGTAGAACAATTCATTTAGCAGATTTAAAATAAGGAATATTATAATTTTGTGGCTCTAAGAAGTTGGAGGTGTTCAATGACCAAAAACTAAAGGAAAATTAACGCAAAATTTGAACATTGGCCATTGTTTTGCTTTCTTAAGTACTTAAAGTGGAATGCGTATTTTCATTTGTTTCTAGGTTGTCAACAAATAAATAAATAGTTAACATTTAAAGGAAAATTAAGAGGTCACTGCTCTTTTTTTTCCACAGTAAAATATATTTCCACTCCATTGCTTTGTGTCATGATTCCGGATGTTTCATATTTTTTAGCCCTTAGCTCTCAAGGGACCACCATTTTGTGCTGTTGTCATCAAAAGGGTTGGCACGGAGCACTGTTCAAGAGGTTGTGCAATTGATTTCACTGGAGCAACGCAAAAAATATCAGTGCGTTATATGCATCAACATCTGAGTTTATGGATGAACTAACCCAAAACCTTCTTGTGAGTGTGGAGTAGTGCTGTTTAGACTTCCCAGTTCCTGATATTCAGCTTTTGTTTGCTACTTTGATTCTTGACTTACAATTTTTTATTAGACAAAAGATTAATTTGATTCCTGATTACCGCTTTCTGACTTGTTTAACATTTCCTCTACTGGTCATTCCCATTCATTTTCTTTGCCTTTCCCAGTGCAGAACACTGGAAGCTATTTAAACAGTGTGCATGCCATCCACTTTAAAGTAAACATTTATGGTATCCGCCTGACTACACCAGGATTACCTTCTAACTAGAAATAAATTAAGTGGTGACAATACCCTGTGCTAGGAACCAGGAGCAGTTTGAACCTCAACATGTTATCTACAAATCTTCAAGTTGCTAATCCTGAACTTCTTTTGCATATTTCAAAGTCATTTATCTTCTTTGCAATATTGGATTCATTTTTTCAAAATTCAGAAATTTTAAATCTTACTTAGACACTGGATTGTTGCACACACAGGCCTAAAATGCTCCCCACCCACTTCTAAGCAGTTTTTTTTTGTTTGTTTGCTTCAAGCCAATTGTGTAATTATAGCCAATTCTCGCTGATGGCAGAACTTTTTTAATTTAATGGCTTGTTGGCGTTTCATTCTGCCACGTCAGGTCATTCTTACAGGTTTTTTCTTTTTTTTGTCTGAGAATACCATTAAAATGATTTGTGGCTGGAGCAGATTTGTCATTTTCCGCCCCTAATTTTTTTCTTGTCTATTTCTTATTAAATATGTTATTAAAAAAAACATATTTCATGATGAACACACTCAGACATAAATGGGAAAGAGTTATATGGTAAACTGCTGATTTCTTTGCTATTTGTATCTCAAGTTTAATTGGCAGCTGGTTAAGAAAATACAAAGCAAATGAAAGCAGTGAATATGGCTAAAATGACAACAAACTGAAAGAAGTAGATGCATTCAATGCAGTCTTTTTACTGCCATTAAGAAAAGCAAAATCCTAAATATGGTAAAAGACTTTAAAAGCAATATGTGTGAACAGAACACTCAGAAAAAGTAGGGTAATAAACCCTTAAAAGCAATAAGAGAATTAAATATATCAATTATAAAGGCAAAAATCAAAGTTTCATCACAAACCAGCATGTGAACTAAACACAGAGCCAGTAACCAACAATATGATATACAGCAGTGTGCAATAGTTCTTGTATGATCTAGTAAACCCATGAATATCTAGGAGAGCAGTCTGGCTTGTTCTGTTCCCTTCAAAAAATATTAAGATAGCAAGACTCAGTCAGTCACTCATTTTCTAATCCACTTAACAGGGTCACAGGGGTGCTGGAGCCTTTCCCACCAAGCACAAGGCTCTGTGATATCCCATGTAGTGGGAAAGTGGCCCCAACCTGCACTCGGGACATCTGGTAGATCATGTGCCGAACCAGATCAGAGGAGAGAAGAGACAAAGAGTTCTGTGCAACAGCAGTGTCAGGTGGGCTTTGATTCACAGTCCTTCAGCAATGACAAAAAGAAAACACATTAGAGTGTATTTACAGTAGGTACAGTGCACTCCAGTAATCCTCTATACAAAAACTACACACACACAAATACAGACAGTCTTCCTTTGTTGTAACTGGCTCAGGATGCTCTTTAAAAGGGAAAAAAATACAGCAAAATATTTACAAGAAAAACAAAGTGTGTATATACTGTATATAAAAAGAAATTCAATTGCACCAAACCCAAAAGAAAAACTATACCAGAACCATATAATGTATACACACATTGTGGCGGATGGCCGGGACACCCCTTCGCTATATGTTCAGGGGGAGCAGCCATGGACGGTGCAATAACTCCCCCGGATACTAGATGGCCGCCCCCCTGGGTTGGAGCGGTGCCTTAGTTTACCGCAGAGCTCCATGGGAATTGGAGTTGGGTGCAGCCCTGTTGGGTCCCACAGGCACCGCCAGGAGGTGCCGCAGCTTGGACTCCTGAGCCCGTATGGGCAGCGAATTCACCAAAACTGAAAGTGCAGCTGGAACTCGTTAATCAACCACCTGGAGCACTTCCAAGTGGACTGTAAAAGGGCCCAGCAACCACCACTCAGTGGCCGGAGTCGAGAGGAGGAGGACAAAGCTTGGAGGAGGAGTGATGGAAGAAGAAGAAAGAGTGTGTTGGTGCTTTATTTTGTGTACTTGGGACTGTGTTGTGCCTGTGGGAGTCATGGGGAAGACGTACCTTTTACAACATGTATATAAAAATGTACAAAAGATATATATATATATATATATATATATATATATATATATATATATTGTGGCAAGCGGCTGGGGGTGGCACCAAGCCGGGATGCCCGGAAGGACCAGAGGGGGAATTATGCCTTCTCCAGACCACGAGGGGGCGACTGCCCTGGTGGCTTTGGGGACCACGGGAACTGAGCATTGGAAGCTCAACCCTATAGGGGCCCGTGGTCACCACCAATGAGCGCCCCAAAGCCTGGAGAGACCTGGTCGTCAGCACTTCCGCCACACCCTAAAGTGCTGGAGGAAAGACGACCAGGGACACACGGAGTGCTTCCAGGTGCACAGCCGGTACTTCGGGATTATCGGGAGGCACCTGGGGCACGTCTGGGTGATTATAAAAGGGGCCGCCTGCCTACATTCAATGGCTTGAGTCGGTAGGGGAGAAGGATGGAGCTCGGGAGGAGAGAAAAGGAGGTGGCCTGAAGAGAAAGAGGCATTGTCTGAGAGGCCTGAACTTTGAGGGAGTTTCGGGGTTGTGTGCTTCACTATAAATAGTATTTGTAATTAAAGCGCGTGTGGTGACTTATAATGATGTTTGCCTGTCTGTGTCCAGGCCGAGCTCCACCATATATATATATATATATATATATATCCACCAAAACTATCGCTGAGCGATATATATATGTGCAAACAATTATAGAGCTGTCAAGAAACAAAAACAACTGCTCCCTCTATAGCTCAGCAGTGCTTATCCCTACCTTGCCTTTAGGTTGACTGACAACCCCGTTGGCTGGCAACTCCTTAAATATAACCGGCAAGATTATCCAGGCAATCCGCCACCCCCATCTACTCCACTCACCTATCAAGGTAGATATGCTTATGCTCATGTAAGGCTGAACACCTGAAAGGGAACTTATTCTGGCCATTATATAGTAGTGATGTGCAATGAATGAACAAACAAGCTCTTTTGTACTTGTTCAATGACATTAAAGACCAACTTTTTTTGAGGCATGCGTAGTACACGCTACATTTTATAAAGCATTCTGTGAGTAGTCTGGAGCTATCACAACTTAATTTTAATGACTGCTGTCTTCGGAAAATAGCCTATCAGTAAACTGTTCCAGCAAAATGGTAATGACGACAACTAGCCAATGACTGACTTGGTAGATGACAGCAAGCATCTTGCACTGACCATCTCTGTATACTAACTGATTGAATGAACCAGTATGCCCCCTACTGATCTGGAGAAGTTCATCCACAAACTGCAGAGAAGAGACTCGCAGTACAGTATACTGAACTAGGTCGCAGAAGAATAAGTTTGTGTACTGACCTACAGACAAGAGACTCACTTTACTTACTGATGATATATGTATAGGAGTTTGCATCAGAAAGGATGGGATATAAAAGAAGGAAATTGTGGGAGATTGATACAAAACTGAAAACAATTTTATTTAGTCATATTTCAATGTTTTAACAGTTTTATCATGATGTGTGCACTATTCTAAGGTTCTATTTGTACTTTTTTTTTTTTATTTATTGTTGAAATTTCATTTTTTGTCAAAATTCAATAAACAGGATTATTATTATTATTATTATTATTATTATTACTAGCAAAATACCCGCGCTTTGCAGCGGCGAAGTACTGCCTTAAAATTTTTATTAAGAAGACAATTAAACATTTTTAAAACTGAGGGAAAATATACCAATAATTATTTGTTAAGGATCTCTTTGTATGCCACGTTGTCAGTTCGGCCCTCCAGTTGTAATATGACCAAGCTGTAGCTGTGCGCTGAGCTTACTCTTGAGCATGCAACGTACAGTTGGCCATGTGAACAGTAATCTTGTTTCAAATCTCACAGCTTGGATTGCTGCTGTCATAATCGGTTTGAGTTTCATGGTTTGTTTCAATTACGACAGTATTTGTAGGACTTGTGTTGAAGAGACATTCGGCATCTGTCAAGCGTTGTAAGTATACAACCAGTTTCATTGATAACTTCACATCCAGCTTTTGAGAGTTTAAACATTTCTAAACATCAAAGTGTCCACTACTGAAATCGTCACCTGTGAATGTAAGATGTTTAAGAGGCATTGGCGGTTGTTGAAAGGTGTAAAATATTTGGCCATTTCGGTACACTTTAAAGCACCAACCGAACAATTCAGCGGCAGCCATCAACTCACATGCAGAACCATAGGTGAAGGGCTTAAGCATTTCACTCTTCTAGTGCTCCTGTGTAGTATAATTATCTCCTGTACCGTCATCAGTCCACACCTTGAACCTGTCCCAGTCATTCAATACATAAGACACAATGTTCTTCCGGATATCAAGAGTGAGCCTGATATGGCCGTGCAATATGTAACAAAAAAATGGAAAGGGCAGGTGCCATCTCCGGGTATGGAAACCACTCGGTAAGTGACAATTCTTTGATCGATGGTGATCACTTCGATAGACATGTTAATGGGGGTTGGAGTGATAAAGGAAATGGGTACCTGAGTAATGTAAAGTAAGTGTAAAATACCTATACAATAACTATAATTGTAATAAACAAACGATAAAACAGCGGAGAAGCCGTGGATTAAACAAAAAGGCTGTAGTTATCAGCAGGGAGACGTGAATCCCGTGGCGAAGCAAGGAAGGGAATGTAGAGACTGGAGTGACGGACGGCCTTATATAGGCAGGCAGCCAACAACGTGTGAGGCGTTGGGATGGGGGACCCAACGCCGCCTCACATGGTGACCAAGCTGCAGGCTATGGACATAAATATGTACGTAAGTAGGATTCAGTTAGCGTTGGGAACCCGTGTACCAAATTTCCTGAAGATGGGCCCATAAGTAACAAAGACTGTTGAAAAGTTCAATATGGTGGCCGACAGTGGCATCATACCACCGAAATAAGTACGTACATTGGTTTCGGTTAGTGCAGGGAAGCCGCCTACCAAATTTCGAGAAGATGGGGCCATAAATAAGAAAGTTCAACATGGCGGACGTTGTTGACCGTTACGCCTAGAATTTCGAAATGAAACCTGCTTAACTTTTGTAAGTAAGCTGTAAGGAATGAGCCTGCCAAATTTCAGCCTTCTACCTATACGGGAAGTTGGAGAATTAGTGATGTTGGAAAATTCAATATGGCGGCTGACAGTGGTGTCATACCACCGAAATAAGTACGTACATTGGTTTTGGTTAGCTCAGGGAAGCCACCTACCAAATTTCGTGAAGATGGGGCCGTAAATAAGAAAGTTCAACATGGCGGACGTTGTTGACCGTAATGACCGTTATGCGTAGAATTTCGAAATGAAACCTGCTTAACTTTTGTAAGTAAGCTGTAAGGAATGGGCCTGCCAAATTTCAGCCTTCTACCTACACGGGACGTTTGAGAATTAGTGACGTTGGAAAGTTCAATATGGCGGCTGACAGTGGCGTCATACCACCAAAATAAGTATGTACATTGGTTTCGGTTAGCGCAGGGAAGCTGCCTACCAAATTTTGTGAAGATGGGGCCATGAATAAGAAAGTTCAATATGGCGGACGTTGTTGATCGTTATAACCGTTACGTGTAGAATTTCGAAATGAAACCTGCTTAACTTTTGTAAGTAAGCTGTAAGGAATGGGCCTACCAAATTTCAGTCTTCTACCTACACGGGAAGTTGGAGAATTAGTGACGTTTGGAAAATTCAATATGGCGGTCGACAGTGGCGTCATACCATCGACATAAGTACGTACATCGGTTTCGGTTAGCGCAGGGAAGTCACCTACCAAATTTCGTGAAGATGGGGTCAGCCTTCTACCTACACGGGAAGTTTGAAAATTGGTGAGGTTGGAAAGTTCAATATGGCGGCCGACAGTGGCGTCATACCATCGAAATAAGTACATACATCGGTTTCAGTTGGTGCAGGGAAGCCGCCTACCAAATTTCGTGAAGATGGGGCCATAAATAAGAAAGTTCAACACGGCGGACGTTGTCGAACGTTATCAACCGTTATGACCGTTACGTGTAAAATTTCGAAATGAAACCTGCTTAACTTTTGTAAGTAAGCTGTAAGGAATGAGCCTGCCAAATTTCAGCTTTCTACCTACATGGGAAGTTGGAGAATTAGTGATGAGTGAGTGAGTGAGTGAGTGAGTGAGTGAGTGAGTGTGTGAGTGAGGGCTTTGCCTTTTATTAGTATAGATTATTATTATTATTATTATTATTATTATTTGTGAATTACTTATTTTGTTACTTGCTTTTTAAATTGTTTGGTGGTTAAAGTTGTTACACTTTTATGATACTGTTTTAGATTTTAAACTAAACAGGACACCAGTCCATTGTAGAAGCTGTGCTTGAACATAAGTCACTTCAAGGAAAGAAGCTTTTATCATATAGTTTCCATTATTATATAAACATTTCCCTTAGAGGGAGATATTACTATCAAAAAAGTGATAAGGGCAAGCATTAGATTTTTATAAAATAAAAAATGTATTTTCATAAAAGTGCTCCTCAATAACAATGAAACTGCAAGAAGCACAAGTAGCAAAGGAATCGCTTCAAAACACTAAGGAAATCCAATGCAAACAAACCTTAATACAGTAATCCAGGGATGTAGTCAAAACAGAGCAATAAGATTTAAAAATTGAGAAATGTAATAAATCAAAGATACACAACTAAACTCACTAACTCCCTAGCACATTCGAAACGAACCACCAGAAACAGCCAGGAACTGTGGAAGACCATCAAGATTTATAAGAAGGAGGGCAGTTCCTGGTGGCGACGGGCAAGCAGCCCCGCCTTCTGAGCGACCACCCACAAGCAGGGCCAACATTAAGGAGAATTAGCCATTCACCTAGGGCACAGATCAAAAGAGGGATAAAACCCAGCCTTACGGGTTAGCTACCGAACAGCTGGTTGGCCTAGAGTACAAAATAACTTAGCACTGGCACTGCCCACAAGACACACAGAACATAGCAAAGGCAACTAACAAATGTAGACAAAACCAAAGTATGATGTACAAAAGAAACATAAATAAAAGATAAAATAAATGGTCAATAAAAATAATGAAAGAATGCAAAATTAAATATGAAAGAGAATTTTGAGAAATCGTAACACTTCAGGAATATACTTTGTGAAATGATCAGACTCGACACACTCAAAAAGGTTTTTGGCAGCCACCCATGTATTGTTCCTGGCTGCAATGAGCTTTGAAAAAGTAGACATAAGTGTCTTTGATGGAGTCCAAAACTGAAATGAGTTGAGGATGTAAAGATGGCAGCTTTATATGCCGAGACCGAAAGTGACGTGGGGGAACCGGAAGTGACCTTCTTCTGATCTCATAACCGAAAGTGACGTCATCCTAGGTGCTGTAACCAGAAGTGATGTCCTCAGGGATGAATCAAACAGGTTTTCCTGTGGCTGGTCTGCAGAACAACAGAAGGTTTAGCACACCCCGCCAACCTCTGGACTGGAATTACCTTCACTTGGTCCATACAACGTCCTCCTACTCGCACGTGCATGACAACTTTTAAGGGCAGCTGGCACCAAGAATATAGAGTGTATAAAGTATTTCTCTCTACATGTTGAATTATATTTTGCATTTGATGCATATTATTTTGTTTTAATTTAAGCATAGTGCATTTGCAACATAGTATAATATATTGAGCATGCAAGTGTATTTGTGTTTTCTAAAAATAACAGAAACAACTAATATTTTTTCTTTTTTTATTACAGAAATAAAACAAACCATGGTCTTGCTCTGCCACACTGTAACACAAATTTATTTAGTTAAATAATTGATTAGGAAGAGTTTTCTACTGCCAAATATGGCTTTAAGCCAAATATTTGCTGACATTAAAATTGTTTTGCACTAATCTTCCTACTGTTTAGCAGATTCCAGTAAATGAAAGGAGTTCTAAATCACTCTGCTATTTAGCCAGACAGTTAGAATATGAGACAACCGTTGTGTCTTGTGCTGTTTTTGCAGAATTATATTGTGGGAATCACTTCTGCTTACAGCTAAAGTGATTGGAGACATAAACACAAATTGCTTAAGAATTAATCTCTGTAGGCTAGCAAATTGAAAAAGGAATCCCTCGCTGTCATTTTCATATTCCTGGGATTGAATCACAAGCATATACTAACAGCGCTGGCTGGATGTTGGAATAAAATACTAGAGGAAGACAGTCATATACAAAAGATATTTTTATTTGAATATAGAAAGTACAAAATGATTTTTCCCTTCTTTGTCCCTTGTTTATTAACTGCTTGTCTCATTTAGGTCTGTACAGACAACTTGTCTGCTCCCTGATTCCACGCTTCATGGGCTTCCTTTTGTCTGTGTCTCCCACCAATTGACCGGCTTTTTTTTTTTTTTTTTGCCAAGAAAAGCTCAGCTACTCTATTGTACATCCATTGCCTCTAATATGGTCGAGATTTTTACTGCTTAACTTTTAGGCAGAACATTGCTGTTGTCATCAGTCAAGGGTAAAACAGGAGTCATTGGCTGTAACTTAAATGCTGTGAAGAGCAGCCATTCTTTGGGGTGAGAGCTCCATAGCAGGAGGTTCGTCTCCTGAATGAAACACCTCTTTCTGGGAGTGCATTGCTTTTATAGTTCATGGACCTGAAGGGACGGAGTCAGTTTCCCTCAATGGGCATCTGTGGGTGACAAAAGAGACAGAAGAGTCAGCAATTGCACCCCCTGACATCCTGTGGTGGTAGTGCTAACCTCTGACAAGTCCAGAAAGTGACCCTCTGAAGTATTAGCGTGCCCATCCTGAGCAATTCAGTTAACCTGCTTCTGCTCTTTTGTGCCAGATAGGAAAAGGCAGAAGGAAAAAATAAAATTCTCTAAATGCCTTTCCGTTCTGCTGGGTTTCAGCACAGGTACGCACTTCAGTTTTCCTTAACCCTAATTTCCCTGCAACAAACAAGTTATAACCACATCCATGCTTGACGGATGGAAAGTTTTTGCTTGAACTGCATTTACCTTTAAAAATCTTGCTCCAACCTCCACACAAATTCCCCACTCAACAACAGCAACAATAACAACAAAAAAACAGTTAAACATATCTATTAAAAAGGTGAGATTTTATTCACCACCACAAATACAAATATGTACAGTGATTGTAGCTGCTGATGAGTAAGGCAGGATGAAGCACGGGTCAAACGCATGCCAAAAGAAATCTCTCCAAAAGTTTGTTTTAAAAGATTTATTGAAAATTCAAAGCAAACAATCCACACAAGAATAAAGAAAAAAGGTTGTTACACACATAGAATAAAAGGCAATAAAAAAAAAATTTTGAAAAAACGTCTCATCTCTAAACTTAGCTTTTCTTGTCAAACTTCAGTTGTTTCTATACTTAAAGATGCTTTACTTCTCCTTCAGTACACTCTAATAGTTCAGCACTGTACATTCAAAAGAGCATGTTAACTTTCATACTATTGGGCACGTTAAGGTACAGTTTAAAACCGTGTGCCCTCCATGCCTTACCCTCAGCAAGGCAGGTCACTAACTGAGACTAAACTGTAGTCAGGTAGTCAGAGAGACAAGAAATAGAATATACCAATTCATTTCAGCATGTGGGGGTTATAAGAACCTCCCATAAATAATGCACTAATATATAGGGAAACATTTAATATAACTTAAAAAGACTAGCAAATGGCTCTTACAGTGATAAAATAAAGAAAAACACAAATCAATCCTGACGTCCTCTACCTTAACCAAAAAACAAAAATATTAGTCAAAAGTAGAATGAGCAACCATATACACACTCAAAATCCAAAGTAAAAGTACAGTTACTGTAGGAAAAGTAAATGAAGTCAGATAAATCAGTTCAAATGGGAATTCTAAAACAAAAACTAAACCAATCTTACCAGTGAGTTCAGAAAAGAAATCGACGGCCATGGGAAGTGGATGGTGAAGAGTCCAAGACCCCATCCTGTCAAATGTAACCAGATGAGAAGTGATGATGAATTGCTCTTTTCCATAGAAGACAGAGTTGTTTGTGCTGTTGATTGTGATCCAGATGTTTTACAGGTGAGTTATTTTCTTTCTCCCTGTGTGGTTCTTTTTTAAATCCCTTCGAGAAAGAAGTTACATGTTGCAAGTATCCATGTTCTTGCTGCTTGCAGTCTTAAGACACATTTAAATATAAAAAGAAAAGGTCAGATAGATATTACACTTAGAAACATACAACAAGACATTTTATGTAGCTATACAAAAACGGAGATGGATAAAATCAAAATATACATGCAAAGGTCTAAACCAGGAGAGCAAAACGCAAGCATCAAAACCAGAAACAAAACCCAAAATTTAAGTCAAAATTTATAGCCAAAAGTCAATTACCAAGAGATAATAAAACCAGTGAAAACCACACATAAAGTTCTAAGGACAATCCATTATCTCAGATGACTAGGAAATGCCTGATGTTGACCAGTTATCCTGTCATGATGCTGACATCACAAGTCGCACACTTCTGGGTCATTTCTTTGGTGACATTATGGTAACCATAAATAAAATTTTCCTGCCTGTGCAAAACAAAAAAAGACTTGAAAATATTTTATCTAATTTAAACTAAACCTAAAACAAAAACCCTTATCACCAATGGTTTCAGATTGCTTCAAAACTGATAATAGGAATGAAAAAGATTAGAAAAAACATAATGCTAATAATAGAAATAGAATCACAACAAATTCATTCATAACTTATTCCAACTGCAAAAACAATTACTTTGATAATTGTGCTATATGACTAGTTCTGTACTTAAAAAAAAACTTCCAATGGCAAATACTTTAGAAGGACACTGTATAAGATAAAAGTAGTTTGTTCAAAATATTGAAAACTCTTATACCACATTCCACGTTTACTGGTCTAATACTGATTGAAAGCAAATGGTTGTCCTGGGATATCATCTGCTAAGTGCTTCTTTGATCCATTTTCCATGATTCAGATGTGAGCTCAGAGACTGCCCCATAATGTTGTAAAGCTACCAGGGCACAAGACATTCTAACTTCTCAGTAGTTATGTCCCTTAGTTTTTAATTAAAGGGTTGGGCATCCAGAACTGTTTTAGAAATCACAATTTATGAGCTTGGCCTGGCCCCCTGTGCTGGCGCCACACCACCCTAGCAGCTCACTACATTAATAAATCTGAGGCAATTACAGAACACAAAATAGGCATTTCTTGATGATACCTTTTTCCAGGACCCAAAGA
Organism: Polypterus bichir lapradei; assembly: GCA_026402145.1. NCBI lineage: Eukaryota > Metazoa > Chordata > Cladistia > Polypteriformes > Polypteridae > Polypterus > Polypterus bichir. The sequence continues at coordinate 7,104,337 of JANRMT010062843.1, read as the reverse complement.
AGAAACATGGGTCTATCCTCCAGTGGGCCCAACACCAGCAGGAGGATCCATAAGAGCCTGGTGCATTGTGGCTTGGGTGGCGGTTGAAGGCAGGTACTTTGACAGACTCATTTCTGGATGCTGAAACTGACTCTAGGGATGTGAAATGTGACCTCTCTGGCAGGGATGGAACCAAAGCTACTGAAAGGGGTAAAGAGGTACCATCTATATATAGTGGGACTCACCTCAATGCACATCATGGGCTCTGGAGCCAAACTCCTGGAGAAGGGCTAAACTCTGTTTCACTCTGAAGTTGCCCAAGGTGAAAGGCATCGGACAGGTGTGGACTTACTTATAGACCCTTAGCACCATATACATACATTTGGAGTTTACCCCATTAGACAAGAGGGTCATCTCTGAGCTCCAATGGCAGTGGCAGAAGCAAAACCTCTTGTAATGGAGGAGTTCAGTGAAGCCATATAAAATGACTATGTGATCAGGTGAGTCAGGATGGAGAAGCGATGCTTCGCCTTTGAAGCTTATTACAGGAATGGAGTGATGCTGACTTCACCTGGGGATATATTTGGGTATTGAAAACTGCAATTTGAGGACCTCCTAATCCCACTGACATGCCTTCCTTTAAGAAAGCAGAGACAGAGATCTCAGAGGATGACTCCACCATCACTGGATCTGAAGTCACTAATTTAGTTACAAAATCCTTGGTAGCAGAGCTCCGAGGTGGATGATATTCCCTCTGAGTTCTTAAAGGTTCTGGATGTTGTTGGGATGTCTTGGCAGACATGCCTCTTCAACATTGAGTGAAGGTCAGGGACAGTACCTCCAGACTGACAAACTGGGGTGGGGGTCCCCATCTTTAAAAAATGGGACAAGAGGGTGTGTTCCAACTTTAGGCAGATCAGCCTCCCTGGTAAGGCCTATGCTAGATTTCTTCTTGGGTGTGGAATGCTGGATATGTTTTTTACCCTCTGTTGTGATGTGAAATTTTAGATACAAGTTGATAAATATTTTCTATGTCTTTAGTGAGAAACGACAGGGTTGGGGGGAAGTGCCTCAAACAAGTTTGATAAGTGTTTCTCTGCTAAAGTCTCTCTCTCAACCCCCACAGGAAAGTCAGGCTGCCTAACTGCCAAGCGTTACCTTAACACATGGTTTGGAGGACAGGTGTGAAGGTGTTCTATTCCCCATTGGTCTGAAGTATGGCTATTTGGAACTGGCTTGTATCAAAAGCCTTTAAGTACCACAACGTCCTATTGGCTCTAGGGGTTGAACAGAAAACCTATAAATTTGCTTGCTTTACCTCGCCCTCTCTCTCTCTCTCTCTTACCAAACTGATGAAAGACCATCTCACACCATGAACTGAAAAGGACAACATAATGAAGAGCACAGCTCGGCAGCCATATTGAGACAGGCATGCGGTCTGTTCTGAAGAAAGCTGACCACAAATTATGCCTTAACTAGAGACATTTTAAGTAACTAACAAGTCTGTGTGCTGCCTGAAAATACACATCACCATTTATCAGGTTGTATGGTTGCCAATATTCAAATGTACTTTGCATATTGTTATTATTTATGAATATTATCAATAATACATTATTTAAAGTGTAACTTAACTCCTGCTTGTCTTTTACTACACCTAATTGCCTGAGGTTATACATGTAGAAGGACAGGTGGGGAGAAGTTATATGGTACAGTACCTTATAAACAGTCAAGGAGATTTGAGGCATTCTGACAAAGGCTACATATTAATAATACAAAAGGGGAAAGCAGAGTAAAATATTACTCTACCAAGACAAAACACCCTCACATGGGTTCTAGTGGCTTCATTGGAGTATGACCAACCAGTGAGTGAGGGAAGAAAGGAACAGGGGATTGACAGGTGGATGACAGTGGCATTCACAGTCATGACATTGTACTTGTCAGTTGTGGTGAAGAAACACCTGAGTTGAAAGGAGAAGCTTTTGATTTACTGAACGATCTACATTCCTGCCCTCATCTATGGTCTCAAGCTGTGAGTAATGACCGAAAGTCACTAATAGATCACAGGTACAAGTTTTCTTTGCAGGGTGTCTGGGCTTAGCCATAGGGATAGAGTTAGAAGCACAGACATTCAGGAAGAGTTCAAAGTAGTGATGCTGCTCCTGCACATTGAAAGGAGCCATAGTTGAGATGGTTTGTCAACTGAGACCCTCCACCTGCGTCCTCATCCCAATACCAACAAGTTTTTTCAAAGAAGTATCTGGCATACTAATTGATAGTATTCTTGACATAGTAAACTCGTCATTAGATACAGGGGTCTTCCCAAGCTCTCTTAAAAATGCTGTAGTTAAACCCCTGCTCAAGAAAAATAATCTTGACTCCTCTGCTTTTGAAAATGTTAGACCTATTTCTAACCTGTCTTTCTTAAGTAAAATTCTAGAGAAGGCAGTCATTATGCAGCTTAATGACCACCTTAATAAACATGCTATTCTTGATAAGTTTCAGTCGGTTTTCAGAACAAATTACAGTACAGAAACTGTACTCGTTAAAGTAGTAAATGATTTGCAGGTAAATACAGACAGAGGTCATCTATCTGTTCTCATCCTCTTAGATCTAAGTGCCACATTCGATATCATTGATCACAATAATTTTAGAAATCAACTTAGTCATCGGGTGGGCCTCTCTGGCAGTGTCTTAAATTGGTTTGAATCCTACCTGGCAGGTAGAAAATTCTTTGTAAGTTGTAGTAATTATACTTCAAAAGCCCATGATTTTCTATATGGTGTTCCACAAAGCTCTATCCTGGGTCCGCTGCTCTTTTCGATTTACATGCTTCCGTTAGGTCAGATTATCTTGGGGCATAACGTGAGCCACCATAGCTATGCTGATGACACACAACTGTACTTATCAATAGCGCCTGATGACCTTGACTCTCTTGATTCATTGACACAATGTCTTACTTGTGTTTCTGAATGGACGAGTAGTAATTTTCTCAAACTAAATAAAGAGAAAACAGAAATTTTATTGATTGGCAATAATGGATATAATGAGGTTATTAGAAATAAACTAGATGCATTAGGATTAAAAGTCAAAACGGAGGTAAAGAATTTAGGGGTAACTATTGACTCTGACCTGAATTTTAAATCACATATTAGTCAGATTACTAGGACCGCATTTTTCCACTTAAGAAATATAGCAAAAGTTAGATATCTTATATCATTGAAAGATGCTGAGAAATTAATCCACGCTTTTGTTTTCATTCGACTAGATTACTGTAACGCTCTCCTCTCAGGACTACCCAAAAAAGACATAAATCAATTGCAACTAGTGCAGAATGCAGCTGCTAGAATCTTAACTAGGAAAAGAAAATCTAAGCACATCTGTCCAGTAAGTTTTCATGTCACTACATTAGTTACCTGTGTCATTTAGAATTGACTTTAAAATCCTATTTATAGTTTACAAAGCCTTAAATAATCTTGCTCCATCTTATATTTCAGAATGTCTTACACCTTACACTCCAAATTGTAACCTTAGATCTTCAAATGCGTGTCTGCTTAGAATTCCAAGAGCTAAACTTAAAAGAAGTGGTGAGGCGGCTTTCTGCTGTTATACACCTAAAATCTGGAATAGCTTGCCAATATGAATTCGCCAGGCTAATACAGTGGAGCACTTTAAAAAACTGCTAAAAACTCATTACTTTAACATGGCCTTCTCATAGCTTCATCTTAGTTTAATCCTGATGCTCTGAATATTCAATTAATTATCATTATTATTCATGGTATTCAAATTCAAAATCTGTACTAACCCCTACTTTCTCTTCTGTCCTTTTTCTGGTTTTCTGGGGTGGTGATCTGAGCCACCACCACCTAATCAAAGCACCATGATGTACCTACATTGATGGATTAAAGGCCAGAAGTCCACATGACCGTCATCATCAAGTTCTTCCATGAGAACCCTGAATACAATGAGAACTGATCATTTATGTTAGGTAGAATGCCTTGAAGGGACTGGGCGGTCACGTGGCCTGGAACTCCTGCAGATTTTATTTTTTTCTCCAGCCGTCTGGAGTTTTTTTTGTTTTTTCTGTCCTCCCTGGCCATTGGACCTTACTTTTATTCTATGTTAATTAGTGTTCCCTTATTTTAATTCTTATTTATTTTGTCTTTTTTCTCTTTCTTCATCATGTAAAGCACTGCCTTATTTGTATGAAAATGTGCTATATAAATAAATGTTGTTGTTGTTGCTTGGACATCATATTAGGATGTCTCCTGGACACCTTCCTAGGGAAGTGTTTCGGCATGTCCAACCAGAAGGAGCCCTTGGGGCAGACCTACTGGAGAGATTATATTGCTAGACTGGCCTGGTTTTGGTATTATCTGGAGGAATTGGAGGAGGTGGTGGGTAAAAGGGATGTCTGGACATCTTTGATTAGACTGCTGCATCTGTGACCTGGACCCAGATAAGCAACAGAAGATGGATGGCTGCTTCTTTTTCACTTTATTTTGGAGTGCCTGTCCCTTGTATTCCAATTACGCTTCACGACTAAGGTACTCAGTGACAACATTCTTTTATTACTTGTTTATTATTTTGCAATTATTAATTAGTTAGTAATTTCAGATTGTCCCTGTGTGAATGTGAGCATGGAGATGTGAGTGAGTGGGTGCGTCAATAAACAGGAGCCTCATCCAGGGGTGGGTCCTGCCTTACATTTATTGCAGCTATGATAGATCCCAACCATTCAAAATCTTGAACTGCATTATGTGTGTTTTACAATGCTATGTTATATAAAATTGGGGAAAGAAAAAATGCAAAAAGGACAAGTCTAAGGAAAGCACACACAAATTCAAAGTTGAAGCCTTGCCCTTTGCTGTTGTCACTATAAAGCCAGTAATTGCTCCTTTTGCATATTTATAATCAGACAGGTAGCTAAAATATGTATAGTACTGTGAAAAAGTTGCATGTAAAATAATTCTGTAAGGCAAAAATGCTTTAAAAAACAAGGAAAGTTTCTAAATGTCAAAAAAATTACTATATGGAGCAGTAAACAGTAAAAAACAGAATGAAATCAATGTTTGGTGTGACCACCTTTGACCTTTAAAACTGAATCAATTCTCTTCGGTACAATGTGATGCACTTACTGAATATAAGAAAACAGACTGGTAGGTTTGTTCCAAGTATCTCAGTGAACCTGCCTCAGTTCTTCTATCGACTTTGGCTGCCTTGCTTGTGTCTATCTCTCTAGGCAATTTCTGACAGCCATGATCATGGTTGAGATAATGGCTCTATAGAGGTCATACCATATATTACAGAATTTTTTGTTTTTTATATTATTAACTAGCTGAAATGACCAGCGTTGCCCGGGAGTAAAATAAAGTGTTTTTTTTTATTATTTGTTTGAGAAAAACATAATTTAAAAAAAACACAACTTTAAAAATAAAAATAAATTAACAAACAATAAAGACTCACTAATGTGCTTGTCTTGCAGTCTTTTATGTATGTTATCATCCAGTTGACACTCGGAACCAGCCAACTCTATTTAATTTGAAAAGCAACAGGGGCGTAGTAGTGCTCAAACATAAAGAATGGTGGCAGTCACCTCCAGTTCACTCTTGTGTTTTTTTTCAATTGTTTGAGAAAAACATAATTAAAAAAACAACTTTAAAAATAAAAATAAATTGACAAACAATAAAGACTCACTAATGTGCTTGTCTTTCGGTCTTGTATATATGTTATCATCCAGTTGTTGCTCGGAACCGGCCAACTCTACTTAATTTGCTCAAACATAAAGAATGCTGGCAGTCACCTGCTATATACTAACTGTGCAAGCTCATGCTGTTAAAAGCATGGGATCCTAAAAAGCATTGAAAACAGATCAGATAAACTCTGGGCACCTGTCTGCTATGAGGATTCATGTTGCCGACATTCTCGCATCGTTTGTCCATTAGCATTTAAGCGACTGTCTTTCTTAGGAGGTTTCCTTTTGCTGGTATGCTGGCCTCGCTTGCGTATCCTCGGAGCTGGAGCCCTTACCCCGACTCTACGTCTCACTTCCAGGCCAGACAGACACACACACACGCACACACACACACTTGCACGCATAGAACTCTATTTAAGTTCAAAAGCAACAGGGGTGTGGTGATGCTCAAACATAAAGAATGCTGGCAGTCACCTCCAGTTTGCCCTCTGGCGGTCGTTTTGAGTGTCAACTGGATGATAACATGCATACAAGACCGCAAGATCACTCCCCTCCCTTCCCAGAAAGGGGTGAGTTAGGGCTGATTTCACCCTACAGTATTTTTAGTTGACCATTGATAAACATGTGTACCAAGTTTCATGAAAACACTCCAGCCGTTCGGAAATGATGCTGGAACATACATACATACATACATACATACACACACACATTGACTTATATATATTGTCATTGAGAAGGTTAGGGGCAGCCACCCGTATAATTGTTCCTGGCTGCAAAATCGATTAAAAAGAGTAGAAATGTTTACATAACAGAGTCTAAAACAGAATTGATTTTCTTGACACAATATGGCAGCTTTAAAGGCCAGTGGAGGAAGTGATGTCATCATTACCAGAACCGGAAGTGACGTCATTGGCTGCCTCAGAGCCGGGCGGGATTTCCCTAGAATGGTCTGCAAAAGATCGAGAGGGAAAATCAGTGCACTTCGCCACCCCCTGTCTCCTAAACGCATACGTGTGACAATATATACTGCATACAGATGAAAGCTTTTTTCATCTAGGGGTCCTTATCTTGCTGCAGATTAAGTGGAACTGATCAGACACCTTCCTGATGTTATTTTGTTATGTTTGAGTATCGGCTTGTTCTTCTTAGCAATAAGGCTTCTATTAATTCTGACCAGATCCACAACTCTGTTTCTGGAAATGAAGTCCCACACCTGCAGGGAACCTCTGCTATTCTTCACTATTGGCTGCAGACACTCATCCATGTAGCACGTTCCACTTCTTCTATGGACAATCTTACTCCTATTTGAGCCAAGCATTCCAAATGTTTACTAGTCAGTCCAGAGACTTTGTGCCATTGTTCAGCACCCCAGTCCTTGTGTTTTTGTGCAAAGCTGATCCTCTTGGCTTTGTTTGCACATTGAAGGAATGGCTTTATAGCAGCAGCTATTCCATAAACTCCGCTTCTAACAAGACTTCTCCAGACTATAGGAGGATGTACTTGGGTTTCACTAGTTTCAGAGCTGACAGCAGTGCTTGACTTCTTCTAAGTTCAAAGGAATGTCAGTTTGATGTTTGATGTACCTCATCTGCTGCTGACCCATGCATTTCTGTTCCTCAATCGTGTTCATTTCCTTGGGCTTCTTCAGAAGAGCTTGGACAGCACATCTTTTTTTGTCTGCTACAAAATTTCTGCACCATTTTCTCTTTATGTGATTGATCAATACCACCTGTTATTTTTCTTTGTTTAATCGTGCACTGGGCTATATACCTACAAAAAAATAGGTTTATATCTGAAAAGGGCTTAATTACTTAATATGTAAATTTCACTAACAGAATATCAAATTTCTCAGTATCATTTAATTTTTTGAAAACCTAATGGTTGAAAATCTGAAATTTTCTCTTTTGTACTGAAACCCAAAGACATAAGTGCCTAAGGCTTTTGCACAGTAACATATGTTTATCTGACATTACTAAAAATTAAATGATCTTTGCCCGCTGATAGACCTGTGTGTATAACAAAATGGCCACAGTGCTTGTGCCACCCACACCACCCACGTGCAGATACACAAACAGTGCTCATTTCTGTTTGCGACTCTCTTTTAAGTTTGGTGGCACAACCTGAGATTGGTGTACTTTTTTGTATTTGAAATTTCATTTCAGAAAATATCATTTAAAAAGGAAAAAGAGACACTTATTTGATTTTCAACTTAAGAGGGAAAAATGAAAAACGCAAAACAATTACTTTATTCCTTTTGTTCTTTTGCACATCAGAAAAGAAAAATGCAAGAAACAAGAACGAGAAAAGCCCTTTATTTATTTTGTCTGACCCGGAAGTTTTTGTAGGTCAACAATCTGGTCAGGTAATGCACCACTTGCATCAAACACTGGTCACTGGTGTGTAGGCTGGACCATCATCATGATGTTGGAACAGTACTCAGATGTGATTTTAAAGATGGCAAATCAAGGACTGTCATCGAAAATTATACCTGAGCTTCTGTCATATAAACACGGAGAAGCGAAAGGGTTTTCTGTGAGAAATGTTAGAAACTTTTGTGCTGAGCAAATCTCGGGCTGTCGACTCTGACACACATTTGGAGATAGAGGTGACAAAAGCTGTAAATGTGTCTGTTTTGTTGTTTTTGAGCTATTACACTTTCATTATTTGAACCCAGCCACAGGGGATGCACAAACCCGTGTGTTTCTTTGTGCCGGTCCCAAGCCCGGATAAATTGGGAGGGTTACGTCAGGAAGGGCATCCGGTGTAAAATTTAGCCAAATCAATATGCGGACAACAATACAAATTTCCATACCAGATTGGTCGAGCCCTGGGTTAACAACGACCGCCACCAGTACTGTTAGTCAACAGGGTGCTGGCGGAAATTGGGCTACTGCTGGCCAAAGAAGAAGAAGGAGAAGAAGAGGGGGGAGACGTGTCCGGAGGCAGGAGGAAAGTAAAGAGAGTAGAACTGAGAGTAGGAACTTTGAATGTGAGCAGTATGACTGGTAAGGGGAGAGAGTTAGCCGATAAGATGGAGAGAAGGAAGGTTGAAATATTGTGTGTGCAAGAGACTAAATGGAAGGGGAATAAGGCAAGGTGGATCGGAGGTGGGTTCAAATTGTTCTATCATGGAACGGATGGGAGGAGAAATGGAGTAGGGGTTATTCTGAAGGAACAGCATGTCAAGAGTGTTTCTGAGGTGAAAAGAGTGTCAGACAGAATAATAATTATGAAGCTGGAATTGGAGGTGTGATGATGAATGTTGTTATTGCATATGCCCTGCAACCTGATTGTATAATGGGTGAAAAAGAAGATTTTGGAAGTGAGCTGGATGAAGTGATGAACAGTGTACCCAAGGGACAAAAAGTGGTGATTGGAGCGGATTTCAATGGACATGTTGTTGAAGGGAACAGAGGAGATGAGGAGGCGATGGGTAGGTATGGTGTCAAGGAGAGGAATGAAGAAGGTCAGAGGATAATGGATTTTGCCAAAGGAATGGCTCTGTTGAATACGTATTTTAAGAAGAGGGAGAAACATAGGGTGACGTACAAGAGTGGAGGAAGATTCACACAGGTAGGTTACATCCTATGCAGAAGTGTCAATCTGAAGGAGATTGAAGACTGCAAAGTGGTGGCCGGGGAAAGTGTAGTTAAGGAGCATAGCATGGTGGTCTGTAGGATGACGGAGATCAAGAAGAGGAAGAGAGTGAGGGCAGAGCCAAGGATCAAATGGTGGAAGTTGAAAAAAGAAGACTGCAATGTTGAGTTTAGGGAGGAGGTGAGACAGGCACTGGGTGGCAGTGAAGAGTTACCAGACAGCTGAGAGACTACAGCAGATGTAGTAAGGGTGACAGCAAGAAGGGTGCTTGGTGTAACATCTGGAAAGAGGAAGGAGTAAAAGAAAACCTGGTGGTTGAATAAGGAAATACAGGAGAGTTTATACAGAGGAAGAAGATGGCAAAGAAGAAGTGGGATAGTCAGAGAGATGCAGAAAGTAGACAAGAGTACAAAGAGATAAGGTGCAAGATGAAGAGAGAGGTGGTGAAGGCTAAAGAAAAGGCGTATGATGTGTTGTATGAGAGGCTGGACACTAAGGAGGGAGAAAAGGACCTGTACCGATTGGCTAGACAGAGGGACCAAGCTGGGAAAGATGTACAGCAGGTTAGGGTGATAAAGGATAAAGATGGAAACATACTCACAAGCAAGGAGAGTGTGTTGAGCAGATAGAAAGAGTACTTTGAGAGGCTGATGAATGAAGAGAATGAGAGAGAGAAGAGGTTGGATGATGTGGAGATAGCGAATCAGGAAGTGCAACGGATTAGCAAGGAGAAAGTAAGGACAGCTATGAAGAGGATGAAAAATGGAAAGGCCGTTGGTCCAGATGACATACCTATGGAAGCATGGAGGTGTTTAGGAGAGATGGCAGTGGAGTTTTTAACCAGATTATTTAATGGAATCTTGGAAAGTGAGAGGATGCCTGAGTAGTGGAGAAGAAGTGTACTGGTGCTGATATTTAAGAATAAGGGGGATGTGCAGGACTGCAGTAACTACAGGGAATAAAATGGATGAGCCACAGCATGAAGTTATGGGAAAGAGTAGTGGAAGCTAGGTTAAAAAGTGAGGGGATGATTAGTGAACAGCAGTATGGTTTCATGCCAAGAAAGAGCACCACAGATGCAATGTTTACTTTGAGGATGTTGATGAAGAAGTTTAGAGAAAGCCAGAAGGAGTTGCATTGCGTCTTTGTGGACCTGGAGAAAGCATATGACAGGGTGCCTCGAGAGGAGCTATGGTATTGTATGAGGAAGTCGGAAGTGGCAGAGAAGTACGTAAGAGTTGTACAGGATATGTATGAGGGAAATGTGACAGTGGTGAGGTCTGCGGTAGGAGTAACGGATGCATTCAAATTGGAGGGATCATCAGGGATCGGCTCTGAGCCCTTTCTTATTTGCAATGGTGATGGACAGGCTGACAGACAAGATTAGACAGGAGTCCCCATGGACTATGATGTTTGCTGATGACATTGTGATCTGTAGCGATAGTAGGAAGCAGGTTGAGGAGACCCTGGAGAGGTGGAGATATGCTCTAGAGTGAAGAGGAATGAAGGTCAGTAGGAACAAGACAGAATACATGTGTGTAAATGAGAGGGAGGTCAGTGGAATGGTGAGGATGCAGGGAGGAGAGTTGGCGAAGGTGGATGAGTTTAAATACTTGGGGTCAACTGTACAGAGTAATGGGGATTGTGGAAGAGAGGTGAAGAAGAGAGTGCAGGCAGGGTGGAGAAGAGTGTTAGGAGTAATTTGTGACAGACAGGTATCAGCAAGAGTGAAAGGGAAGGTCTACAGGACGGTAGTGAGACCAGCTATGTTATATGGGTTGGAGACGGTGACACTGACCAGAAAGCAGGAGACAGAGCTGGACGGACCAGAGTTAAAGATGTTAAGATTTGCATTGGGTGTGACGAGGATGGATAGGATTAGAAATGAATACATTAGAGGGTCAGCTCAAGTTGGACGGTTGGGAGACAAAGTCAGAGAGGCGAGATTGCGTTGGTTTGGACATATGCAGAGGAGAGATGCTGGGTAAATTGGGAGAAGGATGCTAAGGATAGAGCTGCCAGGGAAGAGATAAAGATGAAGGCCTAAGAGAAGGTTTATGGATGTGGTGAGAGAGGACATGCAGGTGATGGGTGTAACAGAACAAGATGCAGAGGACAGAAAGATATGGAAAAAGATGATCTGCTGTGGCAACCCCTACCGGGAGCAGCCAAAAGAAAGAAGAAGAAGACACTTTCACTATTTGAATCACGAATAAATCCAGAAAAGTATGTGTCATTTTAAGTTTATGACTGCTATATGTTACCATAGAATTAAAAAATACCTTATTTTCCCTCATTTTATTCTTTAATCAAAAATCGAAATCTGAAAATTCCTTTCATTTTCGTTTTTTCATTTTTGCTTCTAAAATGAAATTTCAAATACCAAAAAGTACACAGACCATTTTTGTATTTTCTGATTTGTTTTGCATACTCAATTTGTTTTTGTGCTTTCTGCTTTTTTGTGTTTTCTGATTTGTTCTAATTTGCTTTTGTGTATTTAATTAGTTTTTGCCTTTCCAATTTGTGTTTGCTAATTTGTTTTTGCATTTCCAATGTGTTTTTGTGTTTTCTGATTTGTTTTTGCATATTCAGTTTATTTTTGTGTTTCTGATTTGTTTTTGCTTTTCAAATCTGTGTTTGCTGATTTGTTTTTGGTCCGTGTACTTTTTGGTATTTGAAATTTCAATTTACTAGCAAAAACGAAAATATGGAAATGAAAGGAATTTTCAGATTTTGATTTTTGATTAAAAAATAAAATAAGGGAAAATAAGGTATTTTTTAATTCTGTAGTAACAAATAGCAGTCATAAACTTAAAATTAAACATACTTTTCTGGATTTATTTGTGATTCAAATAATGAAAGTGTTATAGCTCAAAAACAACAAAACAGATGCATTTTCGTTGTCTGAAACAGGATGTACTTCTTCTTCTGCACAATTTTTGACAACACTTGCAAACAGTCCTCCTCACAACACATCGATCGACGGCCTTGAAGTTACACTGCATGGCATCAGCAGAGGATGGACCATTATGTTGTTTTTCGGAACAGTAAAAGAGTGACACTCTGAGACGAGGACATGACTGCAGAAAAAACTGAGTCGCATCTTTCAGGTAAAAATACAAGCTTTGCAAACTTTGCTTCATTGATGTAGTAGTTCTTTTATGAACATTATTGTTGTTACTTACTGTGAAACAGCTAACATTTGATGATTTCATTTACTAACACTAAGTCTGGCAATTTTTATAGTGCTAGAATTTTGAATGTGTGTAATTGTATGAATGGTTGCTCATTGACAAGTGTAACACATGTTAAGAAAACTTTCTGTAAATCACGTTGCTCTCCTAACGTGTTACACTTGTGCGCACTGTTAATACTCGAAACATTTACTAGCTATAGTAGCCGGTAAAAGTCAATGAGCAACCATTCACACATTTAAACACATTCAAAATTCTAGCACTATAAAAATTGCCAGACTTAGTGTTAGTAAATGAAATCACCAAATGTTAGCTGTTTCACAGTAAGTAACAACAATAACGTTCATAAAAGAACTGCTACATCAATGAAGCATCCATCCACTGCTGATGCCATGCAGTGTAACTTCAAGGACGTCGATCGATGTGTTGTGAGGAGGACTCTTTGCACGTGTCTTCAAAAATCGTGCAGAACAAGTACCTCCGGTTTCAGACAATGAAAATGTGTCTGTTTTGTTGTTTTTGAGCTATAACACCATTTAATTACTTGAATCACAAATAAATCCAGAAAAGTATGTTTAATTTTAAGTTTTTGGCTGCTATTTGTTACCATAGAATTAAAAAATACCTTATTTTGCCTCATTTTATTCTTTAATCAAAAATCAAAATCTGAAAATTCCTTTCATTTTTTCTTCTAAAATGAAATTTCAAATACCAAAAAGTACACGGACCGTTTTTGCATTTCCAGGTTGTTGTTTTTTGATTTCTGATTTGTTTTGACATATTCAATTTGTTTTTGTATTTTCTGATTTTTTTTCTGCATTTCCAATTTGTTTGGTTGTTTCTAATTAGGTTTTGTGTTTTCTGATTTGTTTTTGCATATTCAACTTGTTTTTGTGTTTGCCAATTTGCTTGTTGCATTTCCAGTTTGTTTTTGAGCTTGATGCTTTGTTTAGTGTTCTCTGATTTGTTTTTTGCACTTCCAATTTTTTATGCTTTCTGTTTTGCTTTTGTGTTCAATTTGATTTTGCTTTTCCAATTCATGTTTGATGATTTGTTTTTGCCTGATTTAATTTGTTTTTGTGCACTGCTTATCAGAGCCAATGTGCTGTAGATCACATATTCCAGAAACATGATGGTTTCCAACACTGATACATTATTATTAATTCTGAAGTGGGGGGAGGGGGGTAATATTTGGGGGTACGCCTAAAGTCCTGTCATCCCCATAGTACTGAGCGTGTTTAGCTCCAGATTGTGCTGACCACACCAAAGAGCCAGCTGCTCAACCTCCCTTCTAAATGCAGACTCATTGCCATTTGTGATGAGTCCAATGATGGTTGTCAGACAGTTACTATCTAACCCGCTTAATTCTAAACAGGGCTGTGGGAGGCACTGGAGCCTATCCCAGCTAGCATATGGCACAAGGCAGGAAAAAATCCTTGGACAGGGCACTAGTCCATCATAGGGTGAACACACACACACACACACGTAGGTTAAGGTTGATTGGATAATCTGAACTTGTTCAGTGTTAGTATGGGTGTTTGCCTGTGTGTGACCTAAGGCAGACTGGCACGCTGTCCTGGGGATGGTTTTTGGTGTGTGACTGATCCAGCTCCCTAGCACTATGTATTGGAATAAGATGGCTGAGAAAACGAGTGGCTAATGAAAATTTGCACTCAGATCTATGAGTTGCTTTGGAAACATTCCTGCTCCCTCCTTCTCCTATCTGCTGCATGACTTGTCCATTATTTTTTCTTGCAGTCGCTGTTCTGCCTCGCTGCATCCCCTTCCCATTCTCAAAGTATATATCGACTGCATGCTTTCTGTGTTAGACAAAGCCAGACAGATCTTGTCAGAGATTAAGTATTGCTGGAAACACATTAAATGACCATGCTGAGCATTTGTTTCTAAACAGAAGATGAGCAATAATTGTGCCAGAGCACAGAGCTCAATTTAGGCCATTATTGATCAGAAACATTTGGCATCTTAACGAATAAAAATGTTACTTTTTTTTCTGATGCTCCTGCTGATGCATTTCTCGAAAGATTCTGGAAATCCTGAGGTCCAAATGCTACTCAGCTGTATTAGGACGTTTTTTCATCCATTCTTTATCAAACCACTTTAATCTACTTGAATGTCTTGGCTGTTGGCAGCGTCGGGTGCAAGGCAGGAAATAATCCTGGGCAGGATATCATTCAATCTAAAGACATACTTACTCACAACCACGGACAATTAAGTCTTCAGGCAGGCAGCAGTGCACATTTTTGCAGTGTGGTAGAGATGAAACAAAGGACCTGGAGAAAAACCTGTGTGGACATACGAAAAATGTCCCAATGCCACACAGTAGACAGTAACTGTGGTGCTATTTGGATCCAAGACTATATAGCAGTGATTTAGCAATGCTAACCAATGTAACCACATGCCACTCATATTAGGAAGTTCTCCTTCTCTTAAATCTAGTTATTCAGTGAGATTTAAACATAGCCTTGTCACTTTCCTGGCATGCAGGTTAATTTTAAGGTAGACTTTGTTCCAGAATCATTCATTAACACCAGCCTATATCACCCGAAAAATAACAAGATAACAGCAGCAAATCAGCTCTGCTCAAGGTCATCCATCTTAGCCCCCACCTGTTCCTGTCTTCTTCATCCTTGTTCACAACGTGGCTCCCATGATCTCACAGGAGAGAAATGAGTGAGGGGTCTTTGTTTGATGACCTGTCTGGAGATGCCTAATATATGTAGAAAAATTGTATAATGATGCGAGAAGAAGAATTGATTGGTGCTAATGGATTAGTTAAATGATTATCAGTTTTGTCTTTGATGATGCCAGTAATCAATTAACTAATTTGGCAAGGCTTACACTGTATTTTTCTTACCTTTTTCTGTGGTTTTGGGGTTCTGAGCATTAGACTTACATCAAGAACTGGATACCACTTGTTTTAAGAAATGGGGTAATGCAATTTATTGATAAACACAAGGATTATAGAAATATGATAACTGCTTATATATTGACATAGAAGACAGGGCGCAAGAGAGACAAGTCAGGCAAACATACAACAAAGATGATCGTGGCTGTTACAGGCTATTTAGAATTCTAGTTTATATTGAACAGTGTTACAATACCAAGCCTTCAAAGATTATTTACGATGCTGTGTGGAGTTGATTGTTATTATTTCAGGTTCAAGTGGAGGACTTTTCTTGTGACAGAGTGCACTCTTGGTGTCTGTTTTATGGGGACGTGGTTCATGGTGTACAGTGATGCTACCTTCCTTCTCTCACTATTAGGCTCTTTGGTCTCTGTCCTTTGCTACTTCTGTCACAAGTAAAAGCACTGAAGCTCTCTTCTTGAAGTAATGACGCTTGGCAGAATGAGTCTTAAAGGTGCCAACATTGGCATCAGGCTGTATGACTCTATGGAAAGTAACTTCCTGGCCAAAGAAATTTTGTGAGCCTTTTGCTCTACAGACAGTGGATGGCTGCTCACACCCAACAGAGTGGCCCATCAGCTTGCACCTCCCAAAAGAGCAGTAGATTGTCAGCTTTCAGCTCCCCGCAAATGAACAGCTCATCAGATTTCAGGTCCCCAGACAGAGAATAGATGGTCAGCTTTTGGCTCCCCTCAAGTACAACAGATGAGGTGAATATAGCTAGTTTGGAAGAAAGTTGTTGTATTTCAGCCAGGGTCACATTCCCTTCCCCATGAACGGGGTTGAGATGTCATTTTGATGTTCATTTTGTTCATATTTTATGTTAATAGTGTTGATTATTTAATTTCTTTATGTCCATGTACGTATGTTCTGTAGTTTATTGTATGTTTTGTGCTTTTTGTGTATTCAGTTTGTTTTTGTGTTCCCAGTTTGTTTTCATGCTTTCTATTTTGTTTTTGTGTTTTCTATATTTGGTGGGGCAACCTGCCCGTCATCACATGGCAGTGCCCCTTAGCCCTGTAATGAGGTAGGAAACCCACAGTCCCTTGCAGTTCATTCAAATGCACTCGGAAGTTGGCAAGTGTGTCTTTGAGATTTTGCTCTGCTTTGTAATTTATTGGAGTGTACTGACTTCATGTTTTGACTTTGTTTTCTGGATTCTGGATTGGGATTTATTTCACTTTCAGGCAACACTTTTATGCATTTTGTGTTCTAGTGAGCTTATTTTTTGTTCAGAGCATTTTTGAGAAGAACAAATCATTTTATTTTATAAAGACCCTATGTTTATCCTTATTACTAGATTCATTTTGACTTTAATATTCTCCTTCTGGTGACTGTTTTTTGTGGATATTTTGGACTTTGCACTTGAGAATCCTCAAGATTTATAACAAGTTTAGCTTCTGGTGATTGCATCAAAATCAGTTCCAGTTACCGATCCTGTTTCTGTTAAAGGTGCTTTAATATGTCCATCACACCCAGCTAGAGATCAGTTTGCAATTACAAGTTTAAAATGAATGTCCATCTGGGGTGCTTTTTTTTCTGAAGGAGTCTCTGCAAAGGTGTCAGCTTAACTCTGATTTACACCTCTGTTTTCAGATGACACCTTTGTTATTCGATGAAGAACAGAGCTGAACGAAGTGTTGCTGGAGCTGCACATCAGTCATTCACTTTAGTGTTAACTGGGGAGTACAGGAGGGTGGGGTGAAGCTGAATTTCTGCATACCTGTTAAAACTGTTGTCTTAACAGGCCTTGTGTGTCACTAAAAGCCTGGAAAACTGGACAATGTCCACTTTGTCCTACAAATCCATCCTTCTTGGAAGGTTGCAAGTTTGTCAGACAATGTCTCTGCCTGTCACTTAATCTTTATTTTATTTAACATCTTGGATTGGTAGTCCTAGCACACAGTCCATGGCCTATCTATCTATCTATCTATCTATCTATCTACAGTGCATCCGGAAAGTATTCACAGCGCATCACTTTTTCCACATTTTGTTATGTTACAGCCTTATTCCAAAATGGATTAAATTCATTTTTTTCCTCAGAATTCTACACACAACAACCCATAACGACAACATGAAAAAAGTTTACTTGAGATTTTTGCAAATTTATTAAAAATAAAAAAACTGAGAAATCACATGTACATTAGTATTCACAGCCTTTGCTCAATACTTTGTCGATGCACCTTTGGCAGCAATTACAGCCTCAAGTCTTTTTGAATATGATGCCACAAGCTTGGCACACCTATTCTTGGTCAGTTTCGCCCATTCCTCTTTGCAGCACCTCTCAAGCTCCATCAGGTTGGATGGGAAGCGTCGGTGCACAGTCATTTTATGATCTCTCCAGAGATGTTCAATCGGATTCAAGTCTGGGCTCTGGCTGGGCCACTCAAGGACATTCACAGAGTTGTCCTGAAGCCACTCCTTTGATATCTTGGCTGTGTGCTTAGGATCGTTGTCCTGCTGAAAGATGAACCATCGCCTCAGTCTGAGGTCAAGAGCGCTCTGGAGCAGGTTTTCATCCAGGATGTCTTTGTACATTGCTGCAGTCATCTTTCCCTTTATCCTGACTAGTGTCCCAGTTACTGTCGCTGAAAAACATCCCCACAGCATGATGCTGCCACCACCATGCTTCACCGTAGGGATGGTATTGGCCTGGTGATGAGCGGTGCCTGGTTTTCTCCAAACGTGACGCCTGGCATTCACACCAAAGAGTTCAATCTTTGTCTCATCAGACCAGAGAATTTTGTTTCCCATGGTCTGACAGTCCTTCAGGTGCCTTTTGGCAAACTCCAGGCGGGCTGCCATGTGCCTTTTACTAAGGAGTGGCTTCCGTCTGGCCACTCATACAGGCCTGATTGGTGGATTGCTGCAGAGATGGTTATCCTTCTGGAATGTTCTCCTCTCTCCACAGAGGACCTCTGGAGCTCTGACAGAGTGACCATCGGGTTCTTGGTCACCTCCCTGACTAAGGCCCTTCTCCCCCGATCGCCCAGTTTAGATGGCCGGCCAGCTCTAGGAAGAGTGGTTTCGAACTTCTTCCACTTACGGATGATGGAGGCCACTGTGCTCATTGGGGCCTTCAAAGCAGCAGAATTTTTTTTGTAACCTTCCGCAGATTTGTGCCTCGAGACAATCCTGTCTCTGAGGTCTACAGACAATCCCTTTGACTTCATGCTTGGTTTGTGCTCTGACGTGAACTGTCAATTGTGGGACCTTATATAGACAGGTGTGTGCCTTTCCAAATCATGCCCAATCAACTGAATTTACCACAGGTGGACTCCAATTAAGCTGCAGAAACATCTTAAGGATGATCAGGGGAAACACGATGCACCTGAGCTCAATTTTGAGCTTCATGGTAACGGCTGTGAATACTTATGTACATGTGCTTTCTCAGTTTTTTTATTTTTAATAAATTTGCAAAACCTCAAGTAAACTTTTTTCAAGTTGTCATTATGGGGTGTTGTGTGTAGAATTCTGAGGAAAAAATGAATTTAATCCATTTTGGAATAAGGCTGTAATATAACAAAATGTGGAAAAAGAGATGCGCTGTGAATACTTTTCGGATGCAATCTATCTATCTATCTATCTATCTGTCTGTCTGTCTGTCTGTCTGTCTATTCTAAACAGATGCAAACTTTACCCAGATATTGTCCGGGCCTGAATTCTGTTTCAGTACTTTAGATGTGTGAGGCAGCAGCACTAACATTACCACTACAAGAGTGTCTCCATTGCCAGCTAAAATGAATGTTAATAACATCAGAAAACCGCCAGTTTTTTCTTATATGTAGTGAACAATATACTCAATACCTTGGTAATCACTGAGTGACCAAATCCACCATTTGAAGATGGGATGGGACAACTTGTATGATACCAAAATTGACTCTAACAAGAATGACGTTATTTCACTCAATGTATACACACAGAGAAAGGAAATGGGGAGAGTGAGAGTAGTGATAAAATGGCATAGTATGAGAGAAATGGGAGAAAGAAGATGGGCAATACAGGAGGAGGCAAGCTGCTCTCATCTGCCATTGGAGGCTTATGCAGGGCATCTAGGTGTCCATTGTACTGCATTGCCACGTATTTGCAATTCTGTATTTGTCTTACCTTTAATTTGAGGCATGTTCAATAACTGCTCTTTGCCAAGTAAGTAATGAGATCATGGGTTCGCGTCCCAGGTCTTCCCTGTGTGGAAAGTGTTTTGAGTAGTGAGAAAAGTGTTATATAAATGTAAAGAATTTTTATTAATCAGCATTTGATTTTACTACACATCGCAAAACAATTCATTTATGTTTCAATGTAATTTAAATCAGATTTTTTTATGTTTATGCTATAGACAACAATTGTGGTGGCAGGGCTCCCAGCATGTTGGTATCAGAAGAGGGGACGTGGTGCAATTCTTATACTGTAGTTGTCATTGCATTCGGGGGTGGGTATCATGTGTTCTGCCCGCAACTTTATTTTATACTTCATCGACAAAGCACTTAGTGATTACTCTCCAAAACAACTCATTTTAATCAAGTTATAAAAGTATGTCTCTCTCCCAAGGCTAAGCGTAAGCAATGCAAACCTATTAATGGTCCAGCCATGACAAGGAGTAAAATATTTTCTCATGTCTGATGACAAATATTCTCTTTCTCTTTTTCTTTCTGTTGTTTGTGTCTGTGGTGTTATGAGGAGTGTTCAATAATTTATCTACCTGAGTAATAAAGAAAGTAGCCAGCATGTTGAAACTAGTCTGGACAGGTTGTGACACGTCTCAGGGTTACTAATGCACACTTGCGGCTCAGTGCGAGTCTAACATTCCAAGAGACAGGATGTCAGGAGAGCCCTCAAGGAAATCAAATAAGAAAATTCTAGATTTGGAGCAACGTTCAGTTATAAAATTTCTCACAAAAGAAGGGAAAAAGCCAAAGGAGATCCATAAACGTATGACTGCAATTTATGGTGACTCTGCCCCATCATCTTACAAAGTAAAATGTTGGAGTAAGCAGTTTAAGTGGAGTAAAGAGGCCATTGAAGGTTGAAGGTCAAACAGAAGATTTTTTTCAAAGGAGTTAAAGTCATTGCTGGACGAGTGGATGAAGTGTATGGAGCTATCAGGGAACTACTACTACTACCTTCCTACTGAGGTATATAAATTATTGAATGCCCTTCATATTTGGTCTGCTTTGATTGAAAGCATTGTTGCATATAATGGACATGTTTTTAGATGTCTCCTATCCGAATTAATTTGTCATTTGCATACACGATAATCCTTTCTAGGAAACAGCTGACCTGGATCAGTTGGACTTAAAAGTAACATATATATTGCATATTGTTGAATATACTGCATGAGGTTTCTCTGTTTATATTGCAACATTAAGCTTTGTGCTTATGTTGCATTTCAGTTTTCATTTTAATTTCTAATTACTGTTTAGTGTGCAAGTCGAATAAGTGGACTGGTGCTTAATAAGAATAATTTGAAATTATTTTTTTTTATTTGCAATAAAGGGGACCTTGGGATAAAGCAGAAGGAGAAATTTCTGAACAATATGTTATAGAAGCCTGGAAGTATACAAAAATAGATCAGTCAATCCCAGGATACATGGAGGCACTAGCAGTTTAACTCCTGTTAAAGATAACTGTAAATGAAGCCCTGGAAAGGAGTTTGCAGGAGATTAACAGAAGTACAAAGTAGCCAACTACATACTCTTTAAGGTCAAGCACACCTGCCTGGAAGTCTTGTGTGGCATCTACAGGTTCTCTCTGCATCAATTTTCGGTTTCTGCAGGTTCACCTTCTAATTCCAAAATATGTGCATGTGTACGTTAATTGTTAAAGTGTAAGCAATGCATATGTGTGCGCTCTTTGATAGACTGATACTCCAGAGGCACCTATCTAAAATTGTATCACAGTGGTCCTGGACAAGTTATGTCAGACAAGGATAAGTTACCAGAAGTATGAGCTCGCATTACATCAACAGCGGCAAAGGTGCTAATAAAAGCTGGTAGCCCTTTTAAGGATATCAAGCTAATAAAAGAGGATAAACTGAGCATAAATCCATTGGGCCAGCGCTTGCAAGCACCGTGCAATGCTATATATCAGAAGCAAGGCAAGGAGAGGACAAACATTCTCACCCAGCAAAGCACTGAGTGCTACAATGTCCCAATATGAACTGATGATGGACAGTTTGAAAGCTGAGATCTGGGATATGGAACATCAGTTGTGATGTCAACCTAAAAGTTAGAACAGTTAAGAGACCATTACCGCTGCAACTACACAGAAGGAGATTAGTTTACCAAGGTAAAATGGTCAGATGATGTGGGAAACTTGCCATGCACTGCTGCACCTGGCCGCCCACCACAATAAATGGGACAGTGAAACAACAATAGTACACCTGGGCATAGTGTTAGACGGAGAACCAGCAAACGCTTTGTTAGATATTCAGCCAGAGAACTAGAGAGGCTAGAACACATACAGGCTACCTTGCCCACAAAGCAAAGAAGGGGCCACATAGAATTCTAGCAGCCGACATCTTGTCGCTTACCTATGTGGTGGGCGGCCAGGGCCCTTGTCCAGCCGGGACCCATCTATGATGGAAGGACCTAGGGAGAGGACAACTTCTTCTTCTTTCGGCTGCTCCCATTAGGGGTTGCCACAGCGGATCATCTTCTTCCATATCTTTCTGTCCTCTGCATCTTGTTCTGTCACACCCATCACCTGCATGTCCTCTCTCACCACATCCATAAACCTTCTCTTAGGCCTTCCTCTTTTCCCCTTCCCTGGCAATTCTATCCTTAGCATCCTTCTCCCAATATACTCAACATCTCTCCTCTGCAAATGTCCAAACCAACGCAATCTTGCCTCTGTGACTTTGTCTCCCAACCATCCAACCTGAGCTGACCCTCTAATGTACTCATTTCTAATCCTATCCATCCTCGTCACACCCAATGCAAATCTTAGCATCTTTAACTCTTCTACCTCCTGTCTCCTATATTCTGGTCAGTGCCACCGTCTCCAACCCATATAACATAGCTGGTCTCATTACCGTCCTGTAGACCTTCCCTTTCACTCTTGCTGATATCTGTCTGTCACAAATCACTACTGACACTCTTCTTCACCCATTCCACCCTGCCTGCACTCTCTTTGTCACCTCTCTTCCACAAAAACCTAGGGAGTGGACATATCCAGGGCAATTCCTCCCCCTGGAACATGAGAGGGCAATCCCCGTGGATTACATTGGGGCCATGGGATTGGAGCTTAGAAGCTCAACCCTGCTGGGGCCTGTGGTCACCGCCAGGGGGTGCCTGGACAGTTCTGGAGCACTGGACTGCAGCAGAAGAGGATCTGAGAGCACATGGAGCACTTTCTGGGTGCACTATAAAAGAGGATGCCTCACTCTGTTCGAGGAGCCATAGTCGGGAGAAGGAAGACAAAGCATGCTAGGAGAGGAGTGGAGGTGGCAGAGAAGAGAAGGAGAGAGAGGAAGAAGGGACTGAGCAGTATTGCTGCGACTGTGTTATATTTGTAGAGAACGGGGAAAATGTTTTTTTCCACAAGGGAAAAAGAAATAAAGTGTGTGGTGGTTTTGCACTTGCGTGTCAATGTCTGTGTCCGGGTTTGGGGAGCTGTACAGCCCCAATATACCACACCTATCAGCAATAGCCAGAGTTTTCTGAAGATCTCCAAGAGATACTTACCCTTCAAAACTCCCTTATAGTGCTGACTCTTGTAATGCTCCAGCAATACATCCATCTGACAGTGCCTAGGAGCCTCAGTGAGGCACTACAGATGCTGAGAGGGTGGAGGCTCTCTTGTGTCCACCCAACAAACATTCCTGCCATGCACTCAGTGAAGGAGACATGACACATTTAAAGGAATCAGATTACAATCCAGCAGAAATAAGATGATGATGACTGCAAGGCAAAGGTCTGCCCAGAGCGTCATGCTCAGTCACAGGGAAACTTCAGCGGGGCGATTTATTGAAGCAGACATCGCTTCATCACTCCAGCCCACCATGAGCAAATTTTAACCACCGTGCGCCTAGGTTCTTTGAGTAGCCCTTGCCTTTACTACTAAATTGAATCTGTCTCTATTAAAGCTGTGATAGACACCGGTTCCACCATTTCTTTGGCAAGGACTGGGCTGCTACTGGAGACAATGCATGGCACAATGGAGGGCTGGGAAGGTGCATTGGGTACTGTGAAAAGGAGAGGAAATTCAGATATAGAGCAAAACACTGTTATGATTACCGTTATACATCTCTGGATTGAACATAAATTCTGGATGGAATCTATAGAGCAGATTCTTTGAGGGGCACACCAAGCGGTACTTTAATTTGGAAAAAAAAAACTGTTCATGCATGGGAGAGGAATACCTGTTTCTGATTTCATACCACTACCACAGTATTCCACTTAATTGCAATCATCTTGACTTTTTGCCTTGGACCTACTTGCACAGTGGTAAACCTTCATGCAAATTCAGTAGGCATATCATGATGGTTTGGTTTTGCAGTGTAATATGCATCATTTCAATATATGTGTCAATGTCTGGTGACTAATTCATCTTTAGTCCTGCCTTTAAAGAGCTTTTTGCACTTTGCTACAATATTTTCTTGTAAATTCAGTAAGTGGTATTAATGCCATCCCGTCTCCCCTTTATGGTATAAAAAAAAAAAACTATACTGTGTGTGCATATATTGTGTGTGTATACTATATGTGCCATTCTTTCCCAGCTCAAAGACTGTTCTGTGTGCCTTTTCACTTTCCCAGTTTATCAGCAGTTCTCAGGATATTCACAGGATACGTTAATCTGTGCTGCCACGTTCTGCCTCAAGGATCAGGAAGGCAGCTTACACATCATGGGCAATGAAAGTCGTGCTGAGGTGATGTGATAGAGCACACTGTTACAGTGGCAGAGGATCACTTCAGAATAGGAAACAGGTTTAAAAATGAGCTGACTGCAGAGCTGCTGCTTAAGTGTTTCTGGTCATATCAAAATAAAATAAAACCTTGGCCTGATTAGGAAACGCCAGCAAAGAGTTAACCAGCAAGACTTCCTGATCAAATAGGTAATAAGCTATCTGCTCATTCGCCTAAATGAAATGAAAGATTTTGAAAATGTTTCTTTTTCATTTTTATACATTACTGGACTCCATCCCCACCACACTTCTTAAATCTTGCCATCATGCCATAATCCCGACTGTTACGACAATAATCAATACATCCCTCAACACTGGGTTTGTGCCAGCCACTTTTAAAATCGCTTCTGTAACCCCCATGTTAAAAAAGTCTGGTCTTGATGGTGACGATCTTAACAATTTTCGGCCAATTTCCAACTTACCTTTTCTGTCAAAGGTTCTTGAGGGTGTTATAGCCTAACAGCTCAACAACTACTTAACTTCTAATAATTTGATGGAACCCTTTCAGTCAGGTTTCAGGGCGCAGCACAGCTGTGAAACTGCTCTGCTACGGGTAACCAATGTTTTGCTTATGGCAGCAGACTCTGGACAAACCAGCATATTAATTCTGTTAGACCTCAGTGCAGCATTTGACACTATCAGACATGACATTCTACTGTCCAGAATGGAGAACATGCTGGGTATCTCTGGCACTGCCCTCCAGTGGTTCAAGTCCTATCTGACTGATAGGCAAGAGTTTGTTAGTCTTGGTAACGGCAGGTCCAGCACAGCGCCAATCACACAAGGAGTTCCTTAGGGCTCTGTCCTCGGCCCTCTTCTCTTCTGTATTTATATGCTTCCCCTTAGCCATATTATTCGTAGCTATGGACTGGGTTATCATTTTTATGCAGATGACACTCAACTCTATTTCAGTGTCAAATGTGCAACTTCATCAGAGTTTTCTCAGCTCACAACTTGCCTCAGTGAAATTAAAACCTGGATGGAGCAGAACTCTTTAAAATTAAATTGCAACAAAACTGAACTCCTGCAGATTGGCACTAAAGTGCTACTTAAGAAAATGAGCTCCTTTTCAGTTACTCTCATCAGACCTTCTTCAGATGCAAGGAATCTTGGTGTCATTTTTGATTCCTCCCTTTCTTATTCCGCCCACATAAACCACATTAAGAAACTTTCTTACTTTCACCTCTGTAACATATCCCGTGTTCACTCATTCCTCTCCTTTTCTAATGCTGAGAAACTCGTCCATGCTTTTATCACAACCCGCATCGATTATTGTAAGTCACTGATGGCAGGTGTCCCTTCTAATCTCATATCACACCTCCAATTGATTCAAAACTCTGCTGCAAGAGTCCTAACACAAACCAACAAAAGTGAGCAAATCACACCCATCCTGCTTTGCTGTCACTGCCTCCCTGTGTCTTACAGGATCGAGTATAAGATTCTATTAATAACCTACAAAGCTTTAAATGGACTTGCACTGGACTACATCAGTGACCTTCTAAATCACTATGTGCCTTTCCGCCCACTAAGGTTCTCTGATTCTGGTAGTCTTGTTGTGCCTCACACTAACATGCACTCTATGGGTGACAGGGCCTTCAGCTCCATAGCACCCAGACTTTGGAAGGACATCCCAAAATTAATTAGATCAGCTGACTCCATTCATTCTTTTAAAAAACAACTTAAAACTCATCTATTTAGGAAGGCTTTATAACTTAACATTCTGCCCTTTCTTTCAGTTTACCTCTCTGTCCAGGTGCTCAGGATAATTTGTGTATCTGTTATATCACAAATTAGGTTATTTGTTAAGTTTTTCTTTTAGTATTGAATTTAGTGTTTTACTCTGGTTTATTGTCCTTTATTCTATTTAATGCTTTGTTATCTGTTTCATTGTTCTCTTCAAAAAAAATTTGCATCCAATGTTACATATACCCTGCTGATTTTTTTCTAAGACTCTGTGACGTGCCTTGAGCAAAGGTGCTAAATAAATAAAATGTATCATTATTATTATTATTATTAAAAAACATATTAGAGTCCTAAACAAAGAATAAATCCTTGAATTATGACATTATGATGATATGGCAAGGCACTGTGGCCTAAGGTACTTGGGTCTACCTATGCTTTGACCATTTACTTTCTCCTCCTTAGAACAATCGATTTTCACTCATTTAAACTCAGCTTATTACATCTTTCATTTCTCACTTGTGGTCTAAAAAGGGAACTGAGCCTAGTAACTAAACTTGCATCTTCAATCCCAAATTTCACTTTACATAGACCCTAAGCAGTGTCGTTACCACTGTTGTGAGTGAAACACATCTGTTTGTAAAGTGAATCAACATATTGAATGATCTGGCTTTCAATGCAACGCCAAAATGACCAGCCAATGTTGTACACCTAATTGAATGTACCATGTTTTTATTTTACATCATACATTCTGCCTTATCAGGTACATAATAATAGGAGCTATTTTTATTATTATTTTTTTTTAGAAACAAAACACTGGACACTCTTGTCATTCTTGCCTTGTTGAAGTTGACATGGAAGGAACAGTGGTACCTTGCCTCTACCTCATCCTGGATCATTATCTTACCAAATACAAACATGCTGTGGAGAATATTTAAAAATGAAATAGTAGGCAGCATGATATCTTTCCTAAACCACAAAATGTAAAAAAAAAATATCATTTAAACAAGAACAAGGACATTTCTTAGCTTAGAGAAGTAAAAGGGTTGCATATGTGTTGTACTACAAGGAGATTACAGTGTCTGTCCATTCTGTTTTAGTAAAAGAATATTCAATTGCCTACTTCTATCCAAACTGAAAAGCAAATTTTGGAATTTCACTCAGCTTCCCGAGCTCATAACAAATATACAACACTCTCAAAGTCGCTTCATCCAACTGAAGGTCATGAGTCTCGAGATAAACCTGGCCTGACTGCATTCTGCACAGAATGTTGGTTCTTTGCAATTCTCACTCACACACACACACACACATGCAGGAGTAATGAAGATGTACCAATTAACCTACCACACAGATTTTTTGTTAGATCTTGGAGGAAAAACTGAGATACTCTTAGCTACTGTAGAAAACTGGGAACAACATGAAGATTTCACAAAGGCAGTGAACAGGCTAGAATTTGAACCCAAAAGAAAGAATCAGTGAGACAGCAGCACTAAGCGCTGTCATTGTGCTATCCATTTCAAATACAACTTTGGAGATTTGTTTTTTTGACTGAGTTTTGAAAACTAATACCTTTATCCCTGTTTTATAGAAATTGTTTTCTTAGATGCTTGCATATTTTAAATACTATCACCATAATACATGAGTAGCTAATGCTGGAATTATTGAACCATTATATTTATTGTAACTATTCTATAAAAAAGTAAAATAAATGTATGAATTAGTGGAGAAGGTCCCATCATAAAATTGCCTTCTCACTAATCACTCTAAACAGAAGGTCAACCTCCTAAAACCATCCAGTGCAGCTAGGCCTAATAGAAAGAAGACATTTTCAATATTAAGCTGGGATGATCTTTCCACCAACATCAAACATCATTTTTAACCTGCAATTTGACTGTTTAAGAGCTTTCACTTTTAGCTTATCAACCTTGACAACCTTTAAGAAGAATCAGGATGAAATATTGGGACAGCTTAGCTATTAGCGATACAAATGGCTTGAGAGACTGAATGGTTTCCTGTCGTTTGTCAAATTTCTTATGTTTTTATGTAATTTAATATTCTTCTGCACTTTTAAACACTTTTTCTTTTGTGATTCCTCCAAGGTTTTTAGAGAGCCTTGAGCAAGTGATACCAATCTGTCTATACGCCATACCTTACTGTGGCAGCTGGTAGGGCTGCTACTTAAGATTTTACCTTCAAAAATAATCATAGTCCAATAGATCCTCTGTAACTCACCTTTTTTGGCACAAGGGAGTAGTAATTTTCTGTTTGCAATTTCACAGTCATACTTTAAATAGGCATACCTTTAAAGGGTTAGAAATTGTTGTAAACACAAGTAAAAGCTGTGTATTTAAAAAGCTTCTTTAAAATGATCCCAAAAAAAAAAAAAAAAAGTGGCAGACATCATTATTATCAAAGACCGGCCAAAATAAGAAAAAGATAAAAAAGAAAAGCAAGCAAAGCCCAAGACCAAGAAATCCAAAGCACAAAAAACAAAATCATAGTCAAAGAGTTGTTGCAAAAGGCCTCAGGCTAAAATTAATTCTTCACCCTTACTAGCACTGTGTTTCTTGTATATTTTGACCTTTGATGATATGTGACCTTCTTATCATAACAACCATAAACAATACACCTGCGGCCTTGTAAAACTTGCCAGAGCAAAACCACATTCCAAAATCTTACAATTAGCAAGAAACTCCATTAAAATTTGGATAAGAATCTTCGGGCACCCTGCATGATCACAATAAAGAGAAGACAGCAAAGACTAGGGAACTGAAAATTATTTTAATGGAAGAGATAATGCTTAGTTGTATAACTAACTGGCTAAGTTTGAAAAATCAAAGAAAGTGCTTGAAAAAACAATTTCCAAAAACCAACTATCCTCCAAAAAAATGTGGGTCAAAAAGTACTCAGAACCTGGTCTAGTAGCCTTTCAGTAACTCAAAATGCAAAACAGAAACTCCAGAAAACATTATTTCCTCCATGCGGTAATGCAGATACTTGAAACAAAGTGCCAGCAAACTTAATTAGAGAGGGGCAAAGATGTAAAACCTCAGAATGAAGAGTGATCACGTGGTGTCAACAACACAGAATAACTATCAACAACATGGCTGAAGCCAAGCCAGATTACTCGTGCTGGCTAAGAAAATGAACAAGAAGAAACAAAGACAAAAAACATGTACTAAACTCTGGTCATAATCAATCACTTTGCACGAGAAATTAGTCATATGACTTTAATTGTATTAGGTGTGCCTTGTTTTGTGCTTTTAATCATTTTATTTTTCTCCCTTTTTTTCGTTTTTTATGTTTATAACCCTGGACATCATGTAGTTAGAA
The DNA here is from genome assembly GCA_026402145.1 of Polypterus bichir lapradei. NCBI lineage: Eukaryota > Metazoa > Chordata > Cladistia > Polypteriformes > Polypteridae > Polypterus > Polypterus bichir. The sequence continues at coordinate 7,075,034 of JANRMT010062843.1, read as the reverse complement.
CATAACTATGTCAATGTACTGATGTGTGACAATACAGGTGTCATTTGGTATATATGCATTAGACCTGCAAACGTACTGCTCCAAATAAAGTACTGTAAACACGAGAGAAGGTACCTCATTTGTAACAATATGTTAATCTCTACAAAGAAAAGGAAATCAAATAATCGAATGCAAGGAGGATTTAAGAGCCATTAACGGAGAAGGAATTAATGCTGCTTCCGCGTATCATTTGAAAGTTCTTTCTGTGTCAGTTTTTCTTCAGGTATTTCAATTTACCTCCCACATCCACATATATCTTTGGTAGTTTTTTTGGTAGCCCTAAATTTGTCCCATAAGCGTCCATCTGAAATGTGTGAGTGAGTGTAGTCCCATGTCAGTGTAGTACTGATGTTGCTAGGTTAGGCTCCATTTACTGCAGGGGTCTCCAACCTTTTTTCCCCTTTTTTCCCCAAAATGAAAATGGCCAAGAGCTACTTATGTTTTCTAACGTTTATTCTCATAGCTTATTTCAACCCAAACAAACTGAATAAGCTTGTTTTGCCTGAACATTTACAAAATGTTGGCGTCCACAACTCACATTTTGTATTAAAACATCACAAAAAATATTTAGTTCACCTGCAAGTGCATTTTGTATGTCTGTATGCATCTTCTGGTGTATCTCACTCTATTGAATTAAAATATGAATGCTGTCAAAGCAAAACAAATACAATTCCAAATACGAAGATATTACTTCTTCATTTGTCATTTTGTTACATGTCACTGTTTCACTTTATTCACATCTCCAGTTGCATGTGTGATGTGTTTTTTTAGTTAGTGAGATGACTGGCACTGCATGGAGTCAACAAGAGGGGTGTACGGTGGAGTGAAGCCACTTAGGTTCACTCTTATGGAGTCATTTAAATGTTCATCTGTCAGTCTTGTTCTGAACTTTGATTTCATGAAATTCATGTCAGAAAAGGCATACTCACAGAGGGATGGAGACCCAAACAAAGCAGACATTTTCAGAGCTGTTTGGTGAAGATTCTTATAGTTATCTGGCTTTACTAAGCTCCAGAAATGCTGAGAATGCTGTTGAGACTTTAACTGCACAATATTTTGAAAGTTTACTAATATATATAAAATCCAATGTCTCTCTGTCTGTATGTCTGTCCGCTTTTCACGAGAGAACTACTTAACGGATTTAGATCAGGTTTTTTCTATAATTTGCTTGAACATTCCGGTTGATTTTCTGACTTCTCTCATTTCCCTATGCATCATAGTTCACTTGCGGTACCGATTTATTTGCGTGTATCCGAGGGGCCTTCCTCACTCACTCGCCAGCTTCAGGGCGTATTCCTTAACTCCACTTAGTTGGCAAAAGAGAGAACAATTGAATTCAACTTTGTTTGATATTTAAAATAAAGCGTTACTTAGGTCTTGATGAGTTTGAGCACGGATATTCTCTTAAGTGTATGCCACATTAAAAAGATAGATTGCAATTCAGATTGTGGATCGTGATTTTGTGTTAAAAGGATCGTGTTATGATTTTTTGGAAAGATTGCCCGCCCCTAATTTGACTAATCAAGTTTTCAAATTTATGTAGGATTCATTAACCCTTTGACGAGCTACTTGGAAAGGGGTTGCGAGCTACTGGTAGCTCGCAAGCGACGTGTTGGAGACCCCTGATCTACTGTCACGCTGTAGGTTCAAACTGGTTAATTAGTGCTAGAAAAAGAAGAGAAAAGGAAGATGCAATTCCAGAATAACATAAAAAACTAATTTCTGTTTAGTGTATAAAAAAATAAATAACATCCAGCAGTTTGGTTTGGTAATCCTGGCTTTAACCCTGGCATTCCTTAAATTATGAAAGGGTTCTGCTTTTGTTAAGACATCTCAGTTTAGAAAGAAATTCCAACCTTGACTTTTGAAAAGAAAAAAAAGATTTCTTGCACATAAGATTGTTAGTGTGCACCATTCAAGAAATAAATTTCAAAATGTCATGACCAAAGATTAGCTACATCATGAGATGATAGCTTATTATCATTTTTGTGTTTTACTGTCAAATGGGGGTAGTTTTAGAGGTCGTCTCTAACCACCTTTGCATAAATTGCTTACTTGATATTCTCTTAATGTGCACCTTAGAAACTACGGTAAGTTACATATGCCACAGACGCCACTTTAATTTTTTCTGATCCCATTTTTTAACCTATTTTGAAAGCAGATAAATCAATGTTTAATTAAAAGATTATTATGCCAACAATTAAATTGTGCCACTTATGCTGACCTTTCCTACAGCAATGTGTTGTGATCCCTTTATTAAAGGCACAAAAAAGATGCTGGCCTCACAAACTAACAATCAGATCTGCTGTTTATTCCTTAGGTCTGCACCAGGCCTCACCACCTTAGGCACCTGGCTCCTAACCCAAGAAGCAAGTGAATGGCAAGCATAGGCTGAAACTTGGAGCTAAAGGTTCTAAATTCACATATACCAAAAAAAGAGAGAAGATGAAACCAGAAAACCCTCTGGCCAAATGAAAAAAAAAAAATCATGTTCCTTAAATATTTATAGATTTACTGAAGGATTCAAAAGAACCTCAAAAACAAAGGCAGGAGCAAATAAAAGAGTAAAAAATAGGTTTTGCCTAAACGTCTACACCTAAAGGCTAACAAATCCAATAATCACTTAACAATAGCAATACTTTCAAACATGAGTTGGGGTCACAATCCTCAATGCCAAAGCAGCCATGTTAATAGGTGTATCTTCTCATGGGTCCCTCCCCCCTCAGGCTAGACATACTGTACAAGACACAAGGAACATAAATTAAAGAGCAAGGCACCAAAAATCATATATATATAAATCATATATATCTAAAATTATCAATAAACAAAATATTCCTAAAACATACAACATAAAAAAGCAAAACAAATCAATAACAAAAGAAACAGAAATCACATCACCATGGCACAAATCATGCAGAGCAATTGTTTTAGCTGTACTAATATGACAAAACCTGTTGAGTAGAAAGTAAAATATATTACTGAATTGAAGTAATTTTTCACCTCTCCTATCAAACCTCTTACAAACTTTACAGACATCTTCTTATGAAATAATTATAACTGGGTTAATTTTCATTCTTCTTATCTAAGCACAGATGTAACATATCACGTAGTCTCCAATATCTGAACTTTGACCGTTTTAAATGTTACTCAGCAGGGCTGCAGTTTGTTCACCCTAAAATGTCAGAAACCTAGTAACATGAATGAGACCAGAAACATTACTTTGCTTGTCAGCTTCCCCATATCTGTATGAAATTCAAGCTCCAGTGTGCTGTAGTAGTTGAGCAAACATGAATAAGGAAGAACATTCATTTTCAAAAAACTGTTTTTCTCACAGTATGAAAAAGTGAAGAGGAGTAAAGAGGAGATAAATACGTCATTGCTACTGATGTGCAATCTGACAGTTGTGGCTCCATTCAATGCCATAACAACAGGAGATATAGGACTGATATATACTTGATTAATTATAATGTTTATATATATATTTATGTTATTATTCCATATTATATATATTTTTATTTTAGTTGACCCCAAAAGGAAATTAAAACTTAAAGCAAAAACTCAAGAAAAAAAAAAGTTATATAATTTAAAAATTATATATACAAGGGGGCTTTGCTCGCCGGCTACGCGCTAGCCACTTTGCATTTCTGCCGCTCGCGTAAGGGGATGCGGATGTACAATTTAAACAGATTGTTATTTTCATGGGAATTGTTACATATGCATAATGGAACTAACTATTTTCCATTACAGTGAGTAATTAACCATATTAAAAAATAGTACAACGTAATAATTTGAAAGCAAATTTATAAGAGCTGAGAGAGCAGGAACTGTCTGTCAAAAGCATTCACACAAATGAGAGGTGAGAGGACTGGGTGCGTGGTTGAATATAAAACATGGTCAGATCTGTTCAGTTGTACTGCAGGTCGTTCTAATGGTGGAATCATTAACACTAACATTAATCAAGCTGAGAGAAGCCTGCAGCTCATTAGGTGTTCATGTGGGTTCTTTTTTTGACTTCCCAGATGAGTATTCTATGCACTCTTAAAGAAAGATTGCAAGGCAGACAATTCTAGATTTGCCACTTTTCAAAGTTTTCTGCGTTTAGAGAAGATGGTTCTCACAGAGGTTTGCTGAAGTCCCACAGTTTTACACAATGCTTTGCAACCCTTTCCTGATATATTTCAGTAACTTTCTTTTTTTAGGTCTTCTGGAATATCTTTTGATTGAGGCGTAGTATGCTGCTTATTGAGACTTTTTCACATGGGTGATATAGGTGTTGGTGAACTTTTTTCCTTAAATTAATCAAATAATTACAAAAAACTGTTTATTGTGTTTACTCAGGTTGTCTTTTGTATTATACTAAATTTGGAGATCAGAAACAATTCAGCCTTATGAATAAGGAAAAATAAAAGAAATCAGGAAAGAGGTAAGTACTTTTTCATAGCACTGGAAGTCTGGTTGATCTTATTGTTTTCTCCCTCTTTTCTTTTAGTCTCATTATCTCACGTTGTTAGGTCCATCATGAAAGCAGGCTATTAAATGTATGGGAGCAAGTCTCAATTCTGGTACTGTATATTGTTTATCTTCAAGAGTTGTTCCTTCACAGGGGAGAGAACAAGCATAGAAGCAAGACTTCCAATTGGGCATTCTTCCCACCTCTATGTCCGTGTTGATTGCATCCATTGAAAGCATCATAAGAAAGCATAACTTTCATTTTCACTTGTATTATGTTATTTAATTATGACAGTAGATGAATGAGAACTACTTGTCACTGAATATATATATATATATATATATATTGTGATAAGAATGAGTCGGAGACATCATAAAGATTTGGGGCAGCCACCCGTATAATTGAATCGGCTGCAAAAGTAGTTGTAAATAGCACAATGTGCTTAGTTCGGAGTCCAGAACAGAACTGCCTGTACTGTGACGTCATCTATGCCGGAACTGGGAGTGGTGTCCTTGTGCCCGGAAGTGACGTCATCCTTGAGGCCAGCAACAGGCGGGATTTCCCGGAAAAGGTCTGCAAGGGACTGAGAGAGATAGTCAGTACTCCGCCACCCCCTAGCCTGGCGTAGAATTACTAGTGTTTAGGCCCTTCAGCTGGTTCCCATGCGCACGTGTGTGACAAGGCCCCCCCCCCATTAGCCCTGACCCACCAGGTCGGGCGGACCTGTCCGAGAGGTCGTGGACTCGAGAGAGGGCATCAGCATTGGCATGGAGAGTACCCCTACGATGAACGAGCGAAAACTTGTATGGTTGGAGGTCAAGAAACCACCTAGTGACCCGTGGATTAGACTCCCTGTGATGGGCCATCCACTGGAGAGGTGCATGGTTCGTCACTAGAGTGAATTCACGGCCCAAGAGGTAGTACCTCAACTGTGTAATTGACCATTTTATCGCAAGAGCCTCCCGTTCCACTGCCGCATACCTGGTTTCCCGATCCAGCAGTTTCCGGCTCAGGTACATGACGGGGTGTTCAACACCATTGACGCTTTGGCTCAGCACGGCTCCCAGGCCTGTGTCCGAAGCGTCTGTCTGGAGTATGAAAGGAAGTGAAAAGTTGGGTGCTTTCAACACAGGTGCTGACGTAAGGGCCTGTTTTAGGTCACAAAATGCAGCAGCAGTCTTGTCAGTCCATACCACGTGGTTTGGAGCCCTTTTCTTTATTAAGTCTGTCAAGGGTGCTGCTCTCTCAGAGAACCGGGGTACAAACCAGCGGTAGTACCCGGCCAAACCGAGGAAAGCCTGCACTTGCCGCTTGGTAATCAGACGGGGCCAGTTTAATATGGCATTAATTTTGGAACACTGTGGCTTCACGGCACCCCGACCCACTAGGTAGCCCAAATACTTAGCCTCTTTTAACCCAAAGAAACACTTCTTGGGATTAATTCAAAGCCCGGCATCACCCAGCGTCCGCAATACCGTTTCCACCTGCCACACGTGGTCCTTCTATGTGCTGGAATAGATGACAACATCATCAAAATAGGCAGCACTGAATGTATTATGAGGCCGGAGAACTCTATCCACCAGACGCTGGAAGGTTGCTGGCGCCCCATGTAACCCGAATGGGAGGACCCGGTACTGCCAGTGCCCACTGGGAGTGCTAAACGTGGTCTTCTCCTTCGTGGAGTCAATTAAAGGAACCTGCCAGTACCCCTTCGCCATGTCAAGTGTGGTCAAATATTCCGCCTGTCCCAGCCTCTCAAGGAGGTCGTCCACACGAGGCATCGGATAGGCGTCAAACTGGGAGACTTGATTCAGCCGACGGAAGTCGTTGCAAAACCTCCAACTCCCGTCGGGCTTACTGACCAAGACAATTGGACTGGACCAGGGACTATAACTTTCCTCAATCACACCTAGATCCAGCATGCGCTTGATCTCAAGCTCCACCTCTGCCTTCTTTGCTTCGGGAAGCCGATATGGGCGTTCTCGCACGACAACCCCAGGTTCTTTTTTTATTTAATTATGACAGTAGATGAATGAGAACTACTTGTCACTGAATATATATATATATATATATATATATATATTGTGATATAGAATGAGTCGGAGACATCATAAAGATTTGGGGCAGCCACCCGTATAATTGAATCGGCTGCAAAAGTAGTTGTAAATAGCACGATGTGCTTAGTTCGGAGTCCAGAACAGAACTGCCTGTACTGAGGCAAGATGGCAGTTTTAAAGGGCTGGAAGGGAAGTGACGTCATCTATGCCGGAACTGGGAGTGGTTCTCGCACGACAACCCCAGGTTCTGTCACTATGTCGTGCGCAATCAGAGAGGTCTGTCCAGGCTGCTCACTCACTACCTCCGGAACTGACGAGATCGCTAATTCTAGCTCCCGTCTTTGTTTAGCATTCAAGTCGGGTCCGAAGTTAAGGCGGTCTGTCTGAGCAAAGAAAGAGCAGGGCTGAGCAGAGGAGGGATCGGAATCCCTCTCCTTCCTCGGCTTCAGCAAGTTGACATGATACACCCGCTCGCTCGGCCGATGATTGGGTTGTTTCACCAAATAATCGACGAGCCCTTTCCTCTCCTTAACTTCATACAGGCCTTGCTAGTAGGCAAGCAACTTAGAATGCGAGGTAGGAACCAACACCATGACGCGATCCCCCGGTTGGAACTCCCGGAAAGTCGTGCCACGGTCATAATAGTGGGCCTGTGCTGCTTGCGCCTCTTCCATGTGACTTTTTAACAAAGGTCGGATTTTTCCGAATCGATCGCGTAACTGCGCGATATACTTCAATATATTGCTAGATGGGAGAGCCTCTCCTTCCCATCCCTCTTTTAAGACATCCAATAGCCCTCGGGGTTGTCGGCCATATAACAATTCAAAAGGGGAGAACCCTGTAGAGGCTTGTGGAACTTCGCGATAAGCAAAGAGCACGAGGGGGAGGAGCTGATCCCAGTTCCTCCTGTCCCCGCTGACCACCTTGCGTAGCATCTGTTTGAGAGTTTGGTTAAACCTCTCGACAAGACTGTCAGTTTGAGGATGATATACTGCGGTTTTTAGGTGCTTTATTTTAAGTAACTTGGCCGTTTCCTTGAACGTCGTTGAGGTAAAGGGCGTTCCTTGATCCGTGAGGACTTCTTTAGGGATCCCTAGACGTGCGAAGACTCCCACTAGTTCCCATGCGATCGCTTTACTAGTAGCAGAGCGCAATGGAACTGCCTCTGGATATCGCGTAGCATAATCCACGAGGACTAATATATATTTGTGTCCTCGAGCTGAGGACTCCAGAGGTCCTACTATATCGACCCCAATACGCTCAAAGGGAACATCAATCAGGGGGAGGGGAACGAGAGGAGCACGGTCCCTCCTAGGAATTTGCCGTAATTGACATTCTGGACAAGATATGCAAAAACGGCGAACCTCCTCATTAATTCCCAGCCAATAAAATCGGAGCTTAATGCGCTCTAATGTCTTTTCGGTGCCTAAATGGCCTCCCATGAGGTGGGCGTGTGTCATCTCGCAAACCTGCCGCCGGTAGGTTCGTGGGATTAGCAACAACTTCCGCACCCCGCCCTCATGCTCTGCTATTCGATATAACAGATCATTGTCTAATACAAAGTGGGGCCCGCGTGGCATGGGTTGATGAGTGCGTTGGCCATTGACAAGCACGACTGCATTTTTTGCAAACTTCAGGAAGTCATCATTCCATTGTTCTCTCCTGAAAGATGCCGGCGTTTGGTTAAATTGAAAGTGCATGTCGGAGAGAGGGTCCGGTCTGACCTCAAGGGGCGGGGAGTCCTCCCGACTCGTTGAGGCCCGGGTATGACGTATGATGACGTATCTAAGTGCGACGGCCCAGGAGCCTCCCCATCCTCCTCGCAGTCTTCCGTACCCGTCTCCGCCGGCTGTTTACACGGCGTGGAATCAGCTTGAGTCGGGTTATCCCCTTCCATGACTAGGCCTACAGGAATAAGGGAAGCAGTTATTCGCACTCCGCATTTACTATCAGACCAGTCCCGCCCTAGGATCACAGGAGAAGGTGGGTGTGGGTGCACCGCCACGGGGAACTTTTTTACTAAGCCTTCATAACTTATAATACAGAGGGCGGTTTTGTATGTCCTTGTTTCCCCGTGTATGCAGCGTATACTGGTCTTTTTCCTCATCCACTGTCGCGGTAGTACATAACGTCAATCAACAACGGAGATGTTGCTGCCGGAGTCTAGAAGGGCTGTAACTCGAAATCCATTTAGAATTACTACTCCCGTATGACCAGTAGCCAGGGGGTTCGTAAGTGCACATAACTGTCCCCTCCCCTTCCACTCGCATTCCCCCGCGCTCCCGTGCGAGCGACCCACCCCGCGCCCCGGGGACATCAGAGCAGGCTTCGGTTTATGTGGAAGGGACTTATACGGTGGAACATAATCCCTACGGAGTCCACTAGAGGACCGTTCTGCTCCCACAGATTGTGAGGCTGGCTTAGTTGTTAATTGAGTTATCAACTCATCCATGGAATTAAAGTCTCCCCAGACCGGCTGGGTAAAAGTAGCGGGAATACCATTAATTAAGATGAAGCAGGCTACCTGCTGCACAATTTGCAGGGTAGTTGATTCGAATGGCTTCAGCCATGAACCTACTGTTTCCCAGAGAGCATAAGCTTGCTCCCGGGTTGATCTCTCTGGATCATATTCCCAGCTTTGTAGGTGCTTTACCTGCTGGTCTGGGGACAGCCCGTATGTCTCTGGTAAACCGTGGTCCCAACGGACGGTTCAGCCCTCTCCTCTGTGAGAACATAGTAAGCCCTTTTCGTTTTCCCCACAGGAACCAGTCCACGTCAGTGGGTCTCCTCCACATTCCTCTTGTGTAGGACTAGGGGCTCGTTTTCCCTTGCTGGAGGCGAAGCCTGCACCGTGTCGCTCCGGACCGCCGAGCAGGCCCCCCACCCGGAAACACGGCCCCGGTACTCTCCTACCTGAGTAAATCCAAGGTTCCTTCCTGGTTTCTTCTGGGAAGGTTTCATCCTGCCGACTACGCCACTGTGATAAGAATGAGTCGGAGACATCATAAAGATTTGGGGCAGCCACCCGTATAATTGAATCGGCTACAAAAGTAGTTGTAAATAGCACGATGTGCTTAGTTCGGAGTCCAGAACAGAACTGCCTGTACTGAGGCAAGATGGCAGTTTTAAAGAGCTGGAAGGGAAGTGACGTCATCTATGCCGGAACTGGGAGTGGTGTCCTTGTGCCCGGAAGTGACGTCATCCTTG
>JANRMT010062843.1:7040766-7065181 GCA_026402145.1 Polypterus bichir lapradei | reverse complement strand
ACTCCGCCACCCCCTGGCCTGGCGTAGAATTACTAGTGTTTAGGCCCTTCAGCTGGTTCCCATGTGCACGTGTGTGACAATATATATATATATATATATATATATATATATATATATATATATATGTATATATATATATAAAGGGCAACGTCTGTCTGTATGTCTGTCCACTTTTTACAAAAGAACTACTTAATAGATTTAGATTGGGTTTTTTTCTATAATTTGCTTGAACATTCCGGTTGATTTTGCAATTTCTTTCATCGTGCTAAGTATTATAGTTCAGTAGAAGCACCAATTATTTGCGCAAATCCAAGAGGCAGGCTGCTCACTCACGCTCCAGCCTCCGCTCAAGTCACTCTACCTCTAGCCACGTGTTGGAGCGTACCTTGCCTCCGTTTAGCTAGCGATACGTGTTTGTTCAGCAGACATTATCATCTAAAGATTGTTAAAGAGTAACATTTGATGTTTTTGAGAGAGAAATCATAGCTACCTATGTTTTTTCTATGTTAAAATGCACTGATATCTAGTAGGATTGACTACTGTAATGTGATATTCACAGGCTGTTCAAATCATCCTACAGTGTACTGTATGCAGCTTTGAGTTAATTCAAAAAGCTTCTGCAAGAATTATTACAAGAAGTAGAAAGTATGAACACATGACTCCAGTTCTTAAATGTTTATACTGGCATCCAGTCAGTTAAGAGCTGATTTCAAAATCTTCCTTCTCACATGTATAGCTTTATATAGCCAAGGCCCTGTTTACCTATCTGGATTTATCATTACTCACTAACCACAGCGTGCATTGAGATCTCAAATTATTGACCTACTAAAGAATTTAAGTATTAATAAAATAACACTGAGAGGTGAAACTTTTGGTTACAGGGCCCCAAAGTTATGAAATTATCTGTCTATTCATGTAAGTCTCATCTTATAAATCCAGGCAGAAGATCCACTACTTTAGACTACCATAACCTGAATAGAGCTGCAGAATAGCTGGGCATATTGCATCTTTTTGTTACTGATTCACACATACCTGTAAATATAAGTAAATCTACAATTACAAACTGCTACTAACCTTCCTCTATTCTGTTTCTCTCCTTGGTATATTGTTGTGGTACTTTTCTGCCTCTCAGTTACATCTAAGCTGTTTTTCAGCCCTTGGAAAGACGTCTGAGATACTGAAGCAGTGGAATCAATGGATGTAAATGTTCTATTAACAGATAAAATGGATCTACTATAGAATGACCACATGGGAGTGGGTAGCCAGGCAGCCGAGGTATACAGGACAGTGAATGTTTTCTGTTATAACTGACCAACTGGGAAGTTGCTGATTGAATTTTTTTTTTCCTCTCCTCTGCTGTCAGCAAGGCATATGCTATAGTTCAACAATAAATGAATGAACAGATAATGCTGGTGTCTATTTATGTTAATCAGTTTTGAACCACTTTGTTTCCAGTCTGTTTAAACAAATTGGTGTCTTTATGTGTACTCATCAAGAGCGGCATTTGGGATTGGCAAGTGGGGTGACTGCCCCAGGCTCCATGTGTCCTGTTCGAGCAGATTTGTCAAGTTATATTCTCCAGTATATATATATTTGAGATGCTTCTAAGAGGAATCCTTTTAAAATCCCTCTTTAAGGTCAAATTCTATACATGTACGTCTTTGAAAATATTCCATAGTCCACCTTCATCACCCAAAAAGGGTCGCCAGTACAATCCCTTCCTAAAATGGGTATAGCAAATTAGCTGCTGCGTTGGCTTCTCGTATCTATAGAAAAAGATATTGCATCCAGATTAGACTACGAAGATATCATCAATGACTTTTCCAATTGGAAGGCAAGAAAAATGGATTTTCATCTCTTAACCTGGAAACCGGTAAGAGATTTCATGATGATACCTCTACGTTAATTTCACACTTCCCGTCGAAACACTGAAACTCACATTTTACTTGTAGGCCATAAGCATGTCCGAATATTAATGCACAAAAACATGTATCGCTAATGATAACCTGCTGACATGACATCAACATGAGTTATGACTATGACATCCTGCATATCAAGACTCAGAATATAATTGCAGTTTGGGTACTTTTCTGGAAGAAAATTTCCAGAAAATTTCCACATGATACCGCATCACATTTCGCACTGTCGTGGTATTGTCATGAATTATGAATTGCACTTTTTTAATAGATAATATCATTATATTTTGATGAAGTCCATGTGTTATCTTGCAAAATTTTGCTGAATACTGTAATGAGAAAATCCAGTGTATGCTAACATTATTTTTATTACATTTGTGCGCAAGTTTATACAGTCCACACATACCAGTAACAGTGTTTGACGTAACTGGCCCTGCGTGGGGTTGGTCAGCCCTAGGTCCTGCACACCCCTATGGCCGCCACTGGTACCCATAATATAATTAATAATTTGTAAAGGTTGGATTTATATCTACATGTGAATTTGTTAAAATGTTATGCGCCTGCTGTTAATGAAGGCTATATAAAAATGATCTGAATTGAACTGAAAAACAGGCAGACTCTGAGAGACCCGACATTTGCGTGATAGACATATGAGCGCCGACAAAATAGCGCCCATTAAAACGCAGCGTCAAAATCGCGCCGACAAAATCGTTTCATTAAATATGAATTACTAGTTTAAAGCATATATAATAATGTTTATTTTAGAAGTCAATATTATGAGACACAGCATGCAGATAGTCCTTAAGATCACGCCCTGCATATGTAGGAAGAATTGCAGCAAGATGTCTTGAAAGTTGAGCGTATTTAGACTTGCTGGCTGCCTGACTGCTGGTAATTCCGCTTTGTATACGACACGTTATGCTAACCCTCGACTGAGTTATTTGTTCGCGGCATGCCATCAGCAACACTTTCTCGCATGTTCCACATGGTGATAGGAAACAACGGGTTGGCTCGTCGATTGCGTCTCAATCGACCAACGTAATTGTCCTCCCAGTAATCATAAACATTCTGGAGATTGTCGGGTCTACTCTCGCTCAGTTCATCGAAAGCGGACCCAACATCTTCCAGAGGAACGAAACTCAGTGCAATTAGCATCTCTGAATACAGTTATAACCTAGCACATAATGTGTACATAATGCGTACGTACGCGTCCCACTCTCTTGGCCTCTCTCGCGATTTTGTCGTGGCGATTTTGTCGGCACGCATTTGTCGAAAACCAGTTAGTGAGTTTGTCAGCGCGAGTTTGTCCGTCGTGGTTTTGTCGGCACTTATATGTCTATCGCGCTTTTGTCGGTGAACCCTCTGAGTGACTCTGCAAAGACTGAATGAATTATGGAGGTCAACTCAGAAAGTTCTCCAGGACTCTTGGTCCATGCATATTGTATATTTGCACTGCTGAATTGATTGTCACTGTGAAAACTGCACAATATTCTTTTACTGCTTTAACTGCAGATACTTATAGATTTCTTTATATGTATATCCCCCTTGTATGTAGCCCTCCATACAGTACCCATATAGAACTTGTTTTTATATGGCTCAATGGTACTGGGGAATAGCATTTTACAGAACTGTACTGCCCGTTTACAGATAATATGACAATAAAGTCCACTTGAACTTGAACTCTAGTAATATGTTTTTTTTCTTGTGGGTTGCACTTGCAACAGTAAGCCCTTTAATGGGTTAATTGATATGTTTCTGCCTGTAATTAAAAGCTCAATTGACGTATAATCGAGGTTGCATTTGCTAATTAAGTCAGTTTGCAATCTGGACCCAAGCAAAGTATAAAAGCTTTACCTCCAGTTTTTAAGGGAATGTATTAGAACATCCCATTAGAACTGATAAGATATGCTCCAGTCAACATTAATTAACGTCAATTTAGCGGCAATCCAGATTCACTTTTCATAAAGACATGGAACTGATGCAGTATATATATTTTAATTTAGACAAAGGTCTTATATGCTACGCATACACATGATAATTATTTATTTCAGCTTTCTTGTGTTCTTTTAACTATTATGTTCCATATATAATTTTCCAGTGGCACAGGTTTTCCTCTGTGTACAAATTAATACAAAAATGTCACATGCAGCGTCTTCCCCATATCTTTCCCCTGTATCTGGTTATACTGACTAGTTTAGATCTCTTTATAAAGGAAAACATTACAAGAAATTAATCCCTTGATGATCTAACAGAAAAGGGATCTTTCATTTAAAATTTCAGAAAAGAAATGGAATTAAGCCATTTAAATAATCCATTTTATGTGAATATGTGCCAAGCATGTCATAATTTAAAAAAAATGTTAATTGTTCACATATATCCTGTCTGAAATTGTCTTTTAAAATAACCAGGGCAAAAACCAACATGTGAGTGATGCCAACCAGTACCCATATTGCTGTGATACATGTTTTTGGGAATGTTCAACGCTAAATCCATTTTGGGAAAATGTTTTTCTACATATCTCAGATAGCCTTGGATCAAAAAATTTAAAAACAATATCTGCAGTAATACCAGATGGGATGACAATGTACTATTAAAAATCTAGTGATCTTCTGAACTACCTCAAAGTGGGACAAAAATGTAATTCTGTTAACAAGGATCAAGGGTGCAATTCCACATAAGCATGATGGGCCTGTGGTGAAATCTTTCTATTTTATATGTTGCTTTATTCTGTATGAAGAACTATTTTGGATGGTGCTCTTTGGTCATACAGGACTCTGATTGGGGTAAGGTTTGATGGGTATACCCCAGAGTGAATGATATATTTGTATTTATATTTTCTTCTTATATTTTGTTGTTGTGTTTTGCTGTTTATATAAAAAAGAATGCGACAGCATGCAAGAATGTGCTTGAAGAGTAGACTTGATGCCTTTTATAGAAATTAACTTTCTGTTCAATGATAAAATGTTTGCCAAAGATACCTGCATGTTGATTGATGAAACAGTGGAGTATTTCATAGCTGTGCTCTGCAAATTATCCTTGCCTTCCAAAATAATCCCATAATTATTTTTTCTTATATAGTGAACTGAGATGTTCATCTACAGGGCTCCCTCAGACTTATTGTAATAAACAACATCCATCTTTGAAACATGGTGATGATTTCAACTGTTATTTAAGAGAATCTTCTCAAACACATCATGGTCAATTGAAAAGGATGTGTGCCTTTAATATATCTGATAATTTCAAAAAAGAAAGAAACCGGAGGTCAGAGCAAGGACAACAAAAGCCCCATCTGGTAATGGAGGGCTAGCACAGACGCCAGCATGTTCCCAAACAGATGCCAAATCCTCAGAGCATGAAAGATATTAAGCTAAAAGTGAGCAAAAAGGTTATATATAGTTGATCAAGATGTGCCAAGTTCAATCAAAGAAAAGTGCCAAGTATGTGCCCACCTCTAGTACTGTACTCTTTCTTTATGGAGAAAACTTCAAATCAGCAGTTCTAGTATCTTGCTTTAGGAATAAATTACATTTTCCCTCAATGAGACACAGACAAAATGCATAAAGAAGAAGATATGATGCAGTGTAACATCTATTGCTGAGCAGGACAGTGGGGTACCAACGTCGCCCTCTGTCTATGGAAGCCACACTTCCACATATCCCTGTTATCCTGCTTGGCCCAGAATGTGAGTGCTAGGGTTGCTGCTAAGTATTTGAGAGAAAGGCGGGCTTTCCTTTGTGTAAATTACACCCGAGGTTTCCTGCATCAATATGAAAACAACTGAAGTTATTCCACTTCTCAGAAGATCCCAAGATTTACTTGCAACTGGAACACACTTCCTGGCAATTCTCAAGGTCAGTCATTTAAAGGATGAAAAACAAGAAAGAACTTTAGATTACTATCTGGTAAGGAAAAAAAACAGCAGCTGAGATTATCTGACAGAAGCAGAGAGAGACAGTGAAAGAAAAAAGGACAAGCTCAGACCCCACCCAATAGGCTTTAGCTTCTTTAAAACAAATTGTTGGGAGTCTGGGCTATTTAGGGGCTTTACCATTGTGGCACCCACTAAAATTGACACCTTTTCCATAAGATTGTCCATCAAGAACAATCCAGGAAATGGTAGTAAAAAGTTAAGAACCAGAGAAAAAATCAAAGAAAATTATAATACTCATTAGAATTGCCTAAATCCAACAGAGAGCATTTGAAATGAAGTACACTGGGGACAGTGATGAACAGGTGGCACCGCCTCTTGGGGATTCACCCACAAAATACAAGAAACATGAGAGATTTGCAGACATAAATAGATGCTACATAATAGTCAAATATGATAAAAACTTACAGATAATGCATCGTTAAACAATTAATAAAATAACAGAACATCTTTATAAAACTTTTAAAAGATCAAAGAAAATAAAAAGAAGCTTTTTAAACATGAGCCAGTGAAGGAAGGCCTGCCTTGACCAAAACATGAAGAAGGTAATAATAAGGTAATAATAAAGAAGAGCTTTGTTTAGTTCAGTATTATGTAATTAAAGTGTCGTCTTTTGTTTTTTTTTATTAAATTAATTACATTTTGTAAGAATAATTCAGTTTCATATTTATTATTTATTTGTATATTCTCTTGTGTTTGTCACTTAGTATTGAATGTTGATAGTTAATGTTAATACTGTGATTTACTAGTTTAATTAAGTTTAGTTCAGTTTATAGTTTAATGTGTTTTTTTTTGGTCTTTCTTCTAAATTAATTGTATTTCTTAAGTGTAATTCTGTTTCATTTGTATTATTTAACTTTGTATATTATCTTCTATTTGTTGCTTAGCATTGAATGTTAAAAGATAAATACTGTGATTTTTTTTTAAGTTTAATTAATTCAGTGTTGTTAATTTAAGTAAATTGTATTGGCTGAATTATAGTTTAATTGTCCAGTAAATTAAATTATCTTATTGATTGTTAAGTGTGATGGAGATTTTTTTGAACCTTTTTGGCCTTGTGTTTTGTTGACATTCATAACAGTCAAATGAACTTTGGAAAGCCATTTGTCTTTTGTCTCAAGGTACAATCTTATAAACTGGAGAAAATAAGAAGGGCTGCAGGACTAAAGTAAATATTGTGAGCTGAAAGGTACATATTGTAACTTAATTATAAAGCAGAATCACAGTGGAGTTCATCAGGCAGGATTCTAATAACCAAATTCACCAGAACAACAAATGTCAAAACCAAAGGGACAATATAAAAATCTGAAAGCAGACATTACCAAGGTCATTCCCTTTTATTTCTGGCATGGAACAAAGACATTATTATATTTCAGTCATGATTTGCTCCCTGAACTATGTTTATTTTTCTTTGTTATTTCTGTTCTTGTTGAATTATTATTTTTCATGTGTTTCTAGTTGTGGACATTTTGTTAATATCGTTCTGTTTAATTATTTAATATTTATGTATTACGTTTATATGTTTGCACGTTTTCCTTGTTTTCTGTATGTGGCACCCCAGGAGGCGGGGCCATCCTTATGTCACTCCTTTATTATTTTGGATGAGGAGTTGGTCTCTCAGAGGTTCATTGATTATGGTTGAGTATGTTTCTTAGTACCGTATTTACTCGTGTACCACGCGCACCTTTTTTCCAGAAAATGAGCATTAGAAAATCAGGTGCGCGTCATACATGAGGAATACGGTAGGGGTAGGTTTGTTTTTGAATCAGTTCGGCGTCGTCATTCAGCATGGACAGTAGCAAGCGTTTATGCTCCTTCACGGCGGGAGAGAAACTAAAAGCGATTTTGGAAGCAGAGAAGATAGGAAATCGGGCAGCAGGTCGTAAGTATGGTGTTTCAGAGTCATGTGTTCTAGATTGGCTACAGAAGAAAGAAAAACTTTCGCCATGCAAAATAAACAGACGGGCATTTCGCGGAAAACGTGCCCAGTTCCCACAAGTTGAAGTTGCTCTCACTGATTACATTCAAGGCAGGCGTCAGCTTGGATATGCAGTGTCCACGGAAATGATTCAGGTGAAAGCTCGTGATATAGCGAAAGAACGTGGAATATCAATCACTCAGTTCAAAGCAAGCCGCGGATGGCTTACGCGCTTCATGGGCTGCAACAGCGGTACACGAAACAACGCCAACTGGCAAAATGAAAGCCCCAACATTGGCGCAGGTGTGTGCTTGGATCATCGCTGCTTGGAAGCTTATTCCAGAGGATTTGGTTGTGAAAAGCTTCAAAAAGTGCAGCATATCCAACAGCATCGATGGAAGCGAAGACGACATCTTATGGGGAAGCAAAGACGACACCGTATGGGACGTCAGTAGCGGTGGCAAATCCAGCAGCGAATCGGAAGATGATGATTAAACTGGAATATTCTGGTGAGCACAATAATTTTCCACTTGCCATTACAGTCCTTTACCGATTGTCTCTATACGGTTCTTTCTTTTCTCATTTCACAAGGCTTTTTGTCATTCCCACCTTTTGGCAGCATGGTGTGACAAACACTGAACGTTCTGCAGTAGAGGTACTGCTTACAGTTAGTACAATATACTGTCGTGCAGAAAGAATTAAACGAGACATACCCTGTAATTATTCTCCATTACAGTTATTCACGTCGGTGTCTTACTCCAACCTCACTCACTTCCTATACAATCACAATGCGTGTCGTACACGGGGCAAAAGATTTTTTCCTGCTTTTCTTTGTAAAAATTAGGGTGCGCGTCTTACACGAGGGCGCGTGGTACAGGAGTAAATACGGTAATTATTCTTATAGTTATTGATTTTTTCTGTTTGTTTTTGGCTAGTTTACTGGATTGTAAATTTGTACTTGTTTGTTTGCCTTGGATTTTTAGAAAAATCCCTTTTCTTATTTGGATTTTTCTGTTTTGGTTCTCTTTTTGGTTATCTAGATAAATTATTTATAAAGAAACCTTTTTACCCTTTGCCTAATCAAACCAGACGTTTATGGTAATCCTCTCCCTTGAAGAGCATTCCTGTGTAAAAGGGACATTTTAAAAAGATTTCTTTAACTTTAAAAGCTTGAGTCCAATTTTCAGCCTGCCTTTTGAGTTTTTTTTCGGCCTGAGTGGAAGTATTTTGAGGTCAGCTCATTCCTTTTTAACAGGCATTTGTTTCTTGAACTTTTTTTGTGAAGCAAAATTCTAAGTTCAGTCTTATGCAAATGTGTTCACTTGTCTATTGTTTGCAAAAGCAAACGTGAATTTTATAATAAGACACAATTATTATGAATAGTGGTGATATTCTTGGAGTTTAAAGATGCTTTGTGGTAACTTGCTGTTGCTTAGGAAGGCATGAATTCTTCTTTATATCACTGAAAAGTACAGATGACAGTGAAGACAGTAAGCAGTCAGTTGTGTCAAGGAACAGGACAATGGCTTTAAACATATGAGCAAGTCTGTAACAAAAGGGATGAAAGAAAAGAAATTGAAGATTGAGGAATGGTGAAGCCAAACACCAGAACTAAACCTTGTAAAACTGTAGAGATACGACACAAAAGAAGGTGTACCATGTTAGGAAACACTACCATTATATGATTAAGGAATCACCCGGGCTTCCTTCAAATTTCTAGGACTATTTAGTTGTAGTTGTCAGAAAACGAGACAAATGCTATATTATACATGTAGAGAGTGGGGCATAAAACAGAGTCATTTTTTGATGGTTTAAAATGTTTTGAAATGTTACATTTCCCGAGTACTCTTCTTATTACAGAATGATAATGTTAAAATTTTAATTCTTTTCCAGACTAAAACTTTTTCTCATTATGATGCTTAAAAATTCCAGTTCATAAAGCCATAAAGTTGCATTGTCTTAACCATTGTACATATTTAACTTGAAATATCAATGATTGAATCATTAAGAAGTGATTTAGATTAAAGTCTATGCCTTTGTTATAGAAATTTCAGGCTTGTTTGCAGCCATCAAATTACTTTAAGGAAATATAACACAGCAGTCACATGTCCCAGGCACCCCACAGTTTCTACAGTTTCTAGTTCTTACAGAAGAAGATTTTTTTTTGCCCATCCATCCAATCATACATCAGTTTGCATCTCTGATGTTGCATTTCTCTGACTCTTAAGCAAAAGTTAAGTTAGAAATAGGAACATTCACGTGTTTCCGTAATAAGTTATCTGATATGAAAGTCAGGGCATTTCATATTTTTAGTTACTTCATCCAAAATTCTCTTATTGCATATTTGCTTATTAAATGTTTGTGTAGGGCGGCACAGCGACGCAGTGGGTAGCGCTGCTGCCTCGCAGTTAGGAGACCCAGGTTCACTTCCTGGGTCCTCCCTGCATGGAGTTTGCATGTTCTCGCCGTGTCTGTGTGGGTTTCCTCCCACAGTCCAAAGACATGCAGGTTAGGTGCATTGGTGATCCTAAATTTTCACTAGTGTGTGCTTGGTGTGTATGTGTGTGTGTGCCCTGCGGTGGGCTGGTACCCTGCCCGGGGTTTGTTTCCTGTGTTGGCTTGGATTGGCTCCAGCAGACCCCCGTGACCCTGTGGTTAGGATATAGTGGGTTGGATAATGGATGGATGGATGGATGTTTGTGTAACAATAAGTCATATTCAGAACAAACAGTAATAATAGAATGCAATTACATGTTTCAGTACATGCTTTTAAAAAGCATTATACAGTGTCATGTACTTAGCTTATAATAGCTCAATAGCTTTCATTCACACAAGGTTTCAATTCAAGTGATCTAAAAGTGGTCTCTAACCGATGTGTGTTAGTTATGGTGGGTCTGTAACTATAAATCACTTTTAATATTTCCCTATTAAAGGAGAAAAGCACCTGAAATAAGTTCCCCATTCAGCTATTAGTATTAGTTAAAATCCAGAAATTAATTAAAAATTTTATAAAGAACTAAGAACTTGGGAAGGAACTGATTTATTGTATAAAAGAATTCCAAAGGTGGCAATTATCTTAAAGATCTTAAATCCATTCGGAAGATTAATGGCAAAAGTGGCTCTTCAGGCAACGATAAACCATAACCAATGCTCAGTCTGTTGCACGTTATACCTCTAAGTGACTCTTTCAGCACACGTTAAATGTAATCATGCCTTGTTCTTGCTATTTCTGGCACAGTTGACCTCTTTGAGCATCCTATAAACTGTACAACATGGTGCAGCCCTTGTTGCATGTCTGGTCTTTTGCCCATATATCACATGCAGTTCCATTTTTAAGCCCATGCCATGTTTGTATAACTGCACCATTCTTGTGTAATTAATTAGTTCAAGTTCAAATGTAAGTTCTTTATAATAAGAATCTGCACTTAATTTTTTTTCAGTCAGTTCAGTTCAATAAACATTAATTTAATTGCTTTCCTCTTCCATTCATTTCCAGAGAAGTGTTTTTTATTTATACTTTAATTGTTGCCTTGTCTAAAGCATCTACAGAAGGTGCTGATGTATGAGGTGGTGGCCCGGAAGTGCAAAAAACGAATGAAATCATGCAAAAACAAACTGAACACGCATATATAAATCAGAAAATGCAAAAATAAATTGGAACCACAAAAACAAATTTGAAACACAAAAACCAATAAGAAAACACAAAAACAAATTGAACATGCAAAAACAAATTGGAAATGTAAAAACAAATGAGAAAATGCATAAAAATGCAAATTGAATACACAAAAACAAATCAGAAACAACAAATGCAAATGAAGCAGCCTGCAAACAAAATGACAACGTTTGAGGGCAACCATTAATAAGGATATCAGGGAGACTAAAAGACAGTTGGAGAGGAATATAATAGTTAAGGCGAAAGAAGACCCTAAGAGATTCTTTCAGTATTTTAGTAGTAAAATTACAGTCAAGGAGGAGGTGAAATGCATCAGAAATAGTAAAGGGGAATTAAAAGATAGACAATGAAATAGTGGATGCCCTAAACTTACATTTTTCTGAGGTGTTTACAAGTGAGCAAGTGGATAACCTCCCAGAGGTAAACGTGACTACTAAGGAGGTACTGAGGGATTTGGAAATTGTAGGGAACATTAGAACTTTAGAACACTCTAGACAAGAACAGGCCATTCAGCCCAACAAAGCTTGCCAGTCAATACTTTTCATTTATTGACATTATATTTCATCTGCCACCAATCTGCCTAAGCCTGTATGCTATCCAAGTCCTTCTGTAATGATATAACGGATTCCAAATTATCTGCTAATCCACCTATCTTGGTATCAGCTGCAAACTTAACCAGCTTGTTACTTATATTCCTATCTAAATCATTTATATATATTAAAAATAGCAACAGCCCTAGCACTGACCCCTGTCGAACACCACTCTTAACATCGGCCAGTTCTGATGAGGTTCCTCGCACCATCACCCTCTGCTTCCTGTGTCTGAGCCAATTCTGCACCCATCTAAAAACATCACTCTGAACTCCCACTTCTTTTAATTTGATGCCCAACCTCTCATGTGGCACCTTATCAAATGCTTTCTGAAAGTCCAGATAAATAATATCATAAGCTCCACTTTGATCATATCCTTTTGTTGCCTTCTCATAGAATTCCAGCATGTTAGTAAAACACGACCTCCCTCTTCTGAACCCATGCTGACTGTTCAGAATAACTCCTCTCCTTGCCCGGTGTTGCTCAATCTTATCCTTAATAATTCCTTCCATTAATTTTCCTGTGATGCATGTTAAGCTTACTGGCCTATAGTTGCTTGGATCTGCCCTATCACCCTTTTTATATAATGGGATGATATTTGCCATTTTCCAGTCCTTCGGAATCTCTCCAGTGCTCAGTGACTTCCTAAAAATATGTGTCAAGGGTTTATATATTTACTCACTAGCTTCCTTAAGAACATGAGGATAAATATTATCTGGTCCTGGTGATTTGTTTGATTTCATCTTATTTAATGTGAGCAGCACTTCTCCTTCTTCAATTTCCAAATCCCTCAGTACCTCCTTAGTTGTCGCGTTTACCTCTAGGTGGTTATCCACTTGCTCACTTGTAAACACCTCAGAAAAATGTAACTTTAGGGCATCTGCTATTTCACTGTCTGTATCTTTTAATTCCCCTTTACTATTTCTGATGCACTTGACCTCCTACTTGACTGTTCTTTTACTACTAAAATACTTAAAGAATCTCTTAGGGTCTTGTTTCGCCTTATCTGATATATTCCTCTCCAACTGTCTTTTAGCCTCCCTGATATCCTTCTTAATGGTTGCCCTCATGTT
This sequence comes from Polypterus bichir lapradei, assembly GCA_026402145.1. NCBI lineage: Eukaryota > Metazoa > Chordata > Cladistia > Polypteriformes > Polypteridae > Polypterus > Polypterus bichir. The sequence continues at coordinate 7,052,083 of JANRMT010062843.1, read as the reverse complement.
CTCATACGCTCTGCGATTCACTTTGTCTTATACAATTCATTAGTCTTATATGCCTTATAAAGCAGTGTTTTCCTTTGCAACTTCTTTAGGTAAATCTTTATTCATCCACCGTGGAGTTGTTTTTAGTTTCCTATTAATTCAAAATTTAGGTATGCATCTGTCCTGCATTATATGTAAAACATTTGTAACCTGGTCAGGTTTCCAAATGAAAATATAATTTTTTTTTTTTGTAAATAAAGTTTATTGAAAGAATTGGGATACAAGTTGTGGGGGTTGGGTAAATCTGAGTATATATATGGGTCGCCTGATTGGCGAGGGAGAAGAAAGAAATAGTGATGGGAACTCCGGCTCTTTTCAAAGCTTCGGCTCTTTTGGATCGGCTCCCTTTAAAGAGCCGGCTCTTACGGCTCCCAAATGGCTCTTCGTTTAGTATCACATGGATGCTTATATTTTAGCCTAATTAAGCAATTATGAATGGTTTGTGTATAAGCAATTTCTTATTCATTGTTTTCAGACATTACGTATTTTTATGCATTTTTTCCATTGCAAAAAATACACAGTTACTATTGTTTAACATTTTAATAAAAGCTTTAAATGAACAACTTAACACAAAACCACAGCAAACAAATAAAGGCCAAACTCAACAACAACACAACACTATGACTCTTTGAATAAAAGTTTTTAGGCCAGGAACATACATGGGGTTTAAGGCCTGTACAAAAGTTGTAAATCCAATGTCCTCCACAATGGAAAATGGTTGTAGGTCGCTAGCTATCATTTTAGCCAGCTCCTCATCGACACGTATTTGTTTGTGTGGCGTTATTTGTTTTGGAATAAATGTGCTTATTTTGGTTTGAACTGAAGACCGTGTTATACCTGCAGTTTTCGGTAAGACAGTGGATGCTGCAGCAGAAGTACTTGTCTCTTTTCCAGGGTCAGTGGATGGCAGGAGAGAGGGCACGCTCTCCTCCAGTTGCACAGATGGGTGGGTGGTTCTTATATGTCTGTGCAGGTTTGTTGTTGACCCTGCTGCGCTAACGGATATTTTCTTATTACAAATTCTGCACTTAGCTTTGCAGTCTCCAATATCACTGAAATGCAGCCAGATGCTGCTTCTTTTTCAGCTTTCATTCATTTCTTTACTCTTCTTTTTTTTCTTCACGATGCGCTTGCATTTAAATCTGGCTCCTCGTCTGTCGCAGCGACAGGTGTCGCTCTGTGTACCTGGCCTGTACCAACACTCGCTGTCTTCAGAGCATCTGCCCCCCTTCCTTCTTTCACATAGTGGTACGATCCTAGTCCGATGTGTCGTTCGTGAACGAGCCGGCATTATGAGCCAATGTGTTCTGTGTGCCCATATACAGTGGCTTGCAAAAGTATTTGGCCCCCTTGAACTTTTCCACATTTTGTCACATTACAGCCACAAACATGAATCAATTTCATTGGAATTCCACGTGAAAGACCAATACAAAGTGGTGTACACTTGAGAAGTGGAACGAAAATCATACATGATTCCAAAATTTTTTCCAAATAAATAACTGCAAAGTGGGGTGTGCGTAATTATTCAGCCCCCTTTGGTCTGAGTGCAGTCAGTTGCCCATAGACATTGCCTGATGAGTGCTAATGACTAAATAGAGTGCACCTGTGTGTAATCTAATGTCAGTACAAATACAGCTGCTCTGTGACGGGCTCAGAGGTTGTCTAAGAGAATATTGGGAGCAACAACACCATGAAGTCCAAAGAACACACCAGACAGGTCAGGGATAAAGTTATTGAGAAATTTAAAGCAGGCTTAGGCTACAAAAAGATTTCCAAAGCCTTGAACATCCCACGGAGCACTGTTCAAGCGATCATTCAGAAATGGAAGGAGTATGGCACAACTGTAAACCTACCAAGACAAGGCCGTCCACCTAAACTCACAGGCCGAACAAGGAGAGCGCTGATCAGAAATGCAGCCAAGAGGCCTATGGTGACTCTGGACGAGCTGCAGAGATCTACAGCTCAGGTGGGGGAATCTGTCCATAGGACAACTATTAGTCGTGCACTGCACAAAGTTGGCCTTTATGGAAGAGTGGCAAGAAGAAAGCCATTGTTAACAAAAAATCATAAGAAGTCCCATTTGCAGTTTGCCACAAGCCATGTGGGGGACACAGCAAACATGTGGAAGAGGTGCTCTGGTCAGATGAGACCAAAATGGAACTTTTTGGCCAAAATGCAAAACGCTATGTGTGGCGGAAAACTAACACTGCACATCACTCTGAACACACCATCCCCACTGTCAAATATGGTGGTGGCAGCATCATGCTCTGGGGTTGCTTCTCTTCAGCAGGGACAGGGAAGCTGGTCAGAGTTGATGGGAAGATGGATGGAGCCAAATACAGGGCAATCTTGGAAGAAAACCTCTTGGAGTCTGCAAAACACTTGAGACTGGGGCGGAGGTTCACCTTCCAGCAGGACAACGACCCTAAACATAAAGCCAGGGCAACAATGGAATGGTTTAAAACAAAACATATCCATGTGTTAGAATGGCCCAGTCAAAGTCCAGATCTAAATCCAATCGAGAATCTGTGGCAAGATCTGAAAACTGCTGTTCACAAACGCTGTCCATCTAATCTGACTGAGCTGGAGCTGTTTTGCAAAGAAGAATGGGCAAGGATTTCAGTCTCTAGATGTGCAAAGCTGGTAGAGACATACCCTAAAAGACTGGCAGCTGTAATTGCAGCAAAAGTGGTTCTACAAAGTATTGACTCAGGGGGCTGAATAATTACGCACACCCCACTTTGCAGTTATTTATTTGTAAAAAATGTTTGGAATCATGTATGATTTTCGTTGCACTTCTCAAGTGTACACCACTTTGTATTGGTCTTTCACGTGGAATTCCAATAAAATTGATTCATGTTTGTGGCTGTAATGTGACAAAATGTGGAAAAGTTCAAGGGGGCCGAATACTTTTGCAAGCCACTGTAAATAAAGTCCCGCCCCTGCCAAATGGATTTTCAGCAGAGCTGAGCAGGAGCGGCTGAAGCTTCGGCTCCGCTCGACGGGCATCGGCTCTTAGAGGCGGCTCGTTCGCGAACGACACATCACTAGAAAGAAAGAAAGAAAGAAAGAAAGAAAAGAAAAGAGTTCGTTGCCAGAAGAGACTGAGGCAGCACGCCGAAACAAGGAGTGGCATGAAAGAAAGACTGTTGAGGCAGCACGCCGAAACAAGAAAGAAAAGAGTTCGTTGCCAGAAAGAGTCGTAGTTGAGACAGCGCGCCGAAACAAGACGTAAAGAAAGAGTTGCAGAAAGAGTCGTAGTTGAGGCAGCACGCCGAAACAAGACGTAAAGCAGAGTTGCAGAAAGAGAGGCGCCATCGAGGCAAAACGCTGAAACAAGAGAGAAAGAGAAAAGAGAGGCGCTGTTGAGGCAAGACGCCGCAGCAAGACGGAAAGAACGAAAAAGAAAAGAGAGGCGCCATTGAGGCAAAACGCTGAAACAAGACAGAAAGAGAAATGAGAGGCGCTGTTGAGGCAAAACGCCGAATGAAGACGGAAAAACAGATAGAGGAACTAACTTAAGCACACGGCTAAAACATCAAAAGGAAAGCCGACAGGCCGGACACAAATGCAGAAATGGCGATCGGCGAGTAAAGAGGGTGTTTGAGAAAGAGGGAGACGGAAGCATAAAGGAAGGTACCCGAGTATAAGGAGGAAGATATAAAACAAGGTCGGTGTTTATTTTGTTTGTTTTAAAGCGGCTTGAATAAACTTTCAAGTGAAGGGGCCAGTTCTTGTTTTGTTTGTGTGGACACTACGCACCCGAGCTACGGTTGGGGCCCCCAACGGAGTGAGTAACATTTACTGACTGTGTAAATAAGTCCTGGGTGAGCTCACCAGTAGTTTCGGACACATAATATATGTATTGTATAGATGTAAATAATTTAGTGTTTGTTTTATGTATTGTATGTATATATTTGTAAATACCTTAAGTTTTGGGAAAACTGTTCATGTTCCAATTAAGTAAAATGAGTTTTGTTTTATCAATATCTGAGTAACAGTGCTTGGATTGGGTATAACCGGGCTATAGTGAACCTGCCAACAATAGAGGTGGCGACACCGTTATAAAGAGCTCAGGCCTTTGCCTACTGATAAAAGATTGGTGGTGCAAGGGGGTTACACATTTTTAAACCTGTTTCACTGCTCCTCAACTGTCTCCACACTTAAAAGCTTATCCCAGTCTATCCTACTTAGACATTTTTGCATCTGCTCAAAATTAGCCCTACCAAAGTTCAACTTAACAATTTTAGTGTTTGCATCTGTACTCTTACAAAATACTGAGAATTGTATTACATTATGGCCACTTGACCCTAGTGGTTCAATCACCTCTACACCCTCAATTCTATCCTGATTATTACAAAATACTAAATCCAGACAGGCTTCACCCTGTGGTGGTGCTTTAACATGCTGTGTTAAAAAAACAGTCACTGATCACTTCTAAAAACTCCTTGTGTTCCTCCACCTGCATGGTTATCCCAGTTGATATTTGGATAATTAAAGTCTCCCATGATTATATTATCTCCCTGTAAACTTGCCTTTTTGATATTACTAAAAAGATGTATGTTGAAATTACTGTCTGAATTGGATGGTCTATAACACAAAGACCTGTTTCCCTAATATTTTCCAGGAGAAGCCACATGTCCTCACAAAGATGGGGCTCATCATCCAACTGAAGAGGCCTTACATTTAAATCCTGCTTGGCATAAACAGCAACCCCACCTCCTTTTCTGTTCTGTCTATCCTTCCTAAAAAATGTGTATGAAAACAAAGAGCAGCGCATAACCCAAATCAAAGGAGAAAAAAACGGAAAGCTGAACATACATCACAATTCAAACCCAGCTTTTCAATGAGTAACGTTGTGGAAGTACGAAAACCAAACAGTAAAAGAGTTCTCTTACCTTTTACATGTATTTTTTATATACTTTGGCAGAAAGGATAACGTTTGCATAACTTTGAACACTCTCTGCCTGAGCAGCGTTTAAAGCATTACAAACGTATTTCAGTATTTTTAATTGGTTGTGAACCTATAATGTAATGCCGATAGGACTTGGAGTTGAAAAATGTTTGATATTGGCACTATTTTTATTGCACTAGTATAACATGTATTATTTAAGATGTACAACATAGTGTTTTTATAACACGTTGTATACCTAGTAGTATTAGCTTTTCACGTCAACACTGTTGGCAGTATTAGGTGTGGACCTAAACTGTATTATAACGACTTGGGGGCTAAGAGTGAAGGAAAAATGGAAGCAGTCGCTTTGAGCCCTAAAAAGTACCGTTACCTTCCTCACTTCATACACGCCATCTGCTCCATCTCACTTCACTCACCCAGGGTCAACACATATAGCACACTTTCCCCCTGTTCCATGAGCCGACCCAAGGCCAGGGTTCACATATGATCCGCATCAGAACCAATGAGCTTTAGCTACTGGAGGAAACGCAGTCAAAAGTGCTTTGTCTGTGCCCCCTTGTTCCTGCTATTCAAGGGGTTACTTTTACAGATGGATTCTTCGGGTATTTCCTTTGGACAGTGCGCATCCCCTAAAGGAGCATGTCCGTCTCACATTCGGACCCGGGGGCACTATAGTATTGTTATTACTGTGTATTATTTGTGGATAAAATAGAAAACTGTTTCACGTAAGTGGTGTCTGACATAGCACAGAACTTTTGATTGTTTGATTCACTGTGATTCAGGTACTTTGCTTTTTCCTTGTCATATTTCACTTTCAGTATTTGATGCCACCATATTTAGAAAGTGAGTATGAAATGAGCCAGACATTCCTTTTAGTGTATGACAATTTTTTGTTCATTTACAAAGTCTTTCATGTCTGTCTTCATATTTTAGCCTGGTCATTCTTTTAAATGCTACCACAAATGCTGGCAAAGCCAAAGGATAAAAAGAGAAATAAAAAAAGAAGCAAGGAGGCAGTATGTCATAACTCAATTATGGGGTCTTAATGGTTGGCGTAGTTTGGTCCTGTCTATTTAGGTATTTTTTTAAAAAGATTTGACATAAAACGTTTTCATAACTGTCGGAGATCCATTTTAAGTATTGCACACAAGTTTGTCAGTCTTGTACTGACAGATAGAAAACCATAAAGTAGTACTGAGAGCATGACAGCAAGCAACTATTCATATCAGAGTGTTGCGGGACACACATAGCCAACCAAAAGTAATCATCTGTGACAAATGCAACAATTGATTATTTTAACGCTATTTGTTAGGTGGCTGATTTTAGACCAGAGCAGTATATCTGATATCGAGGCATTAAATTTGTTGTGCTATGCTTGCGGTATACATGTCAGATTTGTATTGTATACAAACCTATTTACTGTTGAAACCCCAGTCAACTCTGCCACTGCTCTGGCGGGGAGTGCTTTAGTTAAGCAAACGTTATCTTTTCTCCAAAGAATATAAAAATACCTTAAGAGATCTCTTATTACTTTTCAGTGTTCTTTTTTTGTGTTTTCTCATTTGTTTTTGTGTTTCCAGTTTCTTTTTGCATTTTCTGATTTGTCATTGTGTATTCAATTTGTTTTTGAAGTGTTCTGATTTGTTCATTGCACTCTAGGGCCACCATAGACATCTAAGCGGCTGACATATAAAGAAATATATAAAAATATACCAGATGGTATAATGCTATCAAGGTAAAATTGAAACAAAAAAACACTTATTTCACAGTTGAAGTTTCTGTGTTTTAAGATAAATGAGTTTGAAGGTTCACCAATGCTTTTTCAATGGGAGATTTTGAAATTTCAAAACTTTGTACTGATTGATCTGTTTGGAATTCAGATATGTCTCAATAAATTTATTTGAAGAATAAGTGTGCCAAATTTCAACAAAATTGGATCGTGATGGGCTGAGTAGTTTTATGCGAACATACAGACATGGCTATCTCAATAAGCACATCTCACATTATATGTTGTCATGTGTATTAGCATAGGGGACCGCTGAAGGGCTCTGGTGATAATAATTGTCCACCGCTCCAGGGGTTGGCGCTTTGTGATAATGACTTCTCTTTTCCTCCCTCTGCAACACCAACATCACTTCTGGTGTCTGTCTGCCTGGACCCATCTCTTTCTACCAGAGACCAGCATAACTGGAAGCTCCACCATTTTCAGCAGTCAGAACCAGACTCCCATCTGAAAAGACATTCTTTTTTACACTGTTAGTCACGATTATTTATTTGTTTATTTTCTATTTCAATTATACAGGGTTTGCCTATGGGTGCCACAACACTCCTTATTGACTCTGCTTTGTTACTACTATGTCAATGCACACAAAATTAGCTGATGACTAAATTGTTTCCATACAAATGAGGCCTTCCTGACCCTACATTTTTGTCTTAACATGTCACTAATTTCTTTTCATCAGAATGTCATGTGTTACCACAAATTAGAGCAAATAGGATTATATTCAGAAAATGTACAATTTTACGCACAGTGTGGCATCACTTCATGACTCAAATAAGTTTTGGTACACCTCATTCTAATTATTCTCTTAACTGAGATTATAAAATGAATTACTTAAGAAGGTCTAGGAAATGGTTTTTTTTTTTTTTTTTTTTTGAACTTGTGTTGTTTCTTTAATTAATGTACTTTGTCTGCTTTAATTACCTGGTGAGAACCAAGTCTTAGTTAAATGAGACTACTTGTATTAACCATACAGTAATATGTAACAAATGCACTGGATCCATGTCATTGCAGAAGTAGAAAACAAAGGTCTTCATGACTCTTTATGTTTGAAATGAGAAGGTTCCATAAATTGATAATTAGATACTTTGCTGGTTCTCCATGAGCAGATGTCACCGCACTCTGTAATGTATATTTCTTGTGTCTTTTTCAGATTGACATATAAATGACATTAGCACATTCATAGAGCAGCAAATGAATGCAGTGCAGCTTCCTCGAATCCTTGGGTTAAATTAGTGGACCATCCTCTTCTATGATTTTAACCTTCAGCATTCCTGGTGGCATCAAAGTTGGTATTCAGTGGTAGAGCTCTAAGCCCAGCATGTCTATTAAATTTTCTTTCTCCTATTTATAAAAAAAAATCTAAAAACATCATGTAATTGTCAAACTTTTAAACAGTCTCTCACTTTGTGTCTCTTATCCCCTAAACTTTTTTGGGTTACAGTAAATCTTCCAATGCGATGCTGTCCACATGGGTGCCACAAAGCTGAATGTGCCTGACAAAATTATATTAAATAGCCCTGATTTTTCGATCGGCACTAATTGGCTTTTTTTCTCTGCTCATAAAAAACTAATAAAACAAAAACAATCTTAAAAATGTGAAAGGATCAGAATATAGTGATGGGGGAATGCACCGCTGGCAATGCAGAGCGACAGTTTAAGATCTTATTCTCTCATTTACCGCTTTGTTGAATAATTATGAAATAAGGAGCTTAGTCAGTTTTAATTAATTGCAAGACTTCATTAAAACATGATATTTAAACATTCAAGGCATGCATTTTAAGGAAGTATCCAAACAAGCAGTCTAAACATTTTAAATTAACCACAGGCCAAATCGCCCCTTAAAACATAAATAATCTAGAATCATAGATGCTTGTAATGAGTTTAGGTCACATATGTTGTATTGCTTCAAAGAGTCTATAAAAAAATAGATTAAGCTTATAAATGTGTGTGTGCATTTGTGTGTGTGTTAACTACTGGGAGGCTGCTACTACAGTTTCTAATTTAAACACACAATGGGAATTTTAATTAGTGAGAATCATTTACACCATCCTGGCAATTTGCAGCAAACCCATCCTTGTGTTCACATTGCTATACCTCTATAAATTCTACCTAAATTGTGGGAGACCTGCTGAAAATTAATTTCCCCAGTGGAATTGGTGTTAATAATTAGTGAAAACAACAAAGTAAAGTAAGAATTGCCAGTTCAAAACCTTCTGCCGTTGTGATGCCTTGTCATGCCTTGTCTTGTTAACACCTTGCTTAGAATCTTGATCAGAAAGTCATACACAATCATGGACTCTTTAAGCCTCCAACTTTCATTTGGCTAGGTTAACTATAGTGCCTTGTGAAATCATTCACTCGTTTGAACTTCTATTTTTTCATTCTCCTGCCTACAAATCCCACTCAAAATACCTTAAGACTGCAGTTGTTTTGAACAAAAACATGAAATAACATTCAATAAATCATTAACAAGTGATTACAATTAAAACTGGGGCCACTGTTCGATTACAAAAATGAATCGCAATTAATAAATTAATTAAAATTTTTAATCGAAATTAACTGCATGTTAATCTCAATTTATCTTATTTCCTTCAACCATATTAATATTTTACTATAAAGCAGAAGTAACTCAGTAATCCACCTCGTGGAACCACCCACAAATCTCAGGGAACACCTACAAATTAAGACAGTATATAATTAACCAATCACAAACAAAATCATGACAAATAAAAATTATTCAAAATGAACTGAAATTTATATATATAAATACACAACAGAAAATAGCTGGTGATAAAAGTGTTTTCTTTAAACTGAGGCCATGCCTGGCTTTGCATTTTTGTCTTCACTTGCCACTGATTTCTTTGGTTCAGAATGTCATGTGTTACCATAAACCTGAGCAGCGAGGAAACGTAAATTCAGGATGCCTCTAATTTTATGCACAGTATGGCTTCATGTCATGATGATCAACCTATCACCCACACTTGTTATGGTGCACTTCACACTAATTGCCCTCTTAATTAGATTTATACAATTAATTACTGAAGAAAGCCTAAGAAATGTTTGCTTATTTTTACATTTTTTTGTTATCTCTCAAATTAATGTACTTTGTCCACTTTAATTACTTGGTGAGGATCAAGTGTTGGTTAAATTAGACCGTAGAAACCATGACAAGTTGTCTGCTCTTTTTTCAGTGGCCTGGAGCTACTGTACTGTATATCATTATAGGATTATAATACGGTGTTCTTAATGACTCTATGGATGGATTGAGCAGGTTCAGTAAGTTGATGAATAAACACTTTCGGGTGAATATTTGGGAGCTGTGGACATTGTTGGTTCCCTGCTGATCAGATGTTGCCCACTTTGTAAACTAAATTTTTTGCGTCTTTTTTCCGGCTTCCAGTCAGCTTTCTTTCTCCGATTAGTTATTAAAGGAGAAACATCATGAGTGCTGTCTCTTCTTTATTCCTTCTTCAGCCATTGCTTGCAGGTGTCAAATTACTTTAAATACTTCACACCAGTCACATGTAGTGCCAGAATTTCCAAACTTTCTAATACTCACAAAAATTGATCTTCCAGAAAGAATGCATTGTGTGCAGATACTGCAGCTACTCTGGGTCTGAAGAATTTGGTGCAAAATGTGTTAAATGTTGTCTCTTGTGCTGTGTCAATTGTATCTGTGTATATTGTGTAGAAAACGCACTGTCGCTATACAATGCTTTACATCAGTGATCACTGCCCAGTATACAATATTAGCCCAGCAAAAGATAGATAGATAGGCCCAGGCCCCTCACGGACCCTGTGATCATCAGAGGTGACTGTGTGCAAAGGGTACAGACCTATAAATACCTGGGAGTGCAGCTGGATGATAAATTGGACTGGAGTGCCAATACTGATGCTCTGTGCAAGAGAGGACAGAGCGGACTATACTTCCTTAGAAGGCTGGCATCTTTCAACATCTGCAATAAGATGCTGCAGCTGTTCCATCAGACGGTTGTGGCGAGCGCCCTCTTCTATGCGGTGGTGTGCTGGGGAGGCAGCATAAAGAAGAGGGACGCCTCACGCCTGGAAAAACTGGTGAGGAAGGCAGGCTCTATTGTAGGAATGAAGCTCTTCCACGGATGTCAAACTGTCCAGCGATGGGCTTGTCATGGAGAATCCACTGAACAGGATCATCTCCAGACAGAGGAGCAGCTTCAGCGACAGACTGCTATCACTGTCCTGCTCCACTGACAGACTAAGGAGATCGTTCCTTCAATCCCACCCAGGGGGATAAACGTGAACATTATTCAAAGTTATTGTCTGTTTTTACCTGCATTTTTATTACTCTTTACTTTAATATTGTTTTTTGTATCAGTATGCTGCTGCTGGATTATGTGAATTTCCCCTTGGGATTAATAAAGTATCTATCTATCTAAGAACGAGACAACAAAGCATTAAAGTACTGAAGATATGTGTGTATGAAGACTTTAGACAGAGAAAAAGAGAAGAGAATATTAGGTTTGGGGGACATTGATTAATTATATCTATACTAATAAAAGGCAAAGCCCTCACTGACTCACTCACTCACTGACTGACTGACT
>JANRMT010062843.1:7020013-7030766 GCA_026402145.1 Polypterus bichir lapradei | reverse complement strand
TTTTTTTTTTTGCCATATCGCCCAGCCCTAATATATATATATATATATATATATATATACACACACATATATTTATATATACCTGTGTGTATGTGTGTATGTATGTGTATATATACACACACACACACACACACACAAATTATATATATGTGTGTGTCTGTGTATGTATGTATGTATATGTGTGTGTATATACTGTATATGATGTACAGTAGATAGGTATGCATATATATGTATATGTAGATATGTATATAGATATGTATTTTGCTATATATATATATAATATATATATATACACAACAATTACATTAACAATCATGTTACGCTATTTTTAAAAATTTTCCTTTTCTTTTTCATACCTTCTTTAACACACTACTTCTCCTTTGCGAAGCGCGGGTATTCTGCTATATATATATATATATATATAGACAGATATGACAACAACACTCATATCAATGACAAAACAATTACTGTACATTAACAATCAAGTTACGTTATTTTTAAAATTTTTCCTTTTCTTTTTCATAACTTCTTTAACACAGTACTTCTCCGCTGCGAAGCGCGGGTATTCTGCTAGTATGTAAATAAATGTATTCCATCAGATTTTTTACAGTACCTGCCTCGTGAAGACTGTATCTTTGGAGGCAGCAACTGTCATGCCCATCCTTTGCGTTGTTTGTCTATGCTCACAATAATGAGTGTCCTTGCTGTTTTTCTGAATTCATGAATGCTTTCTTAAATTCTTAAGTGCTAACAGTTTTAAGTGCACAGAAGAAACCAGTGCATCAAAATTGAAAGATAATAGATGAAATGTTGGTGCCCCACTTAACGGAAGTAGATTTCTGCACAAAAAAGGAAAGGTTTCCTAATATTGCTTTAAAATGATGAAAGTCTGTCTTCCTCTGAAGCATGTCCACTAGTAAGAGCCAACATCTAGTGGCAGATTCGTTGAAATAGCAGCCAGACTGACAGGGGCACACCTTCTGGGACACTGGCAGAAATTATGTCAGCAATCACGGGTAGTGTATCCTCCTCCATTCTAGGCAAAAAGAGGAACTGCAGTTACAAATGTGTCCTCTACCTGAGCCCTTACCTGGAAAAACATTTAAAATGCTCCAGAATCTCATGTGTTTGACACAAAATATATTTCACACTGCACTCATTTTAATTGCTCCTCCCAGTATTCTATCTCACCGTACAATGCTGCAGGGTTTTGACTAGATTAATAATTTAAAACAATTGAAGGATGCACCAGGTTTGCACATGTACAGTATTTGGTTTTGATTTTTATTTCCATAGCAAAACACCCATACAATGCCTGCCACATACTTTTAATATTTCTTTTTGCAGAATATTGCCCCAAAGCCTTTTTGTTTCAATGTGACACCTCGTGTAGTGGCAAGGTTGGTACCAGACTACGCAGTGGACATCGTGTAGTTCAGGACTGACAGGGACAGACATGGAAACACAGACACAAATAGGTGCCAATTTCCAAAAACAAAAGTGGGCTTTATTAACCGGTGCACAAAAACACAAAAATAATGTCCCAATCCAAAAATAGTGAAATATATTTTCAGTGAATTTTGAAAGTCCCAAAATAAAAAATAAAGACAAAAATGTATATACACAAAACTGTAGTTTTCCTAAAGAAAGAAAACAATCAGGAAGAAACTACACATTCCAAAATCCAAAGAGACCACAAGAAATATTTACAAAAAAATGTATATACAAGAAAAACAAAAAGTGCACCACAAACCCAAACTATAAGTTACCTCCACCAAAACAATGCTGCAATTAGGAGATACAGTATCTACTTATATACAAAAACATTTACAAATATAGGCAGAAGCTGCTATTTGGTATACTAAATGAACTTGCTATACCAATTACACTATCCACACCACCAAATCCAAAGTCGACTCCTAAAGCCAAGAAGTAACTCTTATACTCGGGGAACAAATCTTCAACCAATCCAACGACACACTGCTCCCTTACACCAATCGCGACTGACGCAAGTGCCTTCTGCACAGGTGCTCCCATCAGTCCTGGTAAGGCATGTATTAACTGGGGCTAGCAGCTTCACGTAAGTGCGAATTTGAGTGCATCCTGATGTGCTACAAAAGTAAGTTAGTTTTTCTTGGGACTTTATTCTGCATCCCCTTCTCAAACTAATGCATGCACTAACTTTATACACTTCTCACCTTTCTCTTTGCTAATGGCAGGTGTCAAAAAAGACACTTGCCTTTATGATGGTGTACGCATGGCATCTTTCAACAGGCCCAACCTGTCGTTGGCATCCCGCTGAATGAACCAAAATGAAAAATGATTGCGAAACCACACCCTGCACTTCAATGATTTTTGCATGTAAGTGCTTTAACTTTTTATTCCGCAAAAGTCAAATTTACGCTATTCTAAGGGCTTTTTTCCCTTTAAAGGTGAATTAACATATTCAAACATTGCTGACCCCACTATTATAATAATCAAACATTTAATACTGAGTGATCAGTTGATTGGATCTCCCCATCTTATAGCAATAGCCCAAAAGCAGCCTACATTTATTTGTTTGACAGAATTTACAAGGTGCCACCATTGAACTAAAGAAATGACAACCTCTTCTGGTGGGTTTCCTTCAAACACGTTTTAGAGATTGGAAAGTGGCAGATACAACATGGGAATAATTAATTTTAAAAATGATGTCAAGTATCAGAGTGTGTTGTTGTGGTCAATTAAAATTGCCATACTCTTCACAGATCTACTTAGGTGTGATCCTTGCTCAATGACAGAGGCATCTTCCCCATTTGTTACCATACCCAGCCAGTCTGCAGTGCTGGCACAAAGGTACAGTGGGTCCATTGCCCTATGCAGTTATCAATCTGCACTGCTCCTGCTATTAACATATGCCATCTGGAGGCAGAATTCATCAGACCAGGGTCAGTCAGCCACTGAAACATGAGACGAACATAAGAATTCCACCTCCCTCTTTTATGGGAATAACTTTCCCTACACTGTATAAAATTCAACCAGAACATAAAATGATTTTTGTGCTGTTTTCTAATGCACTTACTGTAATTTAAAAAATAATAAAGACTACAAGAAACAGAACTAAGGGATGCTCTATCTGCTTCCTCCAGACATATATTCAAAAAGGGTTCTTAAGGGACAACACTGTGTACACCGAGTTCTGAGTGCTACTCTAATGGTATGTTTCGTGGGAAGTGGGACAAAGTAATTTAAAATGTATTGAAGTTTGGAACAGTAAACTTTTTTTTTGTTTATCCAGCCCATTTTGAAAAGTAAACTGAGTGCTTTCTATTCCGCGTAAGGAAGATTTTAAGTGATTTGTGTCCGATTAATGTAAACCGTGTTTTGACATCTCTGCTGGATTTTGTGATGGCTTCTCACAGGCATCTTAGTGTAGCTTCTTCTATCTCAATAATAGTAATAATAGTAAGGTTTATTTAGAGACTGCCTAGTCAGAGCTCATGGACATTTAATATTGGCATAAAATAAAAAGAAAATGCAACAGAGTTGTATTTGCAGACTGTAGTTAAGCACATAAATAATAAAGAAAGTAATGAGAAGCTTTAGACAATTGGATGCTTTTAGATTGATAGATATTTGTAAGTATTTATTGATTTTGTATAGTTAGACTTTAAAACTATGGTGCAATTTACCTCACAGAGTGCCCAAGGAATGTCATACTAAAACAATGTTGTAGTCAATGGGCAAAGAGTATACCTTGGAGATCATGTGCTTTTTCTCTCTTTTCACATGCATTGCTTCCAGGGGGTACTACGCTGCTCTTATCTCGGCCCAGATGTACTGCCCTGTGCTTCTGCTCTGCTGCATTTATGTGCCAGCCTTTGTGCTGATTACCATGGGTCTCTGCTTTATCGTGGTCTGCTACTCTGCCTCTGATGTAGCTGCAGTGAAGCATGATTTTTCTCTCACCCCGGCTGTATTAGTTTCTTATTGTGTTGCTCACTGTTGTTTGTACTCTTCACTACAGTGTTTCATTGCATTCTCCTCTTCATGTAGCTGAACTGCACTAAGGTTCAGTTAATTTGTGTTGTGTTTGAGGACATTGAACTACTTCAGATGTAGTAACTGCATTGCAGTGTACTTTTCCTTTTTTGTATTTGCCCTAGTCGGGTGTTACATTGCAGTTTTTTGTCTCTCCTGCTTTGCCCCTAGGGTTGCTAGAGTGGTAGATTTGATACATCTACCTTCTATATTTTACTGTTCAGGGCACTAAACCACAAGGTCTTGTTTTTTAGCAGTCGTTGTCTCTGTTTTGTTGCATTGTCTTCAGGTAGATGCTGCCCTGCATTTATAGACCTTTTGTTTCTCTTGAGATGCTGCATGTTTTCAGCTGCATTATATAGACTTTCTCCCTGTTCCGTCTCCTAATGAGGTGTTTCATAACAGTATGCCTTTGATTTCCAACTGTGCCTTCATCTCGAAGGTGGCACACTGCAGTGTTTCTCTGCATCCACATTCTGATTTTAAGAATTTTCCTCTGAGGGTGCTGCACAGCATGGAAGTGGTTCACCACTCGTTTCTGTGTAGTACTTCAAGTTATAGTAAATAATTTAATTAGCAGAGGCATTAGTCATGTCACATGTGTTCCTGTCTTTTACAGTTTGCTTGAAATAAATTTTTGAAATCTTCTCTTTCTTTTTGAATAGCCCTGTATATTGAAAATACGGGCGGCACGGTGGCGCAGTGGTAGCGCTGCTGCCTCGCAGTTAGGAGACCTGGGTTCGCTTCCCAGGTCCTCCCTGCATGGAGTTTGCATGTTCACCCCGTGTCTGCGTGGGTTTCCTCCCACAGTCCAAAGACATGCAGGTTAGGTGGATTGGCGATTCTAAATTGTCCCTAATGTGTGCTTGGTGTATGGGTATGGGTGTGGATGTGTGTGTCCTGCGGTGGGTTGGCGCCCTGCCCGGGATTGGTTCCTGCCTTGCGCCCTGTGTTGGCTGGGATTGGCTCCAGCAGACCCTCGTGACCCTGTGTTCGGATTCAACAGGTTGGAAAATGGATGGATGTATATTAAAATTAGCAATAGCTCTAGCACAACTCCTAGAACACCACTCTTGCACCATCGACTTCTGCTTCCTGTGGTTGAGCCAATTCTGCATCCATCTAAAAACATCATTCTGAACTCGCACTTCTTTTAGTTTGATGCCCAATCTCTCATGTGGCACCTTATCAAATACTGTCTAGAAAGTCAAGATACATATCATCTGTTCCACTTTAATCACATCCTGTTTTTGTTTCCTCAGAGAATTCCAGCATGTTAGTAAAACACAACCTCCCTTTTCTGAACCCATGCTGACTGTTCAGTAAAGCTTACCATAAGATGCACATGCTGGTAATAGTAATAATTGTGAGCTCAAGAAGGAACCTAACATTAAAGACACTGCATGCCTCTAGGAGACACGAAGCAGAAAGAATCTGGAGAAAATAATTGAGAACACGATGCTAACAAAAATGAAAAAAAGGAGGAAAATAAGACAGATATTACTAGTTTATGTATCTAAAACATGGATTGTGAATGACAATGAAAACAAAAATTGGAAGCATGAGATCATATAATGAAACAAGAACCATGAAGGATATATTTTGCATTGGCAAATCAAATGCCAATGGTATTTATGTTCAGAATTTTTTGAAAGTAATAGGTGCAAACATTTTCAATTTTGTGCAACCTGCTAAGCCTTGTGATATGTACTGACAGACTTCTACTCACCTAAGCCTTTGATTATTTCTGATTCTGATAAAAGTAGATTTTATAAAGGAAGCCAGAGGAAAGCAAGTCTGTTTCTCAGTCACTAGCCATGCTGAAACAATGGTCTGCACACTGTAATTTCAGACAGGCACTGAATGACACGTTGTGTGATACATTCGCATGTGGTCTGTGTAGAGAGGCAATTCAGATACATTTGCTCACTGAAGGCAGACTAACTGCACAAAGGCAATTCAGATTACAACATCTAAGGAAACGGAAGCTACAATTAACTTCATCTATCTAAGTTCATAAGGTACATGCTGACTTCAAAAACCAGACGTCAAAGGCAATCTGTTGGGTTTATCTTTGCTGCAAAATTGGAAATTCAGAAAAGTATGTTGGCAGAAGGATTTAATGGGGCATATTGAACGTGCCTGCAAAAACAAAAACGACAAGGTCAACCAAAAACACAGTAAAAAGGAAAAGACCTGCAGAAAAACAAAATGAAATGAAAACAAAATGGAACATACTGAGGATGACTTGGGTGACTCTTGGTCTGATGCTGAAAAAAACTTTGCACGTTTTATCTGTTTGCAACAATAACAGTCATGGATGAAGATAGATGCTACTACTGCAGTATTGCTGGTGTCACAGACTGTTTACAACTAAAATTGCAACATCCCACTTGATGATATGCACTGTGGTCTATAGGGGTGTCACAAACCCCAGACACAACTACGGACAGACAGCCCCAGGTTGAAATAAGCATTTTTATTAACACAATTTCTCTTGGCATGTTTCACAATTCCAATCCAACCCCTTTTTTTCTTCATTTCTTTCATTTCTCTGTCACTTCTCCCAAGGAAGTATTGCTTTTCTCCTCTCCTGACTCTGTCACCCTAGCCAAAGTAGAGGATTCCCTTTTAAACCTGACCCAGGAGTCCTTGTGCCCAAACCGATGTCTACTGGAAGAACTTAAACGTCAGGCGAATCACCCTGAAACAAGGCATTCAATTCCCACTAGTTTTCCCCCTAGAGGCCTTGGTGGAACCCAACAGGGCAGTCCTAAGGGTCTACAACTCCCACTCTGTCCTGTAGCATCCATTCAGTGGCTTACCACAAGGGTTGCTGACACCCAGTGTATAGGGAGACAACCTGCACATGGTAGGCTGACTCCAACTGTCCTACATTTCTTCTGTCCTCCCCATCAGGACAGAGACTGCTAACCATCCTGTTTTGGGTGCTTCTTCAATCACGTCATCTGTCCACTATGCTGGCCTCCCAAGTGGGTAAGGGATTCCCATCCATTGCTGCTGGGATGCCAGTTCTTGTGAACCAGCTGCCATAGTGCCGCTCCATGCCCACCTCCTGGCCAGAAGAGTGATTGTCACACCTCCCATCCAGAGCCTTCCATTATACTTGCCTCCCAGCCAAGTAAGGGAATGGGGCCATCCTGGTTGGGATGCGGTTCATCATCCAAACACTAGTGGTAAAGGGTTTTGAATCACCCATAAATGTTCATGCTTTTGATAGAAATTGATAGTTTTGTTTTTTTTTTAACATTAAACCGATTTATAAAAAAGTAAACAATATGTGTTGCAAATGGCTATTACTGCTTCAAATTACTGATTTACAGTATAAGTTGTTATTCACAAATGACTGCAAAGACCCATTTTCAGCAGTCATTACTCCAATTTAATATTATTATGATTATTTTGTTAATATTGTTCTTTTCTGTTTATCATTTAGTTATGTTTAATGTATTAATGTTTTGTTATGTTTAGAGTTATTTACCATATATACTCACAGATAAGTTCTCCTGTGGATAAGTCAGGACTTGATTTTACCGTATAATTTCTGGTATTCAATAATGTCTGTTGTATAAATCGAATGCGGAAAACTCACGCTATTGGTCCAAGAGATTATGATATGCTAACGCCCCCTTGAGAGAGTAACCATGGAGCACACTGTCATTTTTTTCTATGTGGGTGCGGCAATGTGATGTACTGTATCAGCATGTGCTCCTAACCCCTTTCTCTCTCTGTTGTGTCTACATGACCACACGGTAATACCCAAACTATTCTTAAGCAACGTTTGCACTAATTTGTGTTTTTTGTATCTCACGCGCTCACACACATTTATCGTAAGAGCATCCCTTATCTACGATGGAGTGTTCAATCAGAAGAAAATATGAAGCTGGTTTTAAATTAAAAGTCGTTGAAGTAGCGAAAGAAATTGTTAACTGCGCTGCTGCAACAAAATTCGATGTGTCTGAGAAACTGGGGTAAGATTAGAGGAGGCAAGAAGATGTACAAAAATAAAAAAATTAAGTGTCGCATTTTTGAATGGGAATATAAGCCAGGGTCTGAATTTAGATTTAGATTCAGATTTTCAAGACCCGATTTATACGTGAGTATATACGGTATATGCTGTTTCTTTAAACATCGTTTTGTTCCTTTTGTTTTGTGGGTGGAACCCCAACAGGCATGTGATCACCACCAGCCTTTAATAAGAGACTACTCTTCCTTTTATTTATTCTTATTGGACCTGTTTTTGGGACCTGTTCATTTATGGATTACCTTTTGGCAAACTCTTTCTGTTGTCTTGAGCTTCTTGTGCTTTTTCTTTTTTCTTGTAAATAATTATTCATTATAAAGATTTTTAATGCTTTCTATAAACAAGCCAATCTTTTAAACATTTCCACTGTTTGGTCTGGCATTTTTGAGTCACCTTGAAACTTTAATGTTTTTTTTTTAAATGGAAAAGCCCGTAAACATTTTTCTTTCCTACTAGACTAAAGACTGGGAGTAAGAGTAAGTATCTGGCTGGAACCATAGGTAGCCTGTTCTGGGTTAGCCAACAAAGGTTTCTGGCCTGCTTTCTGTGGGCATTTTGGAAGCCTCTTGCTCTTTCGTTTTCAGAACTCCAGATCATAACACAAACTGATTCCTTGTCCTGAAAAGGGATAAAACTTTAAGTCTTTGGGGGTACTTTACGGTCACCATTTACCCAGTTCTTAATGCTGAATGATATCCTCTTCCCCTAACTGATAATTTTCTCAGGATTAGTAGGAGCTCTGACATTTAGCAAGGTTGACTTATGTGAAACATACTTACAAAATAATGTGGATCCATCTGCTGAATATAGTGAATCACAAAGGAAAGGTTCAGATACCAAAAGCTTTCTTTTGGCATTACCTCAGCTCCATCACCATTTCAGAGAGCAACGGATCAGATTGTGAGTGGGCTTACAGGTGTATAATGCTTCATGGATGACTTATCATTAGAATAAATGAGCATAAACACCTGCACGTCCTGAATGCAGAGACTGAATGAATATGAATTAAGTGTTTGGAAAGCCAGTTGTAAATTTTTCAGCCTTCTATAGAATACTGTATGATAGACAACAACTCAGATTCACAAGACACCCACAAAGTTGGGGACAATTGTGGAGGCTCCATCAATGGACAATGTGAGTCCATTAAGATTATTTTTAGGGCTCCTTACATATTATGTGACGTTGTTTCTAATTTTGCTATCTGGCTGAGTGTACTTCATGAGCTTTTAACACTAGAATCCCTGGAGCCAAGAAAATACTTGTAATGCCACTTCTGTTCACAGATATTCAAAAGGGTTAAAACAGTCTTTTCACAAACTGAAACCCCCACACACTTTGACCAGTCACATGCTCAGGAAAGGCAGCAGAAATAATGGAAGTTGGCATTGGGATATGAATTGTCATTTTGAAAATAATCACTCAATATGCATATAACAATAGTTTCATTTAAACTAAAGACTTCTAAAAAAAAAAAAAGTGCCATCTAAATTGTATGTGATCTACTCCAATTCATACAAAGTGCCACCACATACACAGAAGATAAAGAAAAAGGAAACTAAACAGGATTGGCAAATCAAAAAATATTTTTACAATTAAATTAAAAGCAATTCTAGAGAGCAACAGCTCTAACAAAATTATGCTGTGCTAGCCAAAAATAATGAGCATTCAGCTTTGTTTTAACTACTGAGGCTGATGGAGCTTTTGTAATGTTGATAATTCTGAATTTAGGTGCCTTGTAGAGAAAGACTTTACTTTCTACACTAGTTTTATTTATCCTTCAATTATGGAGGAGGCCTATGTCATTAATTGCCAATGGTCACCCCTTTTTTATGGGAAATAAGTACTGTAATGTGTAAGAATGCTGGCCCCCTCCAGACTCCCTCTTCGAACCCAACACCATCAATAGTTATGCCTGATCTGACATATCTCACAAGTAGCAAGGGGGTCATGGAAAAAGTGCTCAAGTGCCTTTGTTAAAAACAATCAAAAACAAAATCAAAAGTGTCCACAGTGCAATGTTCAAAAAAACAGTACTTAAATAAATCTATAAAACCAAGTGAAAAGTGGGGATAAAAATTCATAATAAATAAATGCAATAAAAGCAGAGGTTAAAATGCAGTTATTAGCTCCTACCTTCCAATCTCAGCCCACCTTCTTCTTTATCTCCCCGGCTCACTCATCACATCATTCATATGACCATCCAAACTGCGCAGCCACACTGTCCGAAGTCAGCTCTCCTCCTGTCTTCCTTTGTGCTCCCACAGTCGTACCTCGGATAGATAGGGAGGTCATCCGCCATGCACGCCCGACTCGGCACGATTATTCAGTGGAGTGAACCAGTCCCTAGAATGCCACAACCTACGCTCCTTCGTGAGACCCAGCTCATCCTGCCTTCCCCCTCCAGGTGGCCTGATTGTCCTCCCGAGACTGCTCTTCTGTCTTTTGTTCTCTGTTTCTCGATCTCCAAGCCCCCTGTGCTGGCCCATACTTATCCGACTTCTTGGGAGCAGTTCCTTAATCACATCAGGAAGCCGTTGAAGTAATTGAGAACGATCGCACACACACATGCAGGTGCGACTCGCCCCAATTACCTCATTAACTTCCTGTGGTTGAGCAGTCACACCCAGGGAGACTGACTGACGTGTTGCTGTCATATATATATATATATATATATATATATATATATAT
>JANRMT010062843.1:6990008-7015013 GCA_026402145.1 Polypterus bichir lapradei | reverse complement strand
TACATTAAAGTATACGGACTCTCAGCCTTGACTTCTTGGTGAGTAAACTATCTGTCCACGTTCACTACAACCAGTTGGGCGACGCACACTCCGTACAGATTTGGTCTTGGGAGAGAAGCCTCACTAATACGGCGTTCGGGGACAGAATAGTAAAAGGACGGATTTCTAATGCCTGATCGTGTCAAGCCCGGGGCTAAGCAAAGAACTGTTCCTTAAGTACTTATCGTTATACCTAAAACGCTGAACCCTTTAAACGCTACTAGTCAAGGACAGCTCAAACGGAGACTATCTTGCTGTTTTTGTCTTTGTTCAGTTTACTTAGTATCTTTACTTTCAATTTCCACGCAGTTTAAGGGCTCTGTACAAATATCATTGTTTATTGACTCACTGCGTAGCGAAGGAGCTGGAACTTTCGCGCCGACACCGCTGCCGCTGTTTTGTTGAACTTTCCGTGACCCCTGCGTGCTCTCTCTCGGCTCGGCCCCGCCCAGCGCTCCTCATCGCAGTATGTCTCAGCAGGAATCAGCGCATTCACTAGAATTGGAGTCCCAGGAAGCAAAAGGTGAATTACTCCCACCTGAAGATGATATTGGGATAGAAGGTGAACTGTCTGCCCGACCTAAACGCACAGTTAAGCCGTCTTTAAAAATCAGAGAAGGGTTTGAAAGTCAAAGGATAGAAATGTCAAACAGACTTTTAGATTTATGGAGCAAAACTATTCATTGCATTGCCATTGCTGATGATGCCAGTGACAGTCCAGAGCAATTAAAGGACTTGTTTGCAAGACTTAAACATACCTATGAGAACTATAAAAGGCATTTTGAGAAGTATTATGCCTTTTTGTCAAATATAAACATGGAAGAAGCATTACAGGAGTTAAATAGCATTACTCTCCTTGATCAGCAAAGGCATATCACATTTCTTGAAGTCAAGTCAAGGTTAAAAAATAGGATAAGGCAGTTTAATGATACTGCATCCTGCTATTCTGTCTCGTCTAGGCACTCTAGAAAATCATTTAGATCTCTACGATCAAATTCCCAGAGATCAGACTTAAGCAACCAACTAGTTTTAGCCCGTGCAGAAGCAGAGGCAGCCAAGATTCAGACTACTTTTATTAAAAAGGAAGCAGCTCGCATGCAAGCAGAGGTAGAGGTCCTCCAAACGCAACGAGAGGAGGCAGCAGCTTTGGCCAAATTGAGTATTTTGGAAGAGGCCGTAGAGGAAGAGGACGAAGTCAACCATCCCCTCAGGTTGACCACCACAGAAGATCCCGTTAAACGAACTTCCCAGTTTGTCTTAGATCAGAATGCTGACAATGCCTTTAAGTCCACAATAGAAAGCTTTACATACAATACCCAAGCACATAACCTGCCAGAAGATGCCACACCACCCATTAGGGAAGACCACTCTAATCCACACCCCATTGTGAGTACCATGAATCCCCGCAAGTATTCAAAACTCATACCACCTACTGATGCACTGCCAAGACCTTTCCCAGATATAGATAATCAGAATTTCGTTAAACCTCCCAGGAAATGCTATATGCTTCCAGAAACTCAGTTTTCTTTAATGAGTCATGTCGTAAGACACCCGGGCTTTGGACAACCTGAGCTGAATCCAATCGCAACTCCATTTACCCCACTAGTACCTAAGCATGATCCAGATGCCATCAGCTACAGTAATCCGCAAGGAATACCTATGGGCATGAAATCAGAAAGAGCTGAAATATCGGACTTTGCAAGGTACATGATCCGCCGAGAACTCATCAATACTGGTCTCACAAGGTTCGATGACCTCCCAGAAAACTATAGGAGCTGGAGATCCACATTTAAGACAGCAATCCACGACTTAGACATCTCACCTATGGAAGAACTAGATCTACTGGTGAGATGGCTTGGGCCGCAATCGACAGAATATGCCAAAAGACTTAAAAATGTCCATATAAACAGTCCATCCACAGGCCTCACCTTTGTCTGGGAGAGACTAAACCAAACATATGGAAGCCCCGAAGTCATTGAGCTTTCCTTATTCAAAAAACTACAGGACTTTCCTAAACTGTCCAACAAGGATGACCGCAAGCTTTTGGAACTTAGTGACCTTCTTCTTGAACTTGAAATTGCTAAAACAGATCCACATCTACCCGGTCTCAGTTATTTAGATACTGCTCATGGTGTTAACCCCTTGGTGGCAAAACTGCCATACCATCTTCAAGAGAAGTGGACTTTGGCGGGTTCCAAGTACAAGCAGCAGCATCAAGTATCCTTTCCACCTTTCTCCTTTTTCTCAGAATTTGTTAGACAGATTGCCAAGGCCAAAAATGATCCAAGCTTCTCAATGAACGAAGCACACGTGCCAAGCTCAACAACAGCAAGGTATGAGAACTTGAGTGCTAGACATAAGGACCTAAGGAGCACTATTTCCGTTCGTAAAACTGGAATCTCAGACAACACATCAACTGCCAGTAAGGATGTGACAGAAGAGAAAACTGACGATCCCAGCCATTACTGCCCAATACATAAAAAACCGCACCCTCTAAAGAAGTGTCGTGCTTTCAGAGAGAAGCCCATGCAAGAGCGCAGGGAATTTCTTCGAAGGCATGAAATCTGCTACAGGTGTTGTGCTTCAATGGAGCACTTTGCCAGAGAATGTAAGGCCACTATTCAATGCTCTGAGTGTGGTAGCGACCAGCATGTTACTGCGCTCCATCCAGATTCCCAAGAGGACTCTATCCCCTTCTCCAGGCATGGCGGGGAGAGCTCTGAACAAATGCCAAGGCCAGTATTAACTAAATGTACCGAGGTATGTGGAGAAGGACTTTGTGGAAGATCCTGTGCCAAAATATGCCTTGTAAAGGTGTTCCACAAGGAACAACCAGAGAAGGTCATTAAAATGTATGCTATTTTAGACGAACAGAGCAATCGTTCACTTGCAAATCCAGAGTTCTTTGACCTGTTCAATCTAAAGGGGAACTCTTCACCCTATACCCTAGGCACATGTGCAGGCCTAGTGAATGCTACAGGAAGAAGAGCAGATGGTTTTATTGTGGAAGCGGTGCGAGGGAACGCACAGTTTCCACTCCCTACGCTGATTGAATGTGACCAGTTACCAAGTGACAGGGAGGAGATCCCCACGCCTGAAGTAGCACAGTGCCATCCTCACCTGAAGCATATAGCCAACTATGTCCCACCTCTTGACAAGAATGCTAACATCTTGCTTTTGCTGGGCAGAGACATTCTAAGAGTCCATAAGGTACGTCAACAGTGTAATGGCCCAAATGATGCCCCTTATGCCCAGAGACTTGATTTAGGTTGGGTCATTGTGGGAGATGTCTGCATAAATAAAACACGCAGACCTTGCAGCATCCATTCTTATAAGACAAGTGTGATTGGAAGGGGGCGTGTCTCTTACTTCAGACAATGCCCATGCCACTATTTCGTGAAAGAGAGACCTAATCTGCACACACAGGTATTTGATAACATACAAGAGGTCGGTATGGTTATGCCTGAAGACGATCTTGGTCATACAGTTTTCCAGACCACCAGCGATGACAACAAGGTAGCTCCTTCTGTTGAAGATAAGGAGTTCATCAAAATTATGGACCAGGAATTCTGTAAACATAGTTCTAACAGTCGGGTAGCTCCATTACCCTCCCACAATCCAAGGCCCATTCTTCCCAATAATCGTGAGCAAGCGATATCAAGATTTGCTTCACTTAAGAGAACACTGAAGAACCGACCAGAGATGAAAGACCATTTCATAACATTCATGCAGAAAATACTGGACAACAATCATGCCGAACCAGCCCCACCATTGAAGGAAGGTGAAGAATGCTGGTATCTTCCATCCTTTGGCATATACCATCCTCACAAGCCAGGACAAATTAGAGTAGTCTTTGATTCAAGTGCACAGTACAGAGGCATATCTCTCAACAACGTACTTTTAACAGGTCCGAACCTAACTAACAACCTTATCGGAACGCTTACACGGTTCAGGAAGGAACCTATTGCGGTGACAGCTGACATCCAACAGATGTTCCATTGTTTCATCGTTAAGAAAGATCATCGAAACTACCTCAGGTTTCTCTGGCACCGTAAAAATGACATCAGTGATGAAGTCATAGACTACCGTATGAGAGTCCATGTTTTTGGAAACAGCCCATCCCCGGCAATAGCAACATATGGGCTAAGAAGAACAGCTAGAGAAGGAGAGGAAGAATATGGCTCAGATGCCCGAGAGTTTGTAGAAAGAAACTTCTATGTAGATGATGGACTTAAATCCTTGCCAAAAGCCGAAGAAGCCATCGATTTGGTCAAGAGAACCAAACTGCTCTTATCTCAGGCCAACCTTAGGCTTCATAAGACAACATCCAATAGCAACAATGTGATGAAGGCCTTCCACCCTGATGACCATGCAAAGGATTTGAAGGACTTAGACCTAAGAGTGGATGTACCACCTATCCAACGAAGCCTTGGCCTACACTGGGAAGTGACTTCTGACACTTTTACTTTCCAAGTTTCACAAACCGAAAGGCCATTTACCAGACGTGGAATCCTGTCTGTAGTAAACAGCCTGTATGACCCCCTAGGTTTTGTGACTCCTGTGACCATTCAGGGAAGGGCAATACTTCGGCAGCTCACTGACGGGGAGAGAGATTGGGATGCACCATTACCATTGAACCTAAGGCCAAAATGGGAGATGTGGAAGGAATCCCTAAAGGCTTTAGAACAGCTTCACATCCCACGTTGTTATTTCTCTGCTTCACTGACAACATGTCAAAATAGAGAAATCCATGTCTTTTCAGATGCATCCACAGAAGCCATAGCTACAGTGGCCTACCTTAGGGCAACTGATCCTGAAGGACAAACCCATGTAGGGTTTCTGCTGGCAAGGGCCAAACTGGTTCCAAGACCTGCACATACCATCCCCAGACTTGAATTGTGTGGTGCGACATTAGCTGTAGAAATGGCCGACTTCCTATTGAATGAGATGGACACTAAAATTGATGTTATCAAATTTTATACAGACAGTAAGGTTGTGCTGGGTTACATATATAACCGCACCAAGAGATTTTATGTGTATGTTGCCAACAGAGTAGAGCGTATAAGGAAGACCAGCAAACCAGAACAATGGCAGTATATTCCGTCTGACATGAACCCTGCAGACATTGCTACGAGATCAGTCCCAGCTGCTCTTCTCGCCAAGTCTTCCTGGTTCTCGGGACCAGAGTTTCTGCTATGTAGGCCTCCTGCAATACCTTCCAGTACCTATCATCTCATAGATCCAGATAATGATCCTGAAATTCATCCCGAAGTTACCTCTCTGCGAACCACGACTCACTCAGCCAAAATCCTTGGGTCACGCCGCTTCGAACGATTCTCTTCTTGGACAAAACTTGTTCACACGATGGCTCGTTTAGCCCACATCACTCAGTGTTTCCAGAAAACAAACAAGCCACGGAACTGCCATGGATGGCACATGTGCAAAGAGCCACCAAGTATATCAGAACTTGAGCTAGCAGAGATAAACATCATCCGTCACGTACAAGAGGAAACCTTCCCAGAAGAGATGAAATGTCTTAAGACCGGAAAACAGGTCTTCAAGGGAAGTCCCCTCTTTAGACTGAATCCCATGGTAGATGATCTTGGCATGCTGAGAGTGGGCGGTCGTTTGAATAGAGCAAGCTTCCTTGGGAAGGAGCAGTACCCCTTAATAATTCCAAATAAACACCACCTAGCCACCTTGCTTATTCAACATCATCATGAGCAAGTTTCCCACCAAGGAAGACACCTCACTGAAGGTGCCATTAGAGTCTCAGGATTATGGATCATTGGAGCAAAAAGACAAATCGCCACCTTTATAAAAAGGTGTGTCAAGTGTCAAAAACTAAGGGGTAGGCAACAACATCAACAAATGTCCGACCTACCAGTTGATAGGCTGAGCACAGAACCACCCTTTACCTACGTTGGGCTTGATGTTTTTGGACCATGGACAGTTGCAGCACGAAGAACCTGTGGTGGGCAAGCTAATAATAAAAGGTGGGCAGTGATGTTCACTTGTTTAAGTGTACGAGCTGTACATATCGAAGTGATCGAATCAATGGACGCCTCAAGCTTGGTTAATGCTCTCCGTAGGTTTTTTGCCATCAGAGGACCAGTGAAGGTTTTAAGGTCTGACTGTAGAACAAATTTTATTGGTGCATGCAAGGAGTTACAGATTGACTCCAAGCGTATCGCAAGCCACTTGCGCAGTCAGGGTTGTGAATGGAAGTTTAATCCACCACATTCCTCACATATGGGTGGAGCATGGGAAAGGATGATTGGAATGGCAAGACGGATACTGGATTCCATGTTAATTGATGTGTACCCTTCTCACTTGACTCACGAAGTGTTAACTACTTTCCTTGCTGAAGTGACAGCAATAATTAATTCAAGACCTTTAAGCCCAATTTCTTCAGATCCAGAGTCTCCCGAAATTCTAACCCCAGCTGCCCTTTTGACACAGAAAATTGGGATTATTCCAACTCCGCATGGAGTCTTTGACAGCCACGACCTTCACAAAAGCCAGTGGAGACGTGTACAACACCTTGCCAATTGCTTCTGGAAAAGATGGAGAAAAGAGTATCTGAACCTTTTACAAGACCGCAGAAGATGGCAAGTACAAATACCTAACCTTCAAGAAGGGGAT
The DNA here is from genome assembly GCA_026402145.1 of Polypterus bichir lapradei. Lineage (NCBI taxonomy): Eukaryota > Metazoa > Chordata > Cladistia > Polypteriformes > Polypteridae > Polypterus > Polypterus bichir. The sequence goes on along the minus strand of JANRMT010062843.1, from coordinate 7,008,329 downwards.
TTGGTCTTACTGAAGGATCACCAAGCTCATCGGATCGATTGGCCCATGGGTCTCATTGTAAAGACCATGCCCAGTGATGACGGAAGGGTCCGCAAGGTTGAAGTAAAGACTGCCAGGGATGGGATTGTCAAGACCTTCTTCAGACCAGTCACCGAAGTTGTCCTGTTACTTCGTCACAAAGACCAATTCAGTCCCACCATGGCTGATGTACCGTGAACCTTCAGAGGTCACACCAATCTCTACCATCTTCAGTTATAAAGGTTTTAATTGTGACTATTGAATCTGAGAACTCATTTAAGGTTTATTGTTGATTGTGGCTGTTCTTGTAATGTTAATATTCAAGATTAATGGTGCTATCTGACGATACCAGACGGGGAGTGTGCTGCTACAGCAGCCCGTGTTAATATTGTTATTAAACTGTTTGGTACGTTCCTACCTCCACCCCCATTTAATTAGTACATTTGGTATGTCCCTAGCTCCCTTTGCTATTGGCGCTGCTTTTGTTTTTACTTTAGTTCCCACCATATTGTATTTAGGTTAAGGAAATTATCGTCCTTTTACCTTCAAGTTATCAATGGTTTTACGTCCTAATACTTGTATTACTTATGGCAAGAAATCTACATTAAAGTATACGGACTCTCAGCCTTGACTTCTTGGTGAGTAAATTATCTGTCCACGTTCACTACAACCAGTTGGGCGACGCACACTCCGTACAGATTTGGTCTTGGGAGAGAAGCCTCACTAATACGGCGTTCGGGGACAGAATAATACCCGCGTATCGCAGCGGAGACGTAGTGTGTTAAAGAAGCTATGAAAAAGATTCGTTTCTTACTGCATCAATAAACAGCTCGTCTTCTTCTTTATCTGAGACCTGACACACTGCATGTACGGGTTTTTTTTTTAACACTGTCTTCCTTTAGCGGGACATTCACTTTTTCCACCGTGTGCTTTGTTTCTGCAGTAGCTGCAGTTATGAATAATATGCTTGTATGTATCAGACGCTTCATATTTTTTTGCTGCCTTTTCAATTGTGTAATTCGGTTTTTGTTCAGCGCTCTTTGGAACTGTTGCTTTTTGTCTGTGCACTGCGTCAGTTCACGTGAGCCGCTCAGTGTACATGCATCGAAGTTTCCCAGCTGTGCTGGTGCCATGTCGTGCTATGTCCATGGCTGTATCTAATGTTACCTAAGTCCCGGCAGTTAAAACTTTCTCTCGCAGTTTCGCTGAGTTTGTGCCAAACACCACCCTGACCATCTCATCTTCCTCTGCATAAGCACAGTCCTTCACCCGTGAATATTTACCCGTGGCAGTGTTTCTATTGGATTGCCGCTGACGGACGGCCTTATATGGGCAGGCACTAAATTACAAACGCTAGCGGCAGCCTGTCTATGAACTTAATTTAAAGTTTAGGTTTACATCGTGCTTTGTTTCCGAAGTAGCAGAACTCATGAATATGGTTGTATATGTCACTCACTCGCTTCTTATTGTTTCGCTGCCTTCTCAATTATATAATGCATGTTTTCTTCAGCGCTTTTTGGGCCTCTTCCTGGTTTTCTACCTACTGCGTGATTACGTGGGAGACTCCGCCCCCACGGGTTTCACGCTCATGTCCATTACAGTAAATGGAGAAAAACAGCTTCCAGTTATGACCATTCCGCGTGGAATTTCGAAATAAAACCTGTCCAACTTTTGTAAGGAAGCTGTAAGGAATAAGCCTGCCAAATTTCAGCCTTCTACCTACACGGGAAGTTGGAGAATTAGTGATGAGTCAGTCAGTCAGTCAGTCAGTGAGTCAGTGAGTGAGTGAGGGCTTTGCCGTTTATTAGTATAGATTATTTGGTGAGCATGAACTAAACCAGTTAGGAACAGTGCCTGAAATTCTCCAGCCCTCATAGTAGAACATTATTATTAGTGATGACTGAAATAATTTACATTAGTTTGAATTTCTACGGAAACGTAAACAAATGAATGCTGTTAACACTGTAAGGGAAGGGGTTAGTTCCTACCTGGATGTGTTTCCTAGTCTAGTTCTGCATGAGTTGGATTGTTATTTAGTGCGTAAGAAGAAAAGAAAAACACAACTTATTTCCTGTCATATTGTTGACTCATAAGACATGTTGTGGTTATTGCCAATGCTGCTGACAATCTTGGCTATACTTAGCACATTCTTCCATGGAGACTAATATGGCGCGCATATCCTCAGTTTCTTCTGTAGGAATATGGAAACACGAAAGGGAGATTACTAGGTAATTGCAAGGGGCAAGCTTCCGTGTAAGGCATTTCTCTGCAGGGAAAACACATTCATGCGCACAATGGTGCATTTTGGTGCATCTTTATTTTTTAAATAAGTAGTATTTTACTTTTTAAAAAATGCACTGCACTCCTCTGCAGTGATGTGAACAAGAGCCATAAAATACTGTATAATTGATTTTACTGATGTCATGCAGATTACTTGTAGTTTACAGCTGCAGGAAAAACACAGGCAAGAACAAAAGTATGAATGAGATGTTAAGGAACAATATTCCTTATTTTTCACACCAAAAAAAACTTTTAAAACTCTATCAAGTGAATTCCTTTGCTTAAACATTTTGCAATTGTGTTCATAACTATTTCTTAGGAACACTTTGATACTATTTCAGTTTTGTATTTTTTTTTTAACATTCAACATGTCTTGATGTCTAGTTATGCAATATGTTGACCTTTTTGGGGTTCCTCCTTGTTTTTGGCCCTCTAGACCCAAACCCCCCTCATTTTTAGGTCATTTTTGGGCCGTGTTTTGTGCAGGAAATTATGCCCTAATGATAAAGCATAAACCAATAGGTGTCTTCAGCAAAAACCATCAGAATGTTGTGCATGACATGTGAACTGACCCCAGGCATACATCGTGTAATAGGACACAAGGGGTCAAAGTTACTCCATTTCACAAAACGTTGACACAATGGGGATCAGTAATGAAGGCCTGTGAGGTAATGTTTTATGCTATTTCAAGGTTGCTAATCACAAATATGATAATATTTTTAATATTTCATTCTTTATCAGTTGTCCTAGCACTCTTAAGAGCCAATCTCAGAAGTTTAAAAATGATAAATTTCAAACTTAAGCATGTGGAGTATCATTTTAGACTATTTCATTGTCAGTGATTACAGATATGATGTTATTTTTTACTTTTGATCCTTTACTAGGGATCTCTAGCCTTCTGTGGACTTCTGTCAGATGGTCAAAAATGAAAAATTGCTATACAATCAGGAATATATGGACTTTAAATATTCAAATTACAGCACACCTTTCAATATTTCAAATATTTGGTGCAACCTTTCTTGTTCATCACATACTTCTACCTCATGAAGTATCCTTCTATATAAAAGCGGTCGGGATTGTCCTTCCGTCCCTTGAGTGCTACGTAGGCGCGGAGTTTCACACACGCCCCGTCCATTTTGCAATGCACGATAGGATTTGTAGTTTCGTTTTTCCAGGTAAAAGATGATTTTCTACTCCAGACTGTGCGATATCTTCTTCTTCTTTCTTATTATATAAAAGCGGTCAGGACTGTCCTTCCGTCCCGTGAGTGGAAAGCGTAGCGGTATTCCGCTTATCACAGACTTACTACTTGCAGCTTGTGGTACGAAGCGACATGATGTGAGCAGAGTTCTGGTGCTCCCATCGTTCCCTTGCTTTTGTGCGCGATGCGCTTTAGAAATAGACAAAATTTTGTCTCTGGAAATAATTAATGTTGATGGAGTACAAATGCCTTACCGTGTAGTAAATATCAGTGGGGTTCAAAAGGGCGACCTCAATATAGAAAAAAAGTTTAAATTTCATCACAAAAATAACAGAAACTATGAGTATTAAAGTAATACTGCTCAAATGCAATATAACCAAATTAATGAGTTTGTATAAAATATCAAATTGATCTACATATTGAATTGCCTTAAGAAGTGGTCAACTTAAAAGTCGGTTGCCTTAAAAGGCGAGTCAGCCTAGTATCGTTACATTTCTTGTTTTGCCTTCTATCTGTGAACATTAAAATCACAATTTCACAAGTCACTGACAAACAATTATTGCTTCCTTTATATTTTTTTCACTTATAAGACTCATCTGAAACTTTACATTTACTTTAAGCATTTCATTACATTGAGAGTAAAGGGTGCTCTTTCATTCCCCTTGCCCAGAATACAACTGCAGAAGACATTTTACAACAATAAGGCCCTTTTAAAACAATTCCATTAAATAATTCCCACTTCTTTTTTTAATCTGAATATTTACCATGTAGATGTCACATGGGCTGGATGGGCATTCTGGCTGGGAACGAAACAGGAAGCAGACCCGGAAGGAAGAGATGGACCGACTGCCCCTGTAAAAGAAGAGATATTCTCCCTGCATGCTAGATGGCAGCAGTCCCAGATATCCATACCTAGTAGAAAGTCAGCAGGGCATGCTGGGAAATGTAGTCACTGGGTGACATGAGAGGGCGCTGCATGGAGACAAGCTCCCTATTATAATGGACTTCTGTGTGACCTGGAAAAGCTTCCATCGGGCAATCACCTTGGGAAGTACTCCTGGGTCTGTAATAAAAGGGACCGCACTCCCTTATCCAATCAAGTCGGAGCTGGGAGGTAGTGGAGCAACACTTGAGTGGAGGAGGGTAGTACGGTAGGGAGAATGAAAGAAAGTTAGTATTGTGTATTTGTTTATGTTTATTTCATTTTTTTTTTTTTGGAAGTACCGTATATACTTGCGGATAAGTTGGGGCTTGATTTTACCGTATAATTCCCGGTATTTTATAATGTTGGTCGTATAAATTGAATGCAGAAAACTCACGCTATTGATCCAAGAGATTATGATGTGCTAACACCCATCTGAGAGAGTAACCACGGAGCACACTGCCTTTTTTTTATGTATTGTGCCTACATGACCACACGGTAATGCCTGAACTATTCCGAAGCAATGTTTGCAGTTTTGTGTTTTTTGTATCTCACAACCTCTCACACTTTTATCGTACGAGCATCACTTATTTACGATGGATCAGAAGAAAATATGGTTTCAAGACCTGACTTATACACAAGTATATATGGTAAATAAAGTAAAACCTTCCAGTATTTGAACCTGGGACTGTGTTTCTGTGTTCGTGTCAGGGTTTGGGCTTGCTGATGCCCAGGTTTCCTTCACAACCACCTCATTGTCACACCAGATGAGTTCTTACCACCACCACTGTACCAACTACAAACTCTCCTGGCAGACACATGAAGACATCTTTTAGAGCCCATGCTGAAAATACATCTGGTACACTGTAATTGCAGCCTGAAATCACTTTCTTGGTCAGATAGAGTCCCTGAAGTTCAATGAAAGAACATTGGAGTACAATGAAATTCTTTCTTTGCTGTCAACACTAAATGACAAAACCAACGTACAAAGATAAACATAAATAATAAGTAGCAGATAGATAATAAGTAACAGAGGCAGCATAAAGTATATGCTTTATAGAAGTATAAAGTGTAATTGTGCAGGTATGTGTGTGATGGACAAGTCAAATACAGTTGTGTGAGGTAGATAGAATGAGGTGGCCCATGGTTATAAACTCCAGTCAATTATTTAGGAGTCTAATGGCCTTGGGAAAGAAAGAGTTCTTTAGCCTGGAAGTCCTGCATTTCATACTTCTAGACCTCCTGCCTGAGGGTAGAAGTGTGAACAGTTCGTGTTGGGGGTGGGTGGAGTCCCTGAGGATCGAGGCAGTTCTCCTGTGGACTTTGCAGTTGTAGATGCTCTGCAGAGAGGGCAGTGGGGTCCGGATGATCATATCAGCACTCTACCACTCTGCAGGCGTTTGCGGTACAGAGCAGTAGTGTTGCCATACCACATTGTGATGCAGCTGGTCAAGATGCTCTCAACAATGCAGCTGTAAAAGTTGCCGAGGATCTTAGTCGACATACCAAACTTCCTCAGCCTCCTCAGAAAGTACAGCCGCTGTTGAGCCAGCCCTCTTGACCAGTTGTGTGGTGTTAAAAAATCCAAGGGCCTCATGCATAACGCTGTGCGTAGATTGTGCACTGTAACATGACGTAAGCACAAAAGCCAAAATGTGCTTACGCACAGAAAATTCCAGATGCAGGAATCTGTGCGTACTCCAACTTCCACGTTCTTCCACTCCATAAATCCCAATCAGCGTGAAAACTAACGCACGTGCACGCACCTTCTGTCCCACCCCGTCTCCTCCCAGAATTACACCTCTTTGAATATGAATAGACCTTAAGCTCAGCGTTCCGTGAAAAAGCAATGGCAAAAGCAAGAGGGAAAATATAAGAATTTCAGGGAATACCAAGTTTAGGCAAAGAAAAACTTACTATTTGTTAGTTTAAAGAGTGGTATAATCAACAAAAGGAAGATGATAGAGTGATATAGCGTGTTGGAGAAACAAGCTCAAGTTCACAAAGTCGTACAGTGCCCGACATAAAAAAGAAGTCACATATCAAAGTCGCCGTGAAAAGGCGAGACGTAGCCCACCGTCTTAAGTGTCATATGGAAACTTATTAGGATGCAGTGAGAAAAAAAGGCACAGAGTAGGAAAAAAGCATGAAATGTTAACTTCAATCTTGAAATATCCACTTCAATCACGTAGTTTATTTTGTCATTAAAGTAGAACAAACTTCATCTTAAAATCGTTTAATTTACTAGTTTCTCAAATCCCATCGCAACTAAAGTAGCCTGTTAAATGCTTTGTTTTGTATTTGATCTTCAATGTGCTCTATATGTGTGAATCACTACGTGTTTCTTTTCTTTCTCTTTCTCCAACAGGACACAGAATCCATTACATTCATGATATTACAGCTCTCTGAATAATTAAAATACTGAAATGTATACGTGATATCTTTTTCATGATGATAAGAGTTAAAGCATGTTATTAAACAGGGGAACACAGTGCGTGATTGTGTGCGACTTTCGATGAAATTATTGTAGCAGTACTGTCTCTTTCAAACATACTATCCTCCAATTCCTGTGCTTACTTTTCTTACTCCAAATACCCAATCGCCACACAATCAGCTCTGTAATAGACGTTAAGCCATCTGTAAGCTTACAACGACGATTCTTCAAAACTTTTAAGGAACATTAAAATATCTTCATAGTATGTGTTTAATTATTCTATCCGTCTGTACTTCCAGGCAAATATACAGCGCAAGGCAGGAAAAACACGTGAACTAGCTAGTGCTGCGGCACCGTGTCCTCACATGTTTAATTATTAACAATACAGATTATTTAAATAAAGTTAAAGTTGTATCTGTATAATATAATCAACATATTTTGCTGCATTTCATCTTAAAAATGATATTGTCATCATATGTAAATACGTACTTTATAAAGTGGTGCAGGTTGTGCAATATTATAGCTGTAGTGCAAGTTTACAGTGAGGTAATTGTACTTATAAGTACAAACAGTTCTACAAGGAGCAATTGATTGAGTGCGCTTATAGTTCTTGGGATGAAACTGTGTCTGAACCGCGAGGTCCATACAGGAAAGGCTTTGAAACATTTTGCCGTGGCTGAGGCAGAGTGGGCTTGATGCTGTATACCGATAATTCTCTTTCCGATCAGCTGGTGTTGTGATTCCCCACTGAGATACAGTGATATAAATACTCTGAGTGGTGCAGTGAGAGTAATATGGAAAAAGATGATCCATTGTGGCAACCCTTAATGGGAGCAGTTGAAAGAAGGAAAAAAAAAGGTGCAGTGAGAGTTACAACGCTAAAGCAGTTATGGTATATAGAATACTATGGCTATTCCCTGGACCATTATATTGTTACAGGTTAATTACAATCAGATGCATTACACTAATAAACAATATGCGGTTAGTTTCAGTGTATATATAAAGCCGCATCAGGAATGTGGTTCTAAGAAATAAAGGGTAACCACACAGAAACAGTAGCACTGCTTTGACGCTGGGTGCCACCAGTCTGCAAAACCGAGTGGAGAACTTGCATACGACTGGGTATGAGGTACCGTGGAAAAGTGCGTGGCTTTATGCCAAGTGTAGGTTTTATACATCGCGATTTGAACATGGAAATGTTCTTACGCAACATTTCTGTGCATATGCACCATTTATACATGAGGCCGCAAGTGATGTCCTCACTGATGTAGACGCCCAGGTATTTAATACTGCCCTTTCCACTTCAAACCCTTGGATGAACAGTGGCTGGTGAGGTCTCCTCTCCTTCCTCATGTCCACTATCATCTCCTTCGTCTTGTCTGTGTTGAGGGTGAGGTTGTTGTCCTCACACCATGACGCCAGACTGTCAACCTCCCTCCTGTAGGCCGCCTCATCCCCACCAGTGATGTGTCCAATCACTGCGGTGTCATCTGCGAACTTCAGGATGATGTTATCTTTGTGGGAGGCGACACAGTCATGGGTGAACAGGGTGTAGAGGATGGGGCTGAGGATGCATCCCTGTGGGATGCCTGTGTTTGTGATAATGGTGGCTGAAATCTTATTACCAATCCTGACAGACTGGGGCCTGCCAGTCAGAAAGTCTAGGAGCCAGTCACAGAGGGTGGGGTGCAGACCAAGTGCAGACAGTTTATGGTTGAGTTTATAGGGGATAACCGTGTTAAAAACAGAGTTGTAGTCAACAAAGAGCATCCTGATGTAGGAGTCTTTGTTCTCCAGATGGAAGAGGGAATAATGTAGTGTGGCTGCGATGTTATCTGAGGTGGACCTGTTGGGCCATTAGGCATACTGCAGGGGGTTCAGAGTGTCCAGTATGCTGCTCTGAATGTGGGCCAGCAGCACTCTCTGAAAACACTTCATGATGATTGGAGTGAGTGCTACCAGCTTGTAATCATTCAGGCAGGTGGGTGGGCTTTTTTAGCAAGGGAGACGATGATCGTAGTCTTAAAGCAGGATGGAACGATGCGCTGACTGAGGGAAAGGTTGAGCAGAGAACATCAGCCAGCTCATTGGCACATGCTCTGAGGGCCCGCCCAGGGATGTTGTCTGGTCCTGCTGCTTTATGGGGGTTGATCTTCCTTAGTGCTTTGTGTACCTGATCTGAAGAGACCGTTAGGGGAGGAAAGGGGGTTGTGTGGTCCAGGTGTGTGTGTGCCTCCACTCTGTGCTGTTGCTGGATGTCTCAAAGCAGGTGTAGAAAATGTTGAGATCATCCGGCAGACTGTCTGTGGAGCTGATTGTGCTGGTGGTGGTCCTGTAATCTGTGATGTGCTGTAGGCCCTGCCACATACGTCCAGAGTCAGCAGTAGAATTGAAGCCCTCCAGCTTCACTCTATACTGTCTCTTGGCTGCTGTGATGGCTTTTCTTAGTCCGTACTTCACAGCTTTGTACTCCGTCTCAGTGCCTGATCTAAATGCAAGAGAGCGGGCACACAGCATGTGGCGTACCTGACTGTTTATCCAGGGTTTCTGGTTGGGGAACTTTCTGACTGGTATTGTGGGCACAATGCTCTCAATACAGGTGCTAATGTACCCAGTCACATACTCAGCATAGTCCTGTATGCTGATAGAAGAGTCTTCTAGAGTGGCTGCGACCCTAAACACATCTCAGTCTGTCTGAGCAAAACAGTCCTGCAGGGTGCTCTCAGTCTCTGGGGTCCAAAGTTTAACTTGCTTAATGATAGGGTTTGTTTGTTTCAGCCTTTGTCTGTAGGCTGGGTACAAGAAGAAAGTGACATGGTCTGATTCTCCAAAGTGGGGGCGGGGTGCAGCCCTGTATGCACCGTGTATGTAGCTGTAAACATGATCCAGTGTGTTCTTCTCACGAGTGGGAATTTTCACGTGTTGGTGGTATTTGGGAAGTATAGTCTGTAAATTGCACTGATTAAAGTCGCCAGCTGCAATAAAAACAGCATCAGGATGAGCCATCTCTAAGGTGCTGATGATGTCATGGAGTTTGCCGATCGGTGCTGCGGAGTTAGCTCGTGGCGTTATGTAAACAGCAGCCAGAAACACAGCAGTGAATTCTCACGGTAGATAACAGGGTCGGCATTTCAGCAGTAAAAATTCCCCATCTTGTGAGCAGTGCTTATAAACAGTCCGTACATCTCCACACCACGAGTTGTTAATAAACACACACACACATATACCCTTTAGTCTTACCAGAGGCTGCAGTATGGTCTCCACGGTGCACGGAGTGAGTCTGTAGCTGTATGGCGCATTCCGGGACTTTATCCGAAAGCCAGCTCTCCGTGAAAATTAGAGCGCAGCACTATCTTATTTCCCGCTGTGCTGTAATCCTGGCTCTTGGCTCATCCAGTTTGTTTTCCAGAGACCGCACGTTGGTTAGCAAGAGGCTGGGTAGCGGTGGTCAACCAGTGCGGGCTTTCAGCCTAGCATGGAGCCCTACCCTCTTGCCGCGCTGCGTTGCCGTCCTGGAGTCAGCTTGATCACTTGAGCTCGGTGCCACGGGGTCTTCCTGGGTGTGGTTGTGGTGTTGGCTGCGGGAGCGAACAATGAATTGTAGCTCAGATGGTATAAAACCGGTAAATTCCAGGGTACTGTGCGAGTTAGCAATGTCCAGCAATGCCTGTCTGCTGTATGGTAGTAGTGCAAGGCATTTGTGCGCTATAGAGAAGGCGAAAAACACAAAACAAAACAAAAAACGGCATGGAGTGGAGCGAGCAAACACGTCTGCCATGGAGGGCGCCATCTTGATCATCATGTGTTGGACAATAAGGACACATCCTCAAAGCTCCCCTCAGCAGTTCCAGGGGTCCCTGACAAGATTACACTTTCAAACTACAATTACTTTAATTCCCAGGCAACCACATGGAAAACCAGACCATCTTAGAAAAATGCTTCTACCCTGAAGCACAGGGAGAATGCATTGTCGTAGTCTGCAGTCCTCCCTGTCATTCCATTATTTTGGCTACCTATCCTGGAAAGGTACCACCAACAAACTTGAACTGTTCACCACCCTCTCCATGACTCCGATTAGAACATCTAAACAATTTGCCCTCCGGGCTGGGTCCTGAAAAATGTGAAGCAGCTTTCAGCAGTGGTTTGGATCAGATCACTTCAACTACTTTATGCAAATGAGGACCTTTTGTGAATTTTTATGACACATTTTTTTCTCCCGTTTGTTCGTTTTTTTCCTTCTTCTTCTTTCAACCACCTTTCCTGGGTTTCCAGTCTGCCTGCTTTTTTTTTTTCACCATAAGTACCACCGACCTGGACAAGTCCCATTCGTGAGAAGTGTCTTTCCATGAGTTACCCACCCAAGTCTGCTTGTTGGTGTTGACTGAGTTGAAGTTTTGTATATGTCCTTGTTTCTGTATGTTTGCTGTCTGATAGATTTCCTCATCTGAGGTCATTGGCTGAATGTTAAACTGATGTTTGGGAATTGGTGGTCCAGAAATGAGGGGTTTTACCCCCTGGACCCAGGCCTGATTCCCATTTGTGAGAAGCGTTTTTCCACAAGTTACCCTGACCTAGTACGGTCATATCTATCCAACCTTGCTTCTTGGTGTTGACTGAGTTGCAGTCAACCCTGGCCTTGTTCCTGTCGGTTTGGTATCTGATAGACCTCCTCATCTGAGGTTGCCTGCTGAATGTTAAAGAGATGTTTGGGAAAAGTGGTCCAGAAATGAGGGGTTTCACCCCTGGACCCAGACCTGATCATGGTATTATAAAGTGTCCTTTAGTAGTTTAAAATAAAGATATCCCCACAGTCCATTAACCAAAAAAAGATAGATACATACATAAATCCCTGTCTGTGCCAGCCAATCTAATTAATTAATTAAATTAAATTAATATGGCGGTTCTGACTATAATATCAAGCAGGAAAATATGACACTTCGAGCGGTCTTTTTCCAGAGATGGTTCTTTATACTGACTAACCGTTACTTAGTCACCTGAATATATTACATATAGAGCACTTCCTTGGTGAGTCAGTTCCTTGGTGTTTGTTGATGGTGTCATCAATATATTTGAGAGCCACTTAGATTAGATTTAGCCTACATTTATACTTATTAATAAATATAAACTACTCCTGGGTTAGTATATTTAGGGTTATGAAAGAAGTTGTGCTCCCCACTTATCGGAGACTCTTATCAGGATCAAATACATCTAAGGCTTATGGATACATTTTTCTGAGTAAAGATGCCCTGTCTCATGACTTACTTCACTCAGGGGCAAAAAAAATGCTTCAAAATGTGATAAAAGTGAACACTTGAAATTACAATTGTGGTGCTGGGGAATTGACCTTTTAACAGTCAACAAATTGAAGAAATGACTGTGACACTTCCCATCCCGCTAGGGAAATGAATGATGTTCAGCAAAGCTAGCCAGCATCAAACTACATCAGTACTCAGCCCCTTTCCCACCCCAGTCCAAAAAAACACTGATGATGAGTGCAATGACAAATTTATCATTCATGCTAATAATACTACTATCAATTAATAAAACAAAATAATGTTGTGCACTAATGGTGCTGGGCAGCACAGTGGCGTAGTGGTAGCGCTGCTGCCTCGCAGTAAGGAGACCTGGGTTCGCTTCCCGGGTCCTCTCTGTGTGGAGTTTGCATGTTCTCCCTGTGTCTGCATGGGTTTCCTCTGGGTGCTCCTGTTTCCTCCCACAGTCCAAAGACATGCAGGTTAGGTGCAAAAAAAAGTTGTCCTGTGTGGGTGTGTGCCCTGCGGGTGGGCTGGCACCCTGCCCAGGATTTGTTCCTGTGTTGGCTGGGATTGGATCCAGCAGACCCCCGTCTGTGACCCTGTGTTAGGATATAGCGGGTTGGATGATGACTGACTAATGGTGACCCCTATCCTCATGGATGTCCACTCTTGTTTGTTTTCAATGTTCACCCCCATAGGGAACCTATACAGACACTTATATTGATACAAATATTTAAAAAAAAAATGGTAAAATGCAGTAGTAGTAGTGTGTAACAAATGTCCTGCTTTATTGTATTTTGTGAAGTAATTGTTCCAACCAGTTGACTCCACACCAAATATTCAGCAGTACACTTATGTAGCTTGACCAACGCTATCTCAAGCAGAAAAAATCTAATTTAGCTCACCAGTGGTATCGGCCCTAGAACAAACTAATGACCAGAACATGAAAATCTGGGTCTCATCTCCAAAAGTTGTCTATCTGTTTCTGTGTTATCTGGCATCCCTGAGTTAAGTTCGCATTGATAGCTGCCTCCCTTTTTCTGCTTCTTTCATGATTCCTCCCTCACTTCTGTGTTAGCTGCATGTGGTAAAGAAGACTACGTGCTGTTTGTATTGTCTGAATATACAACATATTGGCGACGAGGATGTCTTTACTATCCCTGCAGCCGGCACCTTTCCTACGACACCCGGGTGAGCCTACAGTTACTTGGCTACGCATTTTTGAGCACTACATGCTTGCCGCTAATGATGTCGATCTACCCGACGCGAGAAAACGTGCTTTGCTTATTCATTGTCTTGGAGGAGAAGGACAACGTATTTTTTACACATTACCAGCTGAAGACGATATATAAAACACTGCGGTAACGGTTCTAAAAAAGTTTTTTGTGCCGAAAGTTAATGTCGCTGAACGTTACAAGTTCCGCCAGCACAGCCAAAGGGCTGGCGAGTCGATCGAGCAATATGTTGCAGCTTTACGAGAACTGGTGGTCACTTGTGGATTTGGAGAACTGGCTGATGAAATGATACGCGATCAGGTTGTGGAAAAGACTAGTTCTTCTCGTATCAGAGAAAGGCTACTTCTGGAGTCGGATTTAACTTTGTCAAAAACAATTACAATTGCAAGTCAGATTGAATACACCATGGCTGAGGCCAAAACACTTAGCCAAGGGGCTGCTGCTAGTGTGCACGCTGTTCTTACAACGCAAAAATTGGACAAAACGCCTCTGCACAAAAGCAGTACAGTAAGACGTAGAGCACCGGCACAACTAACCAGACAGTTAACTGACATGCAGAAAAAGACGTGTTTTAGGTGTGGATCAGCGCAACACACAGTGAATCATGCGGGGTGTCCTGCTAAAGATGCAGAGTGCCGTAAATGTAAAAAGCATGGTTATTTTGCGAAAGTTTGCCGCAGTGCAAGATATACAGATGTTCATGAAGTAACTACTCCTGTAGTTACGGTGTTGCATGTAGAAAACAATAATATTAATACCTCAGACAAGATCCTGTGCACTGTCTCCCTCACTACTGTATCAAATAGAGAAGTGATTCCAATTAGCTTGATGCAGGTTCAGTTGTTTGATTTTACCTGAAGCAGTTTATGCTACTTATTTCGCAAAGGAATCACTTACAGCTCCTAAACTGCGACTGGTTAGTTACCTAAAAGAACAAATTCCTCTTCTGGGATGCCTGCCTGTGACTGTAACGTATCAGTCCAACAGTGTGGATGCGGAGTTTTATATAGTACAGGAAGGAACATCTATACTGGGCAGAGATCTATTTGTTGCACTTAAATTGCAACTAACGGATGGCTGTATTACTACATTGTCCTTTACCTCAGTGCAACCAGTGTCAGCACTCACACCATCAGTCAACAACATTGCTCTGGGTTGTGCATAAAATAAAAATACAAGCAGAGGTGAAGCCTGTCCAACAGAAATTGTGACGTTTACCTTTTTCAATCAGAGATGCTGTTTCAGAGGAGTTGAGTTGGGTTGAAGTTAAGCATTAAAGAGGATTGTGGTAAAGAAGACTACGTGCTGTTTGTACTGTCTGAATATACAACACTGCAGTCCTTCAAAATCCCTGCTAGACTCCTGTACACATCCTGCAGTTGTTATGCCATCAGAAATGCTAGTTCAGCCTCCAGAAAGCTCTACTTGTGCAGGGTCCTGACAAATTTGGCATCACCTTCAGTGCCATATAAATTTCCACAAGCACCACAAATTATTGTACAATGATGAGACAACAGCCAGAAAGAATGATAAAACTGTTTATATTATGCAGTCTTACTAAAACCTTGTCTTCCAAGAAGGTGGGAACATCCAAATAAGGCAATGAATGTGAATCCAACATCATTAAAGAGATGTCAGAAAATTGTATTACTGCAACTAAGTACTCAAACCTGCAGACTTGTCTGGGGTCACAAGACCACAAATAATGACCAGAACATGTTTAATTGCTCCACAGCCTGAGCCATGTGTCCCACTGTACTTCTCATAGTCATGCATTTTCTGCTGAAATGAGGAGTTTTTGCACTGGAGTCTGATACAGCTGATACACGTCTTTTGCTCAATAAAAAGCTTTAAAGAAACACTCTGCTCACAATGGTGTAATTTGTTTTCTTTGTTTACAAGTATCAAGTTTTTGGGCTGGACACATCAAGTCATCTTGACGAATAATGTCTTTTCATTATTGTACTAATGAATTTGTTAAATGGGTCAGCAAAGAATCAGAGAGTCAGAATGTCAAATAGCTGTTCTGCCTTTGAAAATGTCTGAAATGAAATAACCTCATGGCTGACCTGTAGTCTGCTGTAATGCACTGCGGGTTCCTGGTGGCTTGGGTAGGTTACAGAATCCACTCGGGACTGCACAGAGCTGTTAAAATGTGCTTTATCTTATTATGACAGACTCAGCAGTCATCGACAGGCCGTCACGGTTCATGTTGGGATATTAACATTCATGTTCTTTCGTCTCAATAGCTTTCCAGCCACCTTTATCTGATTCTAGGAGTGTTTTAATTTTCTGATTTATTCATTGTAATGTTGAAAAATAAGCATGGGGATTTTAGCTTTAACTTAACTCTTTGCAAGGTTTTCCCACCGTACTTCTCACTTCAAAGTGTGTCCAGGTTATGCAAAGGTTTTAAAAACCAGCCATAGAAATTTATCAAAGATTTCCATCTTACCATTCATAGCAGGTGCCACTGTTGTTATAAACAAAGGCCTATGAGACAAAAAGGGGCTTCTTACTTGTATGTACAGTAAATGACTCAACCTTTACTTATAAAGTCTGCAGCAGGTTAAATGGTTTAAACATGTCTGAATTATTCCCCCAGGCAATCATTGGTCTGCTTGTAATCAATGCATAGAATAGGCAGATGAATCAGGTGGTGGCCTGTGCGCATGTCTGTGTACTGTGCACATCATCTGTTTGGTTCAGATGTCAAAAATTAAGCAGCCTCTGAAAGCTTGTACAAAATCACATGCAATTAATTGGTAATTGTAGTTGGCCAAAACCAGTCAGTAATACAGCAACCTTTTTAACACAGATTGTCTGTTCCAGAAATTTACCAGTAGATTTCCAAAACTAGTTCTAGTGTTAACTGAGTAAATACTCCAGTTAAGTTGATCTGTCAATTATCCAGATCAAGACTTAGTATAATTCCTATTATTTTGCTTGGTTGGTTGGCATATTTTTTCTGAAATAAAGAACAGAGGTGGATAAAGAGTTGGGGCACCACAGTTTACCGCATTTAAAGTTCAATGATGAAATGAATGAAAAAAGTATCAAAATTAGGTCATAAGTATTGTATATGCTCTTCACAGCCTTTAGATAAGATCCTGGCTCATCAGTTGTCTTGTCCAGTGTGACACTGGACTTCGTGATGCAGTGGAGTTTGCACTGAACAAAGCAGAAGAGGTGGTGCTGACGAGTCAAGACAGGAAGTGATGTCAGAAATCTCCTGGACAGTTCTCCTCCATACTAGGACAGATGGAAATTGTGTTAAAGGTTGAGTCACACCCAAATCTTTCCCCTTAAGTATTTCAGTTGGACCTAAAACCATGCCCGATGCTCATGGTCTTGACAGTTTGAATAAAGCCAGAGAATTGCTGAGAAAAAAACACATAAAACCTCATGGCACGCTGATAATATAAACTTGTTCTATTGCTTTGTAGCACTTTATCTTTAGGAAAATCTGTTTGAAGGGTGCTAATTATTCATACAGATGATTAATGGATGGCTTTTTAAAAAAAAGAGCTCATTTACCATATATACTTGAGTATAATTTGGGGCTTGAAACTCGAAAAATCAATCATAAAATCAGACCCCGACTTATACGCCAGTTCAAAAAATACGATAATTATTATTTTTTTTTTTACATCTTCTTGCTTCCTCCAATCTCACACCAGTTTCTCAGACACAGCGATTTTTTTTGCAGCAGCGCAGTTACCAATTTCTTTTGCCATTTCAATGACTTTTAATTTAATATCAGCTTCATATTTCTTCTGGTTGAACACTCCATTGTAGATAAGGGTTGCTTGTACGATAAAGGTGTATGAGGGTATGAGATACAAAAAACATTAAACAGTGCAAAAGTCATTTTGGAATAGTTTGGGTATTACCGTGTGGTCAAATAGGCACACTACATAGAAGAAAAAGGCAGTGTGCTCCATGGTTACTCTCTCAGGTGGGCATTAGCATATCATAATCTCTTGGACCATTAGCGTGAGTCTTCCACATTTGACTTATACAACCGACATAAAATACTAGAAATGATATGGTAAAATCAAGTCCCGACTTATCCGCGGGAGAACTGAAACGCGAGTATATACGGTACTTCTAAGTCAAGGAGAATAACGTGTTATACGCTAAAGCATCTTGAAAGCCTTACATGGACCAATTTACAGGAGACTCAAGGGAAAGATTTTGAGATTACACTGGGTGTTCCTCATCAGTCAGTAGGACTATGACCTGGAAGAGTAACTCTGAGGCCACCTTTCACCTCCCACTGACTCTACCCATTCTAGTATAGCCTAGACCAGGAGTGTCCAACTCCAGCCCTCAGGGACCGCAGTGGCTGCAAGTTTTAATTCTAATCATCTTAATTAGTGACCAGTATTTGCTGCTAATTAATTCATTTTGTCTTAGTTTTAATTAATTTGATTTGTTGTTAATTGTTTCTTTTTCCTTAATTAGCACCCAAACAATAATGAGACACAAAAAGAGCAGCCACATGACCAGCTAACTGCAGTATCTGAAAATAAGGAAAGATGAAGGTCTCATTGAGGTCTCAGTAAGGTTGATCTGCTCAGGTCACCAAAGAATTCTGCCGATGTTCTTAGGCAAAACAGAAAATTTTTCATACTTCTTCTCAAACCAAGGGGGTGCGATGGTAAAATGAATCGCGAAGTGCTGATATATATATATTGAATCTATTGAAATAGTTTTACTGTCAAATAATGCAAAGAGTACACGGCCCGTGTTTTGCCCTAATTCTGGGCTCATCAGGCGTACACACTCACTGCACCCCCTCTCGGGAATCGAACCTCAGACATCAGCACTAGAGGCAAAGCCTCTCGTGTTGCGCCACGGCATGTGGTTCGTTTATTTCACAGTATGTAGATCGGGGTATGTGTGTATATATATATATATATATATATCTATACTAATAAACGGCAAAGCCCTCACTGACTCACTCACTCACT
>JANRMT010062843.1:6958106-6989608 GCA_026402145.1 Polypterus bichir lapradei | reverse complement strand
TATATATATAACTCCTGTAGCCACAATAAATGCCTTTATTGAATAGACAAACCAGGGGTCAACAAGTTCCTTTCTACTGCAGCCACAGCCGCGACACACATAAAAAAACATCAATAATAACTCATAAACTTGCAATATTATTCAGGAAAATCGCAACATTTTACTCACCAAAAATTCAGATTATTTGTAAACAAAATCCATCCTCCTCTCTTTCCTCAAAAACAGTTCAATTACTCTGTCTTACGGATTATCCGTTTAGTTCCATCTAAACATCCCTTTCTGTCTCCATCGAATTTAATGCTGAAAGTCGAATCTGCCCTGTCGTATTTCTGGCATAAGTTTGAATTTGCTTTAGGGCTGAAAATGTCCGCTCGACAGAAGCAGTGTACACGGGAATGCTAACCGCCAAATATACCAATGTGAACAGCTGCCCCATGCTCTCATTCAGATTTTTCTGATGAAGGAAGCCAAGGAGATCAGTGGGAGGTTTTCCTGCAAAATCATCCATGGCATACATTACAGTCAGTTCTGTTTTTAGCCGAGACAGATCAAAAAGTGCTCCGTGGCTCTTGTGTTAAACTGGAGAAGGATGCATGTGTGAAATTTTTCTTGTATTCCCGAAACTTCTGGGGCTCGAGGAGCATGACAAACATCAGGTTTTCGTGGTCTTGAAATCTGGTCTGTGTCTGGCAAATAATATTGTCCAGAATCCTGCCATGGAATTGGCCGTAGTGCACGCAACGATCTTTCGCTTGGAGCGTTTGCGGTGCCTCGTAGAGTTCCTCATATCGGCTTCTATCCAATCAATGTGTCTGAATACTGTGACGTTGCCGTACGCCTGCTAGAGGGCCCTACTGACACCAACTCTTATTGGTTGAAGCAACAGGTTAATCGACATTTATTCTGTGTTAGTGTGCCTGCACAACGGATTGTGAAAGCCTCTCTGCCTGTCAACAAATGATGGCTGAAATGTGATTGGTTAAATGCTTTAATACGAAACTCCGCCTCCCACGGCTATCGAGCTGCAGTCTATTCTCTCTGCCTGGCAACAAATGATGGCTGAAATGCGATTGGTTAAATGCTTTAATACGAAACTCCGCCTCCCACGGCTATTGAGCTGCAGTCTATTACAGTACTGTATATGTACGAAAATACATTCCAGTTATGACCATTACGCGTAGAATTTCGAAATGAAACCTGACCAACTTTTTTAAGTAAGCTGTAAGGAATGAGCTTGCCAAATTTCAGCCTTCTACCTACATGGGAAGTTGGAGAATTAGTCATGAGTGAGTGAGTGAATCAGTCAGTCAGTGAGGGCTTTGCCTTTTATTAGTATATATATATATATATATATATATATATATATATACTGTATATATACTGTATATATAGTTTATAAAATTTTCAAAAAATGGAGTAAAAAAGGAAATCCAGACACAATGAGCAAAATAGGTTTTGCCACAAAGGAAAGAACCTAAAGCAAAGAACTCCAACAAGAATTAAAAAGCTATTAGTATATTATAATCAATATGTTTGTTTTATTGTTGTACTTATTTATTAATTTGTCGATTTATTTTTGTGTTTTTTAAATAATTGATTTACATATTTTTATATACTTTTTGTTATGTTTGTCTACGATTTAGTCATTTTGTACTGTCACTTTAGATGCATTCCGTTCCCTCTGTTCTGTGGGTGTGACATCAAGAGACAGGGCCACCCTGATGTCACTGCTGCTGAGACCTCCCTCTGGCTATGTATTAAGACAGGAAAGAGTATCTCAGCAGTAGTGCATTGTGGTTTCTTTTTCTTGGACGTACTGTTTTTATGATTTAATGTATATGCTGTCTTTAAATTCTGCTCTTCAGATTTTGATTTTTGGACTTGTTTGCCTTGAATTGCCTTTCAGACAACTCCATTTTGCTTGCTTAAGCCTTTTTGTTCTACTTTCTATTTGACTAATACATGTGTTCATTTATAAATAATTTTGGTAAGTCTTGCCTCTAAAAGCCAAAGTCTCCCTTATATGGCTGTTTTCTAAAGTTTAGCGCTTTATTTATTGTGCATTTTACACATTTAAAGTAAGCTCCCCCTATTAGGCCTGTGCAAGCTGCAGCCAGCAGGTGCCAGTAATAGGAACTCTAGTCTTGAGGTGAGCATCTTCTTCAATAAATATATTCTTAATATAATATATAATTGATACAATATAACTAACAAACTGTAAAATATTTATTAAAGTCACATTATTTACATACAAAGACAAAACAAACAATAACAGAATATGAAAACTTTAAATTTAAATCAAAAAATAAATTAACGAGCCTGGGAAGCAACTCTGTTTGGGCTATAACAATACAGCCTCCTTCAGGTTAACTTGTGAGAGATATATGAAACAATGTCCTGTTTGTAAAAAAAAAGGGTACTCTGGATCTGTGAGCAATACACCAAAACCAAGAAACCCTTCAATCTGCACTTTAAGGTTGTTTTCAACATTGTGGATCATAAGGAAAAACATCCTCATCAATTAATTATCAAAACAGAACCAATTCTTGTAGATCATGTCCATGACTGTGCAATCCATGATTTGCGGGTTTGTTTTCATGTGAAACCCTGTATGGGGGAATGCTGTTACATTTTTAACTGTGAGATATCACATAAATGGCCGAGGCCTGAAAGAACTGTCAAACTGAGCAGGAGTGAAATGTATTCTGGGAAAGCTGAAGGGTGAAGCAGAGCCTTAGAATGTTTCATATGGCCAGTCTGTTTGCAGCTTGATTTTTCGATGGAATCAACCTTGCACTTGACAGTGTGAAAACTCTCCTGTGTTTTGAGGAATTGTAAAAATGCTAGCAGCTTTACTAGCAAGCAGTAAACCAAGTGTGTCAGTTTAATTTTGGCAATAAAGAAGGGAGAGAGTTGTCATCTTTTATTAGAAGTTGCATTCAATAAAAGTCTGAATCCAGTTTTTAGTTAAATTTTTAGTGTTGATCAATTGGTGCTTTGTTGCAAAAATATTTGGTTCATTTTCTGCCATTCTGACACTTTGAGGTGTGACGCAGACATTTAAATGGAGCTTGCTGTCTGCCTAACTGTTTAACACTTTCCAAGGAGCTCTGTCTCCAGCAAGAAATCTTTCCTTTTACTTTTATGATTAAGGATATTGTGGTCTATGGCCGGCTTGTCATCACGGCCAATACCCACACGCTGCCAGATGGAGCTCTCCCTGCAGCATGGAGGTGCCCCGGATGCCAGCAGGGAATCATGGACTATGGAGTGTTCCCTTACAAACCTGCTGGATACCCCAGGGGCCAACAGAGGACGCTGCAGGAAGGCATAGAGAGTCATATGTGCCCTATAACTCGGAAGTGCGTCATAGACAAAGCGACAGCAGAAGTGACGTACTTCCGGGATGAAGAAAATGACTTTTTATCTGACCCAGAAGTGATAAGGATCACATAAACTGGGGATTGGAACACTTCCGGGTCAGGGACTATAAAAGGACTGTCACAGCTCCCAGATGACGAGCTGAGCTGGGTGGAAGGGTGGCAACACTTCTGGGAGTGGAGGATTTGTTTATTGTGATTATTGTAGTATATTGAATGAGTATTGTGGAGAGGAGGGTGCTTGGTGCACTGTTGTGATAACCCTAATAAAGTCAACTATTGAACTTTTACTTGGTGTCTGACGTTTGATCAGAGGGTTCAAGGGAGCGATAACGCCCCCTATCTGTCACAATATGCAACCAATATCTGGGAAACTGGGCTGTCTGGGAACTGTTATCTGGGACTGAATTAAGTCTTCATTGACCCATCCCGATTGTTTAATTCTTTATATTGTTTATATTTTATGCTATTTGTTATGCAAATAAATATAAATTTTAAGTAAAAGCTTAAACTCAGTGTGTTTGTCCGATTATTGATTACTGGCATAGCCAAGTGCTGATTGATCATTCCTTGTTTAGTTTCGGCCCCTTAAGGACATGAAGGACGCTTAATGTAATTTTCTTTGGTGATAAACAGGATTGAAATAAAGGAATGAAAATAAAAGACAGTCCAAGTCAGTGAACAGCCTGCCATAGCAGTTCCTAGTGTTGAATATGCGGGTTGCAGAAAGGACAGTGAGACAGGTACGAGGTTACAGATAACAGTTGTATAGCTAGTTTGGTAATTTCTTCCTATACCCCATTAGGAAAACCACCTAAGAGGTTATACTGGTGCCTTTTACGTTAGGTGCATATCATGGATAATCTAATAAAAAGAATAAACATATGAACCTAATAATAATAATAATAATAATAATACAGTCTCTTCTTTCATCTTCTCACACCACTTTTCCTGGTAAGGATTACAGTGATAATACAGTAATAAAAATATAAAGAAAGATTATCCCTGTGCCAGGATACATAAAAAACTTGATAGGGTGAAGATGTATGATGTTAATTAGCAATATATGGGCAAACCCACAGACAGCACTGTGGCGCAGTGGTAGCGCTGCTGCCTTGCAGTTAGTAGACCCGTTCGCTTCCCGGGTACCTCCCTGTGTGGAGTTTGTATGTTCTCCCCGTGTCTGCATAGGTTTCCTCCAGATGCTCCGGTTTCCTCCCACAGTCCAAAGACATGCAGGTTAAGTGCATTGGCGATCCTAAATTGTCCCGAGTGTGTGCTTGGTGTGTGTGTGTGCACGCCCTGCGGTGGGCTGGCGCCCTGCCCAGGCTTTGTTTCCTGCCTTGGGATTGGCTCCAGCACGCCTGTGACCCTGTGGTTAGGATATAGCGTGTTGGATAATGGATGGATGGATGGGCAAACCCAAGCCCCTGTAACACCTCTTATCACACTATGGTAGAATGAATGGTGCTGTGGGAAAGCAAATCATGGAGAGGCTGGTTTTCTTTAGTCATGACACCCTTTAATGTTGCCGTTATCCTCTTTCCAGCATCAGTCCTGAAATGCAACTGACCTTATTTTAAATTTATTCAGATGTCTGGTATCCTCTGAGTTACTTACACTCCTGTGATAACACAATATGGGAGTTGCCATGTACTTCAAGAAGAATTCATTAGCATGGAGGAGAACTTGATAGCAAAGCAAACTTTTTTTTATGAAATAATTCTGTTTTATTTGGATGAATATTTCATGACAGTTCTAGAGAAAGCAACACCTAATACACCAGCATGAATTTACACAAAATACTTTTACATGTGTTGCAGTTTTTTTTATCAAATTTTATCTCTCTATTATTATAATAAAAAAATCCTAGGATGAGACAAGATTTTTTCAGAGAGATACTTTCACATCCTGCAAGATAAGACTTTGTGCCAGGAGATTTAACCACGCCCGGGGCCAGAAATGAAAGGCAAAGAGTAGATGACAAAGTAGAACATTGTAAAGAATTCAAAGATGTTGGTGCAATACATATGCAGAGCAGGTTAGAGATAATGAAAGTTGTAAAATTCAAAAGTCTCAAAAAATTATAGTAAAGATCGCAAACAAATGGAAATTATTACTCGTTGAAATAACGGAACAGCGAAAAGAGGTTGAATATATTGTTTGGATTTAAACTTTAAGCTGGAGACTTGTAGATCGTCTAATTCATGTTGAATATCAGGGAAAAGTAGTGTTTTTTCCCAATGAAAAGATGTACCCGCGAGAAGTAAAAGATTTGTTGTTTGGTGAAAGTGAAAACCATACACGCAAGCAGCAGAGACACGAAGTGGCTGGTGCATAGCACAGGCTGGGGGGGGGTTTCAGTGAGCGAAGCAAGCAGGGTGCAAAGCCCCATCACTGTAAAAAATTATTTTTACTTTTTGTTGTCATAACTCTTAATTATTTGTCAAGTCAATCTAGAATCACCAATGCTGTTAAGATAACCTAAAAATGTGTTGTTTTTGTCTTGGAAACTTACATTACGTTTTTAATTAATTGAAACAAATTATTATTTTATATTGGTTCCACAATAGGCATTCGTTAATTGTGCATTTGTGTCATCACGTTGCCGCATGCGCAGCTGGAATGCTAAAAAACATTTCACGTTTAAGGAGGAAGCGCCATTTTATTTCGAAGTCAAACCTGTAAGTACTGTATCCTGGTTTAATAGTAAGTAGAATGTAGTATTTATCATTTTTGGAACAGTTTCAGTTTTTATTCCATAGTGAAGAAAATGAAAAATGCAGCTATCTTTAAAATTATTAACACTAGAACTGCCACGCGCTTTTTTTCCAATAGTAAAACCGCCATGGAGTCGCGGGGCAGAGAACTACTTCAGTATTCATTAGTTAAACGCCAACACATTTATTTCAGCTGGGCTCTTAAAAGAATACACAGTAAAGTAGAAACCTATTTTTATGGTGACATGTTACATAACTTTTGTGCGTCTGCATGTGTGTATTTTAAAATTTTGCACTCCATCATTTTACTGGGAAAGAGAACGAGCAGCTTTCCCAAGTTGATTTTCGGCACGGATAAAGCCATTTCAGTATTAAATTGTAAAAAGCAAAATTACAGTTTTCAATTATCTGGAAGCATGTAATATTAAGTCAAAGCAATATGTTTCTGTAAAGTGAATCGTTCATAAAATTACAGCATTACTTTAATATTTCATGGATTATATCGGCAAATGTTAGGCAGCATGATGTTCCAGGTATCGTGCTCTATACATCACCAGCTCGTAATAATTTTTGCGGCTGGCGTGCATTGGATTCAATGTTACTTTGCTACTTGTGTTTTCTGCTCTGCCTTTACACGTTATTAGTGTCTTGCAGCTCCCGTCTCGTTTTGTTTTCTATTTAGTGCGGGGAAGTCACTATATCTTTAGGGCAAATAACTTACTTGCCATGCTAAGTCAGTGCTTGAAGTTGAACAATTTAGTGGTATTGCATCCTAACGTGTCGGCTTCTTCTTCCTCTACACACCTATATAACGTGATGCGTTATGCACTTTACACAATTAACTTTGGGATAGGGAGTTCAGAGTGCATACAGATACACATTAACTATGTCAGTTTCTCCATTGGAAGTGCGATAGTTCATCCAAAGTGAAACAGCACCTGTATCAGTCCACTTCTGGCGATGTTCACAGTGATGTGATAATACTGTCACCAGTGACTTGTTTCAAATTGCCCGTGAAAGGCTCACACGAGTTGCACGGTCTTTTTCTTTGCAATCGAGTGTGATCTTGCTCAAAATAGGGGATAGTATTAGCAGGGGCGGCCTTAGGCATGTGCAAACTGTGCACCTACACAGGGCCGCCAAATCCCAGGGGCCGCCACGCCAGTCCATTTATTGAATACTAGCAAAATACCCGCGCTTCACAGCGGCGAAGTACTGCCTTAAAATTTTTATTAAGAAGAAAATTAAACCTTTTTAAACTGAGGGAAAATATACCAATAATTATTTGTTAAGGATCTCTTTGTATGCCACATTGTCATTTCGGCCCTCCGGTTGTAATATGACCAACCTGTGTGCTGAGCTTACTCTTGAGCATGTAACGTACAGTTGGCCATGTGAAAAGTAATCTTGCCTCAAATCTCACAGCTTGGATTGCTGCTGTCATAATCGGTTTGAGTTTCATGGTTTGTTTCAATTACGACAGTATTTGCAGGACTTGTGTTGAAGTGACATTTGGCATCTGTCAAGCGTTGTAAGCATACAACCGGTTTCATCGATAACTTCACATCCAGCTTTTGAGAGTTTAAACATTTCTAAACATCAAAGTGTCCACTACTGAAATCGTCACCTGTGAATCTAAGATATTTAAGAGGCATTGGCGGTTGTCCAAAGATGTAAAATATTTGGCCATTTTGGTACACTTGAAAGCGACAACCGAACAATTCAGCGGCAGCCATCAACTCACATGCTGAACCATAGGTGAAGGGCTTAAGCGTTTCACTCTTATAGTGCTCCTGTGTAGTATAATTATCTCCTGTACCGTCATCAGTCCACACCTTGAACCTGTCCCAGTCATTCAATACATAAGACACAATATTCCTCCGGATATCAAGAGTGAGCCTGATATGGCCGTGCAATATGTAACAAAGAGAATGGAAAAGGCAGGTGCCATCTCCGGGCATGGAAACCACTCGGTAAGTGACAGTTCTTTGATCGATGGTGATCACCTCGATAGACATGTTAATAGGGGTATGGTTGAAACGATAAAGGAAATGGGTATCTGAACAATGTAAAGTAAGTCTAAAATACCAACACAATAACTATAATCGTAATAAACGAACAATAAAACAGCGGAGAAGCCGTGGATTAAATAAAAAGGTTGTAGTTATCAGCAGGGAGACGTGAATCCCGTGGCGAAGCAAGGAATGGAATGTAGAGACCGGAGCGACGGACGGCCTTATATAGACAGGCAGCCAACAACGTGGGAAGCGTTGGGATGAGGGACCCAACGCCGCCTCACATGGTGACCGAGCTGCAGGCTATGGACATATATATGTACGCAAGTAGGATTCAGTTACCAAATTTTTTTAAGATGGGCCCATAAGTAACAAAGACCGTTGGAAAGTTCAATATGGCGGCCAACAGTGGTGTCATACCACTGAAATAAGTACGTACATTGGTTTCGGTTAGAGCAGGGAAGCCGCTTACCAAATTTCGTGAAGATGGGGCCATAAATAAGAAAGTTCAACATGGAGGACGTTGTCGACCGTTCCGTGTAGAATTTCGAAATGAAACCTGCTTAACTTTTGTGAGTAAGCTGTAAGGAATGAGCCTGCCAAATTTCAGCCTTCTACCTACACGGGAAGTTGGAGAATTAGTGACATTGGAAAGTTCAATATGGCGGCCGACAGTGGCATCATACCACCGAAATAAGTACGTACATTGGTTTTGGTTAGCGCAGTGAAGCCGCCTACTAAATTTCATGAAGATGGGGCCATAAATAAGAAAGTTCAACATGGAGGACGTTGTCGACCGTTATGACCGTTACGCGTAGAATTTCGAAATGAAACCTGCTTAACTTTTGTAAGTAAGCTGTAAGGAATGAGCCTGCCAAATTTCAGCCTTCTACCTACACGGGAAGTTGGAGAATTAATGACGTTGGAAAGTTCAATATGGCGGCCGACAGTGGCATCATACCACCGAAATAAGTACGTACATTGGTTTCGGTTAGCGCAGGGAAGCCGCCTACCAAATTTCATGAAGATGGAGTCAGCCTTCTACCTACACGGGAAGTTGGAGAATTAGTGACGTTGGAAAGTTCAATATGGCGGCCGACAGTGGCATCATACCACCGAAATAAGTACGTACATTGGTTTCGGTTAGCGCAGGGAAGCCGCCTATCAAATTTCTTGAAGATGGAGTCAGCCTTCTACCTACACGGGAAGTTGGAGAATTAGTGACGTTGGAAAGTTCAATATGGCGGCCGACAGTGGCGTCATACCACCTAAATAAGTACGTACATCGGTTTCGTTTAGCGTAGGGAAGCTGGCTACCAAATTTCGTGAAGATGGGGCCATAAATAAGAAAGTTCAAAATGGAGGACGTTGTCGACCATTATGACCGTTACGTGTAGAATTTCGAAACGAAACCTGCTTAACTTTTGTAAGTAAGCTGTATGAAATGAGCCTGCCAAATTTCAGCCTTCTACCTACATGGGAAGTTGGAGAATTAGTGATGAGTGAGTGAGTCAGTGAGGGCTTTGCCTTTTATTAGTATAGATAAAACAGAAAGAGAAAATAACGACACAGCTAAAAACGCACCGGCAAATCCCAACAAAAGTTAAACGCTTGTTGTCTGAGAGGCGGAGTTCAGTCATCAGGAGGACAGACTTAGATGCTGTCTTCCGCTGAGCGAAGTACTGTGGGTAGCAGGAAGAAAGAGAAAGCATGGTTGTTTTCTAAGTATTTGTACTTCACAAAGTTGGAGAGTTCCTTAGAAATATTGTGCGTCAAGTGAAGCAACGTAAGTTCTGTTCGTTTGTTTTTCGTTTGTGTTATAATAGTTATGCTTGTACAGTGGAACCTCGGTTTACGAGTGTTTTGCAAGACGAGCTAAAATTTTTAATAAATTTTGACTTGATAAATGAGCGAGGTCTTGCAATACGAGTAGTATGGATACACTTTGTCTGCTGAGCGGGTGTGTGTGTGTCTCGCTTGCTCGCGCGCGCGTGTGTGTGTGTGTGTGTCTCTGCTACAGCGCTAGGAGACTGCGATTGCTTTGAGATGCTCTTCCACGTGTGTCATCCCGTTGGGTGGAATCCCACAAGAGTTTAGAAACTCATTCAAACCAGCCATGATTCTTTTCAAAGGTAAAGTGCAAGTTAATTTGTTTTATGTATTTTTACTTTATATTTTGTATTAATCATTTTTATATGAATAGTTTTAGGTTGTGGAACGAATCATCTGAGTTTCTATAAGATTTGCAACGTGATTTTTCTTTATGTGTAATTTGAGAACTAAGAATAGATCTACTTTATTTTTTATTGTAGACCACACACACCCTCACTGTCATATGTACAGCTATATCTGCAAATTAAAGGTTTGGATTTGAAATCTACCTTCTAAGTGTTTTTATGGACACTCTACTGCAAATGCCAACTATTCCTGTACAGCCAGAAGAAATCCTTTAGTTGTTTCTCTATTTCACTTGTGTCATGAACACGAGGCGGCTATGCAGTGTCCGCAACGGACATGGCCATCCACCGTGCATGAGATACCATATTGACATTGGCAGGCAAAGGGGCCACCGATTCTTCCTCTGCCCAGGGCCGCCACAAGTCTAGAGCCGCCTCTGTTATTACTTACATTAGCAGCTTTCCAAAGTTTGTTTCCAGACTTTGTTGGGCTTATTTGACTTTCACTGCGCCAAACGACTTTAGAATTTCCTCTAGGAGAACTTCTTATCAACAGTTATGTCTGTTCATGCTTATAACGCATTTCTGTATAAAATGTGCCAAGTGGCTGGATCCATTATGTGACATTCTGCATGTTCTCGTAATGGGAGTTTCATGTTATAAACTGAATTCCAGTTTTAAAAAGTAAATAACAATAGCATGTTAAAGTTGTTTACATCTAAAAAATACAAATCACTGAAAAGTGGCTTTTTTCTTGACTTCCATTTTTGCAGACTTAGAAGTAATTTATTTTCAATTAATTGTTTGGGCTCATTCACTCTCTGCTGATAAGATTTCTGAACATTGTATGAAACATTAGGACACACAGTATTTGTCATTTAGAAACCACTAGGAGTTCCATATGTAGGATAAACTTTATATATTGAAATTACCTATTTTTTTGCATTTGCTCTCCCTCAAATGAGGATTTAGTTTGAGTTTGCTTCTGCAATGAAACTTCCCTTTTACACTATTTTAGTACAAACTAACATAAACATTATTTGTTTTTAAATTGAGTATTTCAAGTTCAGGTTAGGTTATGATTGCCATTTAGTGTATAGCCATTACGGTAACTTTTTTAAAAGTAAATTCATTGGTATTCTGTAACTGTATCTGTTTGAATAGATTTAAAGTAGCTTTTGTTGCACATTAAAGTGTGCTAATGTTTGTTTTTTGTTTTTTTTTTTCTCCAGAAACTTCACATTGCACTGGATCAGATAGACTGGGTGCCTTATGTTTTGGACCTGTAAGTTCTGCACGTTTTCTTCAGGAAATCATCGTATAATAATAAGACATTATAAAGTGAAGCATGGACAATATGGGCGGTCTTGTCCTTTGCCATGTATATTCATAGACTATCCCTGTACATTCAGAACTCAAGTTGCTTTAAAAAGACATCTTGGGTCACAACATGAAAGATGTTTAGACTCTAAGCCAGTACACACACAGTTGCTGTGTAGTTTGTGCAATTTTTGCGAACCTTGCAACTTGACCAAGTACTTTGTTCACTTAGGAAGGCACACCATAAACAAAGAAAGTGTGTTCTGCCCCTTTAAACACTGTTCCTTTGTCAGATGTGTATAACACTTTTAAAGCTCACAGGAGCAGATATCATCATGCCTCTAGTATAGAGGATTTAAGAACTGAGTTTGTATGGGCATGAGGATATTAGTGTAGTTGTAGAACCTGAATACGCCACAATCGATCTTGATAGACCATTTGTTGAAGAGAATGAACTCCAGGAAGATGTTAAGGAAGACTCAATAAGGCACAGTCTTGCTTCCTTGTTTTTACGAATGCAAACAGTTATGCATGTTTCTAAGTCAGCAATTCAAGAGATAGTGGAAGACCTTTATCAAATTAGCCTTTTAGCTCAAGATTCTATCCATAGGTCAATTAGAAATGTATTGCAACAACATAAATGTAACCTTGATAGCTCTGTACTGACTTTGGTGTCTGAGATTATTCAGAAAACGAATCCATTAAGTGCACTTTCAAAAGGTGGTCCTCTAAACACAACTCATAAAAGGTCCGCTTTCTATAAAGAAAATTTCACAATCATTGAACCTGTTGAGTTCATCCTAGATGCTGCTAGAAAGAGAAACTTAATGTGCCAGTATTAAATGTTTTCACAGAGTTACTAAATCGAAATGAAGTCCTTGATAAAGTTCTGAGTGAAAGTATTTCAAACTCACCAGCTGGTCATTATAGATCCTTCCATGACAGTACGATTTGGAAAGAAAACAAACTCCTTGCTGGAGATGAATTTCACATTGCTTTGGGATTTTATATTGATGATTTTGAAATATGCAACCCTTTAGGTACTTCCAAAAAAAACACAAGATTTGTAGTGTTTATTGGGTGCTTGCTAATTTGCCTGTTAAATACAGAGCATCCCTGTCCTCTATCTATCTTGCAACCCTGTGTTACAGTAGTGATATCAAAGCTTTTGGGTATGGTAGAGTTTTAAGCCCTCTTATTAAAGATATTGAACTGCTTGAAAATCAGGGTGTTTTTGTTCAGAGACTGGGTGCAACTGTTACTGAAACCATACTTTATGTATCCTCTGATAACTTGGGTGCACACTCTTTAGCTGGGTTTCAGGAAAGTTTCAATACAGACAAATTCTGTAGGTTTTGTTTAGCAAGTCGGGTGGACATACAAGCTTGTGAAGTAAGAAGTGGACTATTTCCCCTCAGAACCCAACAGTCTCTTGATAAATGTGTATCTGAACTGCAGCATAATGAAAGTTTGAAAGGTTTTGATGGTGTAAAGAGGGAATGTGTGTTGAACAGACTGTCTAATTTTCAGACATCACAAGGATTCCCTCCAGACTTTTTGCATGATCTCTTAGAGGGCATAGTTCCAGTTGTGCTGAGTTTTTGTTTAAATGATTTAGTTTCTAGCAAGTTCTTTACATTAGATGACTTGAACAGTGTGATTCAGACATTTCCTTACAAATTTGCTGATAGTGTTAACCGACCTCAGAAAATACCAAAAACATTTAATGTCAGTAGATCACAGATACAGTCGACCCTTGACATACGACCGGCCTGACATACGAACAACTTGATTTATGACCAAAATTTTTGTTTTGATTTATGACCAACATCTTGCGTTACGACCCGAATGCGGTCACGTGTATCCACTTGTGCGATTGTAAACAAACAACCGAGAGCATTCGTAAGTTGGAGCCCAGATACATGTATTTGTGGACGTAATTTCGGTCAGTGCAGTGATTTATCTATATATATAATTCACTAAGACCATGGCAAGCAAGACGCATAATTGCTAAGGAAGGAAGAGAAGGTAACGAAGGTAAAGAAAGCGATCACAATCGAAACGAAGAAGGAAATTGTGCGGAAATATGAGAGTGGTTTCATGTGACCGATCCCGCTAATACCATATACACTCATGTACCATGCACCCTCGTGTAAGACGCACACCCTAATTTTTACAAAGAAAATTGCGAAAAAAGTTTTGCCCCGTGTACGATGCGCGTTGTGATTGTATAGGAAACGTTTAGAAAGAGAGCGAGCACTGTCGTGCGAGTGGGCGAGCAAGCGAGCGAGAGAGAGAGCGCGAGTGGGTGAGCAAGCGAACGAGAGAGCGCGCGCGAGTGGGCGAGCAAGCAAGCGAGAGAGAGAGTGCGAGGGGGCGAGCGAGCGAGAGAGAGCGTGAGTGTACGAGCGAGCCCAAGCAGAAGAAGTTTCCTTGTGTATGACGTGCACCTGATTTTCTAATGCTAATTTTTGTGAAATAAATACGGTATGTACATCATATCGAAATCCACCATCTCGATAATTTTACAAAGAAAAGATTTGCATAAGGAGGCTCCTTCTAAACAATAACCACCTTGCGTTTCATTCTCCTCCTCCTCCCTTCCTGCAGCCCAAAGATGTTAAATTAAATGGTGAGTACAGTATGAAATTGTTGTTTCTGGTAGGCTAGGCACTTTTTATAACTTTTTGGTTAGTACATTAGAAAAATTATTGGTGTTTTGGTAAATTATGCACATTATACAACCCTTTTTTATGAAAAGGTTAAGTAAGTGTTGCAGTGGGAGGTTCGGAACGCATTATGGGTATTTCCATTATTTCTTATGGGGAAAAATAGTCTTGACTTACAACCAACTTGAGTTACAACCAGCCCTCGCAAACAAATTGAGTTTGTAAGTCAAGGGTCCACTGTATCTGCTTCAAGAGGTATTTCCAGAGTTAAAGTTGCGGCCCAAGCACCATTATTTAGAACATTACCCATATCTTATTCGGCACTTTGGTCCCTTACTGGAGTTTTGGACAATCCGCTTTGAAGGCAAGCACAGTTTTTTTAAAACGGTTGTGAGAGATGTGAACATTTTCAGAAACATACTGCTCACTCTGTCCACACATCATCAGCTCCTCCTTGCTTACCATCTTGAAATGCCAAGTATCTTTAAGCCACCCTTATAGGTGGTGAAATTCACAAATGTTTCTCTAAATATTCTAGAGATCTCCACAAAAACAGCAATTTAAAGTAAATATAAGAATGTGGAGTCTGTTGGTCTAACCTCTGCTGTATCCTTACATGGCACAAAGTACTCTGAGGGTATGTTTGTGTCTTTTGGTCACAAAAGCGGGCTGCCTAACTTTGGAAAAATAGTTAAAGTGCTGATTATTTTTCAGAAGGCCTCATTCATTGTTGAACCTTATAAGGCATGGTATGTGAAACACCTCAGATGCTTTGAATTATGAAAAGGAGAGTTCTCTGATATCATTATCGCAGATCCACAGGACCTGAATGACTACAGCCCACTTTCATCATACACCATCCAAGGAAAAAAATTCATCTCTCCAAAGGCATTTCTGGTCCACTGGAACACAGCACAATAGTTACAGTAAGCGATTGATATTGTTAAACTTTGATCATGTTATGACCAAAAAAGAAAAAAAAAAAAATCTTCTCCCGGTTTCACACATTTTTTTTTAAATAAAATATCAGCTAACCATTATGTGGTGTTTGTTTAATCTTTAGATTTGGGTGTAGTGTCATTGAATGAATATGTTAATATCTATACAGTAACTTTTCTCTTTACAATTTCTTCAGAAGCCATGTTGTTCCGAGTTATCATTGCCCCGATGACATTAGAAGAGTTTCACTTGAAAGCCTTCCAGACACAGTAGATGAGCAGGTCGCCATATTGCGCAAAGAGCTGAGGTTGGAAGGTGTTTTGGTCCTGCAATTTGAAGACCCAGCTTTCCAAAATGAACTGTGTAACTTAACCAACATATCTGACCTGCCTGAAGGGAGGGCAACGCTGAAGATAATACAGAAGACCACTCCTCTGTCTTCAGTTGACTGCCATCTCTCTGACTCATCTTTAGACACTGCCAGCTTAGGCACCTCTTCAGAAGACTCACCTTGCAGTTATCTTCGAGAGTGGCCAGATACATTTGTCATTCCAACTTTCTCCTCTGATGTTGAACTCAAACTCAAGCAAGGGAATGAATCTTATTTAAATAACGGCTCCCTCTTAAATGTATCAAAAGACATGAAAACTGACATTCTTGACAAGTTGGCAGAATCTATGTATGCCATCAAGGCATATCCAAATGGAGAGCAATATAATGTTGTTGCAAAAGCCCTGGTAGAGAAGCATCCATGTTTGAAAGAGCCTGGGACATCATGTGGATGGTATGGATGGAAGTTAAGCCTGAAATTTAAAATGGGAAATTTCAGGCAGAAATTACGCATTGCTAGATGTTCAGAGCTCACTGTTAACAGGTAGAAAAGGTCAGCATTGGGGGAAAAAACTCGAATGGTTAAGAAGTCTAAGAAATCAGAGGTGAATTTTCTGCCTGACCGCCCACGAGGAAAACATTTTAACAGTTTTGAAACAGAAAGAAGTACATTGGAGTTTGAAATGAAGAAAAGAGTGGTGGACTGGAAGCAAGTCGATGCCCTTATGGACAGTACATTTTCTTTGAGGAGAAAGGAAGTGATTGAGGAGGAGCCCTTGGTGAAAGAAGTGATGATCAGGTGGCCTGCTTTGTTTACGGAAAGACAGGTTAGTATCCTCTTTGTGAAACTTGGTTTTGTCAACAGTTTACTGCACTGCAATATAAATAATTAAGATTGTTAAACTACTTGCCAATCTCAAAACAAACTGCTTTGATTTTTTTTCTGTATCTTCTCAGCACAAGGCTAATATATATTCATATTGTATGTTTGCTGTTTGATCAGATTGCAGCAGAATTTCGACGAATAGTATCTGCAGACCTTAAGAAAACCTTTTTTGATGGCCTTGACAAATACCTGCCAGGACTGCTGAGGCTGTATCGTGCAAGAGACTCGGGAATTGAAGAACTCAGAAGCCTTGTCCAGTCTGTTGATGTTGATGTAAGCATTTATAATATTTTACTTTGGTTCTGGTATTTGTACTTAGATTTCAAAGCTCAATTTATTACTGAATGCAGTTTAGAAAAAAAAATCAGAATAGATGACATATGTTACTTTGATCAATGAAATCCAGTGTGTCAACCAATAAACAATCTGATAAATTTGTTTTTCTGAAATGGGTACCACTCAAATTAATTGTGATCACTAGATGATCAGAATGTTCAGATCAGTGTCTTTGTTGCAGAACTCAAACCAGCGTAAGCGAGCCTTTGTCCTCCTTGGCCTTCCTTATTTCCTCAGAGAGATGTCTGCCAAGCTTGTCAAGATCTGTGAGGTACATGGGCATATCATCATTGCTGTCTGCTTTATCCATTGTTAAATATGTCACATGTATATGGTGTCTGTGCTCAGCTTTGATTGTTTTTATGAGGGAACTGGTGGTGAACATTTTCTTCTTTGGTATGACACAGTTTGGTAGATCAGGCTAGACAATGTTTTATCACTAAATCTGGAAACAGCTCATTGGGGGTTTTCTCCTTAGTTTCTAACCTGCCTAGACATGCAGTTTGACAAGTTTATGTAATAAGCTTGCTTTTATATCAAGTAGCAGATTAGACATACAGAATAGGGTGCAAACCTCTGTTAATGAAAGGTATTCAGAGGTTGAACAAAATAAATAATATGGGTTATCGGGATTTTGTTTAATGCTCAGATACTTCCAACAAAAGACAAATTTAGTGATTTTATTTTCAGCCAACACTTTTTAAAATTTCTGAATACTTCAAAAATATGCATTTATAAAGCATACTCAAACTGCTCCTAGGAGAGTCCCTACTTACAATATTGTCCATTTTAATACTGTAAATAGGAACTCCATCTCCATTTAACTAATTGTTACACTTTAGGACCAAATGATTTAGCCATGTCATATAGAGGGGCTGCATACTTATGTAATCTGTTTTGTTTAAAAATTGTAATAAATTTAAGCCAACTTGGAGAAACTTCTGACTTTCACATGAAAGAATCTTTCTGTTGATCAGTGTCAAAAAAGTCAAATGAAATTCACTGTGATTTATTGTTTTAAGACAAGAAACATTCCAAGGGGGTGAATACTTTTTATAGGCATTTTAAATTTGGATTTGAAATGAAACAGCGACTGGGTGCAACTGCCAATTACCTCCTCACTTTGCTAATTTCCTCAGTCTGGTAAAAGTCAGTTTCACTAGACCATACAGTTTTTTTCTAAAACTTATGTTATAATCTTGTAACCTTGTCTCAAGTTGTGCTGGTATAGTATTGCATTGTGTCTCCTATAGTGTTTCATGTATCCTAAAGAGTTCCTGTTACTTGTAAGTAGATTTTTTTTATTGGTATTTGTTTCATTCACAACACTCATTCATACATGTGTCAAGATGCTGGCTTTTGACTGTCTTTTTTCAGCCAGATGATTACCTCATGATGGGCTGCTTCTTTGGCATTGATCTCTGGTTCCTCATTTTGCAACCCTAATCAAAAGTGATGTACCTAGAGACTTTTAAAAATATTTTGGCCAGTTCTTTATGCTTCAAATAATGATGAAATTATACACTTCTGCTTAAAAACATTTGAGCTGTTAGTCTTCAAATGAGTTTTGGTCATTTGAATATGTATTAAAAGTATTTACCTAATATAATCATAATCCCCTTTACATTAAAGCTGCAACTTGGCACTTACCGTAGATCCCGGAATACAAGCCGACCCGGTATATTAGCCGATCCCCTTCTCTACCTACTAAATTACATGTATTTGCCAATGACCGGTATTTAAGTCGACCCCCTTCTCCAAGCAAAATTTTCTAAATTTCCTTAAAAGTGTCTCTTCGGGTATATTTATAATGTTTATCGGCGAGAATTTGAGACTGCCGGCATTTTTGATGGAAACCAGGAAGTGATTGCGGAGAAGTTTGGTAAATTGGAACCTTTGTGTTGAAACTATATACGCAAATACGGTACATCGGCGGGTGGATTTCCGGAGACTTGTTATAAATTTGATTAACTTAAATACGCAATACAGTGGACCCTTGACTTACGAACTTAATTCGTTCGCAAAGGCTAACCCATAATGCGTTCTGAACCTCCCATTGCAACACTTACTTAACCTTTTCATAATAAAAAACACCAATAATTTTTCTAATGTACTAACCAAAAAGTTATAAAAAGTGCCTAGCCTACTTCGATTAGGCTAGGAACATGGTGGCGCGCATGGTCACAGCGGATCAAGGCTCTCCTTTTCAGTGCACTTTTTTGTTGTTTTTGTACTTTTTTTTTTGTCCTTGTTTGTGCACGATCGGTTCGGCGAACATCCGCTACACCATTCAGAACCTTATAGACATCGGAGTCCAGAGCCAGACATCTGTTTTGAGTGTTTTTCATCACACGCACAACATCCCAGACAACATAGCGAGACCAGCGGGCTCTCCGTGGTTTGTTGTCGGGTCTAGGAGACGACACAGACGGAGGAGGGAAAGAAAGCAGAAGCAGGGCCACAGATGCGGCGTTATGCTAAGGCTAAAAAACAACCATACAAGCCCTATACAGAACTTTTTTCTGCACTGAAGGAGCTGCTTTTAATCTCATTGTAGATGCGTATAGTGACAGTAAAAGGCGTTCTATTCTAGAAACAATTTCATACTGTACTCACCATTTAATTTGACATCTTTGGGCTGCAGGAAGGGAGGAGGAGTAGATATTTCCACACAATGTCCATCTTCGTTTCGAAATTACATCCACAAACACATGTATCTGGGCTCCGACTGACGCTACTAACGCTCTCGGTTGTTTGTTTACAATCGTGCAAGCGGATACACGTGACCGCATCCGTTTCGTAACGCAAGATATGGATCGTAAATCAAAATAAAAAATTTTATTTTAAACTTCCCGATAACTTATTATAAATTTTATTAATAAAATCAACAACTAAAACACTTTTTTGAATAAATTCTTTATTTAATTTAAAGTACCGGCATGCAAGGTTACTTCTTCATCTGAAAGATGGCTCTGTGGTTTCGTCATTATTTACTTCCGTATTCATCGGCAAAACCGGCATTGCGCTGGAAATCTTGAATCTGAAATGATACTCGTTGTATAAACCGACCCCCAAACTCCAAGCCAAAAATCTAGGACGAAATTCTCAGCTTGTATTCCGGGATCTACGGTAGTAGTCATAGTCACTGTTTTTTAATTTAGAAACCATCTGAACGAATAAACAAAAACAGTGTTATTCTGCAAATTTGTATGCAGTGAAAGAACTTGTCATTTTAAGGCAACCAGGTCAATTTCTCAAAATGTTAATACAACATTAATTGAAAAGTTACTCTGAGTGAAATTTTAGTCAGTACAACTTAAAATTATACATTACTGCATCCAAATTTCAGTATCATAATGGTGGAGTTCACTCAAAATTGGGAGTTGACTCAGTCATTCCTGATGCTCAACAGAGTTGATATAACACATAATTTTAAGTCAGATTAACTAAAAATAATGTAGTTTTAACAAAAAGTCTTTATTTTGTTCAACCTTGAATGATTATAAATATTTGTCTGATCAGCATGGTAACTCCATTTGACATAACTTCATTTCAATACTGTGTTAACTTACTATCTGAGTTTGAGCTAGCTCAAAATTTTAAGGCAACCAGGTTACTTTTTTTTTTTTTTTTTTTTGTTAAAGCAACAAATTTTTTACAGTGTACATTATGGTCAGCATTGGTGACAGTGGTTAGTGCTTTAGTCTTAAAATTTTGGAGATTGGATTCAAATCCAGGCCTAGTCACTGTTTGAGAAATGCTTGCACGGTTTCCATGTGAATCTTTTTCTTGGTTATTACATTTACTTCTCAAGTCCTACAGATGTGTCCTAAAGATTAAATAACATCTCTGATTTGATAGAGCATAGTTTTGCCCTTTAATACACTGGCATGCCTAACAAAAATAGTTGCTGCTTTGTGACTAATGCTGCCAAAATAGGATTCAGCACCCTGTGACTCTTAAATTAGATTGAGCAGGCTCAATAAGTGAATGGGTGAACAGATTCTACATTATGTCAGCCGTCTCTCAGACTTGGCTACTGCAGTGCTTAAGCAGCAACAGTGTTGCCAATAATTATCTGACAGTCCTCATCCTAATAAGATAAAAGAACACAGTGGCATTTCATTTATTACTTTTAATATGTGTAATTGATCACCATTGAGTGAGCTGCTTAAATAATACAAGACCAATATAGGATTTCAGTTTTTATTTATGCACAATATTTTCTTTGAAGTTCCACACTACAGAGCTTTGGGAAGAGCCTGACTGTGGCTCATTAATTGCTGTCTACCTTGAAATGCCAACAATCATAATAAATCTTCACATTTATATAGCATTTTTCTCACAACTCAAAGCCCTCTCCACACTGG
Organism: Polypterus bichir lapradei; assembly: GCA_026402145.1. Lineage (NCBI taxonomy): Eukaryota > Metazoa > Chordata > Cladistia > Polypteriformes > Polypteridae > Polypterus > Polypterus bichir. The sequence continues at coordinate 6,968,466 of JANRMT010062843.1, read as the reverse complement.
GAGGACCCAGGAAGCAAGCCCACAATCTCCTTACTGCAAAGCAGCAGCACTACCTTTGCACCATTTCTTAGGGTTGGAGTTGGTACCATGGAAAGATGGCACACTTCTGTTCTTCATCCATGTGGCTGAAGTGGTTTATGTTGGAGCAGCCATTTTGCACCAGTGCGTTCACCACACATTAGCAATTAGGTGGTATAGGGGGGACAGAGAGAGCCGGGAGATGATTTAGGGGACCAAAATGGATGAGGCCCTGATGGGCAATTTAGCCAGGACATCTGGATAAACCCTACACTTTTTGAAAGATGTCCAATGATCTTTAATGACCGCAGAGAGTCAAGACCTCATTTTTATGTCTCATCATGAACAGCGCCATATTTAGAGGACAATGTCCCCATCACTGTACTGGGTTTTGGATCCACACACAGACCACTTGCTGGCCTCACCAAAACCTCTTTCACCAGCAAACCTAACTTTTCCTAGATTTGTCTCTGTTGTGGTGTGAAATATAAGTGTATAAGTTGATAAATATTTGGTACGTCTTTATTTGTAACTTAGACAAAGCAATGTAATATTAGTGTTGTATCATTGATAAAAACAGCAATAGTTTGATGTTTAAGAATCCCCCCACCCTTTTAGAACTGAGTCTTTGTAATTTTATGACAGGGTCGGGGGAAGTGCCTAAAACCAGTTTGGCAAGTGATTCTCTGCAGGACTCTCTCAATCAACCACCACAGGAAAGCCAAATTACCTAGCTGGCAAGCATCAGCTCAACAAATGGTTTTCGGGGCAGGTGTGAAAGGTATTGTGTGCCCCCATTGCTCTGAAGTATGGCTGTTTGGGATTGGTTTGAATCAGAGGCCATTCTGTACCACAACACCCTGTTGTATGAACTTGGACAAAGAATGCATAAATGTGGTTGCTTTTCCCTCCCTATCTCTCTCAAAATCATGATGAAGGAGAATCTCACACACCATGAACTGAAATGAAGACCACACTGAAAAGCACAACTCGGCAGCCACATTGAGAAAGGCATGAGGCCTGTCCTGAAGAAAGCCATAAACTGATGTCTTAACTAGAGACATTTAAAGTAACTGCAAGTCTTTGTACGGCTTGAAATTAAACATCAACATTTAACAGGTTGTGTGGTTGCCGATATTCAAATGTACTTTGATTATTATTATTATTATTATTATTATTATTATTGTTGTTGTTGTTGTTGTTGTTTTTATTATTATTGTTGTTGTTATTAATATTTTATGCATATTATCAATAATATATTATTTAAGTTATAACTTAACTCCTGCTTGTCTTTTACTCTATGTAATTGCCTGAGGTTACAGATGTAGAAAGGAAGGTGGGGAGAAGTTAAAAAGTACAATACCTTATAAACAGTGGTAAGTCTATGGGATATGAGCCATTCTGACAAAGGTTATACATTAATAATACAAAAGGGGAAAGCAGAGTAATACAGAGCTCTATAAGACAAAACAATAGACCTATCCGCGTACTAGCCAGGCCTGAAAATGCATGGATTTGGAAAGTAGCTGAGACAAGGGCTGTCTTATGAGGAGGAAAGGGAGACCATCTTATTGGCATGTAGAAAGAAGTATTTTTGATCACATACTTAGGTAGATAACCATGGAAAACACAAAAGAAGGTAGTACATTCTTTTCCTTCATCATCCATTCCATTCTTTTGAGTTATTTAGTAAAAATTGTCTCTTTCTGATGTCATGAGAGTCTCATGTTTTCTCCATGTGAATAACATTTTTTTTCAGGATCATAGATTTATTAATTATTTTTCAAATAATTCATTATTTTGTTTAGTTTTACTCACCGATATCTTGTCTTGCGGTAGCTATTTTGCTTTGACACTATCCACACAGAGTAATCCTGAAAATTACGTGTATCACGTCAATTATGCAACAGTGATGGAAACATAATTATCTGAATTTGACAGACTCCAATAATTAACTGCACATTTCCTTTTGTTATTTACTAACCTGACTTTATGGCTTTTGTTTTTTTCGATTATACTTCTTGGGTACAAATAGTCTTCAGGTTGTGATCCTTTGCCTGTATAAATGACTCCTCTCCTTATCATTCAGTTTAAATTAGCTTTCTTAACATCTAGGAATAGGATATGCTCCCAAGTGCCCCGCTGTGTCACAACCTGCATATCCAAACATTCAGACTACCACTGAAATCAGGACAGCATTCAACATACTCCATAACAATTATCTCATTCAATCACACTTTACTGTTGTTTTTATACCTACTAGATATTAAACTATTAGAAACTATCAACTGTTCCACCATATGCTTAAAATATGGAGCCAAAGCAGGCACATTTCAATGTAAAGAGGTTCTTACTGTTACTCCAATACACATTAATCACCTTTTTCCACCTTCTTTGACAAATCCAGTGTTAAACCTATGGATAATGCTAAGGATTAAACACTTCGATATATACATAGACAACATATTTTCATCTTATGAACAATTGCTTTTCAAATTTAACTTTCTAGCTATGTACCTTTTTTTTCTATATAATAATAAGAAATTATGTTAAAAGAAACCTAACCAAGTTTCCACATCTTGCAGTCATATCAATGCCAGAGACCATACTGCTTATTAATGATTATTTTTGTGATCAAATATCTATTGAAGTAACACCAGCAGTATTTCTGTAAAATAAGCAGCCAAAGAAGACACTTGTAAAGGCAGTAATAACTACAAAAACACAGCGCTATCCCCACTCTCCCATACAAAAAATTTACCCTGTTAAAAAGGTTAAAAAAAAAAAAACCAGCCTGAGCAAAACCAAGGAGGGAAATGCCAGACTGGGCCAGGATTTAGAAATCAAGAAGAGGAGAGTGACAGCAACCACTGGCTGGAATTTCTACTAGAGCACACCATTTTGAAACATATGAAGCAAATGACCTATTGATCACTCTCGCTGAGTGTTCTAGGAGATTAAGATTGAAAAATGAGACTTGCCAAGATGCAAAAGAGATAGAAGATTCAAATTTCTAGCGAGATGTTAAAAATATCTTTGCAGCTATTGTGCTTAGACAAAACAGCCTCTGCTGGATAAAAGTGAGAGAGTGAGATGAAAGGTCCAGTAAGAGAAAAAACTGAGAAAGTTAAGAGATATTAATGTGAAAAACAGTTGAGAGAAATTTAGTGAGAAAAAAACACAAAGCTGAGACTGGAGGACACTCTTAAAATATATGCAAAAAAAGGATCCTTGCCTGGCAGAAGTGACAACAGAAAATCAATAGACAGACTCATGGCAAAATGCTCTCAAGGAGTAAGAAAAGTGCGAAGAGCAATCCTAAACTGAATGTTTTGAAGACTGGAGTTCTTAGATCAAAATTAAAGACAACTAAAAATAGATTTCCAAGAGAGAGGGTCTGTTATTAGAAGTTTCCTTTGCCAACTAGAGAAAATTGGTAAAGGTCGATATGAGGCCTGGCACAAATGATCATATATAGATGTAGAGAGTTACAGAAAGCACAAAATGGATAGGAGGGAAAAGCAGAAGACGGGGAAACATTGCAACTCTGTTGGTTAATCTCGATGAAGATGGACAGCAACTGAACAATATATAAAAACATTTTAAAGAATTGTGACCCTTCTATAATTCAACTAAAGGTCTTTCATCATTTGCATTTATTGTATTTAAAATTGTTTAAAGTGCACCCAGGGCAAGGTCCATCCTGTGAGTGCTGCCATCTAATGCACTAAATTAACAGTATTTCGGAGAAAAATCTTCACACACTTCTTAGACAGCCTCAGTGTCACAATCTATTAACGGCAGTATTTGGTGTAACCCTGGACAGCATTGAAGTTCATAGAGATAAGACGATTGTAATAACCGATATTACACTACACACACTCAGACTTATCCTGTTCAAATGGGAGAATCTCAGCCCGCCATCTATAACTCACTGGGTAAATGATGTTCGGTATTATCTCAAATTATAAACAAATCTAATTCTAAGAGAGAAAATTCTTTGAAAATATGGCAAGAATTCATTAATATTATTTTAGAATAAGCAAGTTGAACCTGTGATTGGCACTTTTATGCTATTAATTGTTTGTTTATTGCTCAGGTCTTTCTCTCTTCATTTTCTTTCTCTTGGGTGGGAGTCAAATCTCAGGTGCAATGGAAAAACCTAGTAACTGCCATTTTTCTTTACATTGAGTTTTTTAGCAAGACCGCTTACCAATGAAAACATCAGATTATGCTCATCTGATTTAAATGCTGTGACTGCATGATTTAAATGGCAGGTGTTGTTGATACATGAAACTCAGGAAAAATGAAATCTAGAGATCATTAATTATAGGGAGTCACACATGTGTGCATGGGAGGCAGCTAGAAGGACCAAAAGAAGATAATTCCATGCCAGGACAAGACCAGACATGGGAAATCCTGCCTGATTCCGCTGGTACCACTTCCGGTTCTAGCCCAGTGATGTCACTTTCAGTTCCAGCCCCAAGAATATCACTTCCAGTTCTGGCACCAAGAATGTCACTTCCGGTCCTGGCCCCCCGATGACATTACTTCCACCGACCTGCTTTAAAAGCCAGACAGCCTCCACTTGTGTTCAGTTCTGTTGTTGGACTCAACCTGTACACTTCTGCATTGCCAAATCTCCATAATTGCAGTCTTATTCGAGCATACAGGTGGCTGCCCCAAACCTCTTTTCGGTGTCAAGGTCTATTCATTTTACAAGGGGCAACATCATTTTCTCAATTTGCTGAAAACTTGAAAGACATGACATACTGGGTTTTTCCATAGTTGGTGAGAAGTCTATTTTTTTTCTGTATTGATAAGTTAATGGCTATGTTTATTATCTGACCAGTAGCGGCGCACAGCACGATAACGTGCTGTGAATACACTGAACTGAGCATTCATAGTTTTCATCCTCTTTCTCTGTACATTTAGCATTCGTTTGCTCAGTGGTTGATGCACTTGCTGCTTCCTGAGCAGCTCTTGTTTTCTCCACCCTAGCAGCCCGCTTCTTCTCTTCTTTTGTCAGCATCGTTTCAAGTTAAAACTGATTGACGTCAGTGTTTGTGTTGCAATTACTTAGTATGCTTTAATTACTTTTTCACTTAAACTGGCACTTAAGTCTTCAATCTGCCTTAAGAATGATTTAAGATATGAAGAGGTAGGGGAAATGATGGCAAAGGTGGTAGGGATGAGAACTGCGCCCATACACATGTGCCGCTGCCGAGACTTGATTCTACAATAAAATAAAATAAAAAGATGAATAACCTTGGAGGTCAATCATCACCCCGGAAGTAAATAGTAGACGTCACGTAGTATATGTGTACTAAATTTCAGGTCAATAGGTCAAATGGTTTGCAAGCTACTGGTGATTTAAAATCCTGGACAGACAAATGAACAACCATGCTAGCGTATTATATATAAAGATTGAGTAGTACGCCAATGGAATATTTTGGTTTTTGAAAATAAAATAAAATGGAAATAGAAATGACTGCAAGTCAGCTATTTTGTTTGCCAAGACAAAGCAATATTGTCATCAGCTAACAAAAATAAATCAGAATAACTTAATCCTATTTCTTTTTTAAGAGATAAGCCCAGGTTTTAATGCACTTTATTAAGTCCTGGGAGAAACAAATAATTAACACGAAATAGCCAATCAAGCCCTAAAACAGCTAACAATTCTTATTCCTTTAGTGCTTCTAAAACATTATTGCAACATGTTTTGAAGGTTCCCAGGAGCAACATTAACATGTGGTTTTGTCAATATCTGATTCTGAGTGGGTGCATGACTAAAAGTCTGTCCTATGATTAATGGGTGCCACCTAATGGGCAGTTTTCTGCCTGTTTACTTCCCACGGCCCAAAATCCTACTATTAGGTCAATTGATTTAGGCTTGTGTGCCTAGTGATGGACTGGCAACTATTCCATGCTGAGTTTCCATCTTGCCTGTTACAGCCAAGATTGGCTTTTGAATTCTGTGTGGCCTACACTGGAATGAGAATGGCAAAGAGATGGACAAATAGGCAATTTATAAGACAATGTCACAGTTAGCACTACTTTCATGAACAGACTGTGAGATTTATAAATTCTGTCTGGGAAGTGCAAGATATAATCTGAACAATGCATAACCGCAGGCCCCGTCTGTGGAGCTCTTTAATGGCCTATTCACTGCTGTCTTCTATTAACTGATGTTAACTGCCTGGGAGTTTCACAACCTGGAAGCTTGCAGAATGTATTCCGAGGAATATTATCTCATTTCCACAATTCATTAAACAATACAGCAATTATTACAGATCATGTAGAACGATTGCATATAAATTCCTTCAGTCTTTGCTGATAAATCTATACAAAGCAGAGAACCATCTCCTAAAGGAGCATCTTTCCCATTGTGGAAGATAAGCGATCTGTTTGTGCATTGCTGTTCTTATCATTTTATTGTAGATCTTGAATGCTGTAAGATTTGTCCATTCAAATTCAAATTTGTTTAGCATGGCTTCCTTAGAAACATATTGCCTTACTGGGCTTTTACATAATGAAAGTAATTTATAGGAAGATTTTTAGATTACATTCAAAAACAAGCCCACGCAACTAAACAAAATACAGTTTATTTTCATCACCATGATCCAATGAGATAGAAGTATGAAAAACACAAAACACCAGAAGAAAAGAGCTTTATTCCCACTCCAGGCAACATCAGGGTCACAAGTGGACTTGTCAAGCTGGTGACTGTCACCAGCTGGCTTATTCCGAAGTTCTGCTTATCTGTATTTGGAGATAATGACCACCTCCCCATAATTGTAAGCTGTAATAGACTCATGCCTCATCCGTACTGAATTCCTTTTTTATGCCAAACCCTACCACAATAAACACTGCCTTCATTAGTGAGATAAATGGATTATAAGGTTAATGGATTGAGAAAGAAAGAAAGAAAGAAAGAAAGAAAGAACGGTGCACAATGTAAGCAATACCACCACAGGACAAGAGAGGGTGCTGCCACTAACAACCTTGTCAATCTGTTTGAAGCTCTGAAGAACCACAGATAGATGATGCCTGGCCACACCCCTGCAGAGCACCTAATCCACGCCTCTTCCCAGCTCAGAAGTAAATAAATAGCTGCCTGACAGAAGTCAGCATCTTCATCTGCACCCAAATGTAATAGAGAAAATATAGCAAAATTGCTCAGATTCCAAAAGACAGTGGCTGAAATTTATTTTGTGCCAATAATAAATTTATCTTCTTTTATTTAAACAGGAATTACGAGGTTGGTACCCCAAAATTTTGCACCCGTGTTCATAATATAAATAAATGCAGGGAAATCCTAGAGAAAAACCTGATACAGCCTGCAAGAAACCTACTTCATTTGAGATTTCTTTTCCAGGAAGACAATGACCCCAAGCATAAATCAAAGCTATGCAGAAATGAGTTAAAAACAATGTGTTAATAGTGACTGAGGATTTGTGGCTGGGTTTAAAAGACTGTTCACTCGGAATCCCCATGCAGATTGACAGAGCTTGAACAGTTTTGCAAAGATTTATGGGGAAAAAGTGAAGTGTCCAGCTGTGGAAAGCTGACAGAGACATGTCCAAACAGACTCAAGGATGTCATGGCTGCCAATGGTGCATCTGCTAAATACTGACTTGAGCAGGGTGAATACTTGTGCGATCAATTATTTTGTAAATAATTTAGAGCAGCGTTTCTCAACCTTTAAGTATTTGCAACCCGAGTTTTAATAACAGTTTTAATCGCGCCCCCCCCCCCTAACATTTTTTTAAAATGTAGATGCATATTTTATTATACCTACTTAACATTTAGCAACATTTATCTAACTCAATATTTATTGTTCTAGTATCAGAATGTAGTTTAAGTAAATTTGTTTTGGTTTCAACAGATGTTTTTTTTCATATTTTTGATTCTTGTTTTCTTTTTTTCACATCTTCGTGCCCCCCTTTTTGTTACTTCGCGCCACCCTAGGGGGGCCCGCCCCACAGGTTGAGAACCACTGATTTAGACCACTTTACAGAGAGTTATTTTCACTTTGACATTAAAGAGACTTTTTCTGTTGATCTGTGTAAAAAAATCCAAAGTAAATCAAATGAGGTTTTATATATAAAACACTGTATGTATGTAATGGACATCAGGGTGCACACCAGCTCCCAGACCCAACACATACAGTCACTAGGCACAAGTCCAGCAACACACACACAGTTTTTATTTTGATGTGGGAAATGTTTTCCAAGTTTCCCACCAATGCCCAGCACAGTGCAAAAGTGCAATATTCGCAGCACAGTACTTCTCTCTGTCTCCTTCCACCTCCACTCCTCCACCAGCAAGCTTCATCGTCCTCCTCCCAACTCTGGCTCCCTGGATGAAAGCAAGTGGATCCTTTTATGCTGCACCTAGAAGTATTCCAGGTGGCTCATTAGCGACATCCGGAAGCACTCCCAGGTGTGGCAGATGTCCAACAAAGTAGGGTTGTGCAGCTCCCCCTGGCAGCCCCCATGGAACACAACAGAGCTGTGCCAATCTCCAAATCCCATGGAGCTCTGTGGGAATCCAAAGCAATACTGTGATCCAAGGGCACTGCCATCTAGCACTCCATGGGAGGCAGCGCCCTGTGCATTTCTGCTCCCGGTACTTTTTTTAAGAAGTTTTCCCGGCCAGGTAAGGGCTCTGGCTGTCGATCACTATATATATATTATACACATATATGTATATAGTTCTAGATAATGCAGTTTGGCTGGCATCCTGGCCAAGATGGATTATTCTTTAACATGGCCAGGAAACCCTAAGAATTGAAGGATATGGATGGATGGGCATCCCTCTGATGTGAATCTGAATTTTTATAACCTTGAATAGAACAACACAAATCATTTACTGGTTAAAATATATAGTACTGCTGTCTATGGGACTGAACTTTGAAATGTCTTTTCAGTACCGTGGACAGCAACACTATGCAAGTATTTTTTCTCTTAATTTTTAGTGATACAGTCCTGCTTGGTGAGTTCAAAGTTTCATCCACCAGGTGCCATTTCTCTTACTTCATACATGCAAAAAGCCAACTTATTCTTCAGTAGAACTTTGAATATTTCATATATTGCTTTTCAACAACTGAACCCCTTATACAACAGAAAACCAGCAGTACAGTTTCCATGTGTAAGTGGAACAGTTTGCTCAGGGTCCTTAGGTAAACCGCCATGGTACTTAGTTGCTCTCTATACCATTCTATTTGATTCATAGATCGACATCTGAACAAAGGGAGTATTTGTCTGTGGCTAAAACTACAGTGCCACTTCCTATAAGGATAACGTGCATCAGGATCATGTTCTCTTTTGCCTCATGAGCGTTGCACAGAATCAAGCATGTCGCCTCGAGTTGCCTGACATTGCTCTGCATTCTCAATGTATTGCTTATTTAAATCTCATCATCAGCAATGAAATAAGGCCATGGCATTATCTTTGACTTGCTTCTTGGAAAAGTGAAAATGCTTTGTCCCCAAGCACTGTGAGAGACTCTTGTTCAATGGCTATGTTCAGAATCCCTTTATTTTAGTTAGGGGCATTGTTTGCGCAGCTTCCTACTGACTCAGATTTTCCAGACTTATACAAGAGACCCTGTGGTGTTAAAATTCAGCACAGCCTGTTCACATCTCACCTCAGCTCACCTTGTTGGAAGATTAACACTGAAGATGCAGCTTACGGGGACAGCTTTAAGGTGCAGCTGTTATTGCATGACTCTACAACTGCCAGGCTTAAGCACAGAAGTGAGTCACCAGACTCAGATCCCTGTAAGCAGGTCTTTCTCCTTAGGCCACACTCTTTTCTTTTTCACTAGATTAGCCCGCCTGGTAAATCTGTTACAAAAGTAAACTTAAACACTAATTTCTTTAAGAAAGATAAAGCATCTTAATTTCAGTTTTGCATAGATCTTTCAAAAATGAGGACAATCAAGGAATTAGTTTCAATTTAATAAGACATCTGCAAATTAGAACACCTGCTAAGACAATATCCATGTTTTTTTTTTATCATATTTTGTGCAGAAAAATCACATGCTTATGATAAAGAGTAAACCAATAGATGTTAGTTTTGTTATTATTATTAACCAATGTTAGTTTTGGTTTTTCATCCTTTACTAAGGATGTTGTTTTCTGTTAACCTCTATTAGAGGGTAGAATATGACAAATTTCTATTATAATTGAGAATATTTAGACTTTATACATTTAAATTTAATCACACATTTTAATATTTGAGGCAACAATTCTTGTTTATTATGTACTCCTACCTCATTAAGTAAATCATTATCTATCTATCTATCTATCTATCTATCTATCTATCTATCTATCTAT
>JANRMT010062843.1:6946510-6958096 GCA_026402145.1 Polypterus bichir lapradei | reverse complement strand
TATCTATCTATCTATCTATCTATCTATCTATCTATCTATCTATCTATCTATCTATCTATCATAATGAAAAGTCTTTACAACTGATATTCAAGACCACCTTGCACTGAACAAGAGCTGGCTATTGTTTAATACGTCCAGTGCATTTATCTAATGCCACAAAGTCACCTCCCATCCCCTTCCAACAGTACATATCATTTAAACAGCTGAGAGACTGGCTCTTCAAGCCTTGAGCAAATCTGTCACTTTCCCTGTCTTTCTTTAATTTTGTTTATAACACTTTTCAATACCAGTGCACTCATGTGAGGAGAGATTTCAGGCAGCTCAGGTCTGATTGAGCCTTCTGATGTTTGCTGAGCTCAGAGATCACCTCAGACAATGAAGTTCTCCTAAGCTTCACTAAATTCTAAAAAAAAAAAACCTTTATCATTCTTGATTTCTTATGTGTATTTTAGGAAAACAGGCCTGAAATGTAACTGTACACCTGTTGCACTTTCAAAGGAATACTGGAGAATTTAGTCACCAATAGAGGCCTACTAGAATACTGTTTGCTTTTTGTATTTACTTTATTTTATTTATGGTACAGCTAGTGCAGATAAAACTATCAGACTACATTCTGGAAAGAGGGGAACATTAAGGACAGGGATTTTCTGGCCTTGCAGGAATTTGCTGTAACATTGATATTTCTGTCAATTTAAAATCTTACATACTGAAGTCTAATATTAGTAATTGTTTTTAATTATTTTACATTATTTATATAGTGTGCACATGTATTTGATATATATATGAATGTGTTGAGCATTAGGTATTATGTTCTGCATAACTGACCACAATGGCAGCAAAAAGCCCCAGAGAGAAAAAAGGGTCATTCATCAGCATAAAACTGCTCTCTGAAGAGCAGGTTAACGCTATTACTAGGCAAATAAGTGCTTACTTTTTGTGGGTTTTTTTTTTTTTTTTTTGTATTCTTTTGACAGGTGCCAATGTTTTTATTCATTTCTGTGAACTCCACTGTGTAATGAAAACAGAAATACTTTGAAAGGACAATTCAGACTTGTCTGCTCAGCAGCCATCTCTCAAGGATTATAAACTTCATGGGTCATTGTACTCGATCATGCTTTCTGTGTAAAAGACATTAATCCAAGTTTAACAATTCACAGGGATGGGAGTGCAAGGTCTGAGGCTTCCAAAGCTTGTATCACAGCTTTCTGTAGCTCACTCCTCTAAATTAATTTAGATTTCTCAATGGGGTGTTTGCATGCTCAAACCTTTGCTGATATGTTTAAGTATTAAGACAAACCCTTTAGGTTAGGAACATGCGCTATTACAGTGCATTGCTGCACCCACCACATGACAAACCAACTCAGGGTCCCAGTCATGGAATAGGTGACACCTCAGCACCACACTAGTTCAGATGGAGTGGAACAGTGTGAGGTTTTTTTAGGGTGGCCACTAACCATCTGGCTTTTCCCTGCAGGTTGGAGGGCCTACATGCAGGGCTGGATGCAGATTAACATCATACCCAGGACAGAGGTTAAGGGCCTTGTTCAAGGGCCCAACAGAGTAGAGTCACTTTTGGCATTTTACGGGATTCAAACCGGCAACCTTCCAATTGCCAGCACAGATCCCTAGCCTCAGAGCCACCAGTCTGCCCAACCCCTTTAGGGTAATAGTAGTAAATCTAAATTGGCAAGATCACAGTTTGCCTTGCAATGAACTGTTATCTTTCCCTGGACTGGTTTCTGCCATGTTCAAACTGCTGCCTCAATATGGTTTACTAATGCAGAAGAGATGGTTTGGAAAATCGCAGCATGAATCAGTGAGTGATTATTTTATTAAATACATTGTGGTGGTGCTTGCTGTCAAAGCATTATAAAACACATATTGTCAGATTTATTATTATACAAAGGATTTCTGCTGCATCCAACTCTTAGCTACTGGTGTACTGGTGAAAAACATTCATGCAGTTTATTTGAATTTGATATATCTGATGCAAGAAAAGTTGCTAATTTCAGAATCTATGCCAAGAAATAAATAGATAGATAGATATATAGATAGATAGCTCTAGAACCACCGCTCCATGGGTTGCCACTGTGTACTTTAACTCTTTCTCCACTACAGACCGGAAGATTGACAGCTTTAACACTGATGACATCACTTCCAGTGTTCATGCAGCTAGACCCGTCTTTTCTGCCTAGAGTCTGGCTGAAAATATTCACATTTAAATATCTGAAGATTTGATATTGTCACATGATTAAATAGGTGTAATTAGATAGGCTTTTTCATTTTTTCAGTATATGGTCCAAGCACACCTAAAACTGAATGTACCAGAGTGGTTATACAGAATACTGCCACAGAGGAATCAGTTTTAGTTTCATAAAGAGCCATCCACATGAAGTGTACAGAAAGAAATTTTCATTTAGGTCCATGACAGGCTTCAAATATAACCGTGAATAGATGATAACAGATTTGTGAAACACCAATGGGCTCGTTATTCTAGAAGGACTCTTGCTACATACAAAACGCAGCTCAAGTTCAGGTTTTTGTGCTCCATCAGTCTCCTGCTAAGCCGCCTTTTATAATTAAAGATTTCTGTTTAGTCCACATATTAGAAACCTATTCAAAGCCCAAGGAATTTCAGATGCAAAGAACCCTATCCCAAAATTAAATGTTTCTTTATCAAGAGCTCATTGAGGAACCTTACAACCCAGTTAACTGTCATTTTACATTAATTATTTTTAAGAATGCATTGAATAAACTCCAGCTCCATATATGCAAAGCACTCAATCATTCAACTTTAAATCTTTTATTGAGCACATTTATCTCAGGTTAAATTTGTCCAGAATGTATCCAGGGCAAGAGTCAACCAGTGAATGTTGTATTTATTTATTTATTTATTTATTTAGAAAGCACTTTAAAAACAACGTCAAGGCTGACCAAAGTGCTGTACAATAAAAACCCAGCATATCAGACTCACAAAACCAAAGGGTAAATGAAACAGAAACACATAAACACATAAGAACTGAAGAGATTCTTAATAAAAAATATACAGATAGTGAACATCCCATACTCAGTTAAAAGCCAGAGAGTAAAAATGTGTTTTTAAAAATGATTTCAATGCAGCTAGTGAAGGAGCCTGACTAATGTGCAACGGCAAATCGTTCCAGAGTTTTGGGGCTGCAACTGAAAAGGCTTGTTCACCTCAGAGTTTGCATTGTGCCTTGGGAACACATAAAAACATGTGGTCTGCTGACCTGAGAGAACAAGACGGTACATAAGGGTGCAGCAGTTCCGACAAATAAAGAGGGGCAAAACCATTAAAGGATTTAAAAACAAATACAAGGATCTTAAAATGAATTTGAAAACGAATTGGAAGCCAGTGAAGGGAATCCAAAATCGGGGTAACATGCTCATGCTTTCTTGTGCCAGTTAAAAATCGAGCAGCAGCATTTTTTACCAGCTGCAGGCGAGCAATGGAGGCCTGGCTAATTCCAAAAAGAAGTGCATTGCAGTAAACTAGACGAGATGTTATAAAAGCATGTATCACTGTTTCAAGGTTGCGCTTAGACAAGAAAGGCTTGATTTTTGACAGCCGCCTCAGCTGGAAAAAGAAAGATTTTACCACTGCATTCACATGGCTATCAAGTTGGATCCATTTTCACACTTAAATTTGTGATCGTGGTTTTCTCAAATTGAGCCACAGTGGAAAGGTCGATGCAGGGGGTCCCGCTGGTGCTATTGGATCTAAATAGCATGACTTCTGTTTTGTTCTCATTAAAATTTAGAAAATTTAATGCCATCCAACTCCTTATGTCAATAAGGCAGTCAAGCAGGGGCTGGACAGAACATAGGCCTTGGCACTTCAGAGGGAAATAAACCTGACAATCATCTGCATAAAGATGAAAGGAAATACCATGTTTCCGAAAAATAGCGCCAAGTGGCAGAAGGTATAAGGAGAACAGAAGAGGTCCCAGGATGGAGCCCTGTGGTACCCCGCAGGGGAGGGCAACAGAGGTGGAAGTAAAAGCATCAATACTGACACAAAAACTTCTATCTGAGAGATAGGACCTAAACCATTGGAGAGCTGAACCTGTGATGCCCACCCACTGCTCCAGCCTGGAGATGAGGATCTCATGGTCTATTGTGTCAAAGGCTGTTGTTAAATCCAAAAGCATAAGTAGTACACAGTCACCAGAGTCCACTGTTAAAAGAATAGCATTAAAAACCCTTAACAGAGAGGACTCAGTGCTGTGGTGAGTTTTAAACCCAGACTGGAACACTTCCAGAATTGCATGTTCGTCCACAAAGGACTTCAGTTGGGTATAGATGACTTTTTCCAAGAGTTTGGACAAAAAAGGTAGTTTGGAAATAGGCCTAAAGTTAGACATAACAGAGTGGTCCAGACCCGTTTTTTTCAGCAGTGGTTGCACAACAACATATTTAAAACTTTTAGGCACCACACTAGAGGTTAAACTACTATTAATAATTGTAAGAATAGAAGGACCCAAGGTAGAAAAGACCTCCTTAAGAAGCCGAGGAGGGACAACAGCAAAGGGGGACCCAGACGGCTTCATACTGAAAACGAGCTACTGTAAAGAGGGAAGAGTGACAGGCTCAAAATGGTCAAATACAGCCAAACAGGGTATTAAAATGGATGGATCATGAGAAGGTGGTGAAATGAGGGCCCTAGTGCTTACAACCTTCTCCAAAAAAAAGTAAAGAAATTTGTCGCAAGTTTCCCTAGAGGCTTCCAGAAAGACAGGTTCACGAACATTAAGTACAGAACTCAATGTGTTAAAAAGTACACGGGAGTTGTGAGAGTTGGAGCCAATAACTTCAGAAAAAATTTTTGATCTTGCAGCTTTCAAAACTTTCTGATAACTTGACCAACTTTCTCTCAATATTTCAAAAGAAACCTGTCCTTTATCCACCTCCGCTCAGCTCTCCTGCACTCCCGTCTATATGCACGGGTATTAGCATTTAACCACGGCTTGGAGCAGGGCTTTAGTTGCCTGCTTTTTAATGGTGCCACAGAGTCCAGAGCAGTTTGGCAAGCAGAAATAAATTGAAGTGTTAGCTCCTCAGTATTGAAAGACACCGAGGGCTGTGAGGTCACTTCGTAATTAAAAACAGCAGAAAACTGAGCAGCAGTGGAAGATTTAAGAGCATGGCAACGCCGAACAGGTGCATAGGGTTTAGCAAATTGACAGAGAGGAACAAAATCAAATAAAACAGGCATATGGTCTGAAAATACTGCATCACCAATTTCCAGATTAAGAACAGATACACCGCGAGAAAAGACAAGATCCAGCATATGCCCACATTCCTAAGTGGGACCAGTTACAGACTGAATTAGACTAAAACTTCACCAACCGCCCGCCATGTTTACCTCGCCGTTTGTGGTGCTTCCTCCAGCGAGGTGGACCTGGAGCGAGGTAAAGGAATGCCGGTATTCCAGATAGGAGCAGGGGAGGAGGATAATCTCGTCCTCCATTTACGGACTGTATAAGTTTTACAGCAGACAAGCGAAGATCCAGAAGTGTTTGGCGATCATACATCATTAGTGAGTTGACATTTTGCATGACACACACAAAAACAACAATAAAAACATAAGCAAGAACAGAGAACGGTAGACGACATGCCACACACACTGGCACCATCTTTTCTTTTTCAGTGAATGTTGTAGTCGAACTCCGGCCTCACTGGACTTCATGTTCTGGACGTGCAACAAACTAACATCATTCTGGACAAAAATCTTTGAATTCCTATCAGACAGCTCTTGTGTCACAATCTCTCCTAACCCATTAATAGCCGTGTTTGGTGGACTCCCAAATGGAAATAAAATGGAGAAGGACAAACAAACTGTAATTACCTTTACTTCACTATTGGCGTATAGACTTGTCTTACTTAACTGGAAGAATCCTAGCCCACATCTTTTAAATCGGGGGTAACTGATGTTATATACTATTTGAAATCAGAAAAAAAATCAAATTCTTAATCAGATGATCTATTTGAAACTTTTCTTAAAATATGACAGTGTATCGGTCTGTTGCCGCTAAGATGCACACCGTAAAGAAGATAGTGATTTATTTATTTTTATGGTGGAGATTCTAGGGACGTACCCAGCCTTGGTCCAACCTGCACGCACTCACAAACAGAGACAAAAACAAAGCAAACCGGTAATCAAATAACAATTAAAGAATGTAATGAAAACAAATGAAATAAATGAAAACAACAATACCACCCCTGTTCCCCTTATGGCGACTATACATTAAATACACAAAGCACAAACAAAACACACACAGTAAAGTCCATGAAAAACAGCAATGGATGAAATGTAATGATGAAAATGGATAGTCCAGAAATCCGCACGTTGAATAGGAATGTAAAGATAGTCCTACCGCTAGTTCCTGAAATGGTGAAGACAGGTGCACGGGTTCAGGAGCACTCCTTTCTTCGCAGGATGGCCATGAATCCACTTACAGTCCTCATGTACACAGGCAGACGACAGACAATCCAGACCCCAACCACGAAACAATCCAGGACAAAACGAATAAGTACAGGTAACCCAACAGAAGGCAGGCAGAGAGACAGAACTTGAAAGACAAATTACAAAAGATTCCCTTTTTTCTTTTGGTCACCGGCCCCCTTTTTAAAAGCTGCACTGCTATCTTTTGACCCCAACAGCCCCTGTACCCATAGCAGAAGACCAATCAGAGCCACTGCAGGGAGTTGCAGTTTCAAATTGTAGTAGCACCGCTACAGCAGGATCTAATCAACAACATTTTAGAATAAGCTTCTATATTGGGGAAAAGGATACCCTTCCTTTCTTGCTACTTTTAAAGATTTGCTGTGGTTGTTGGCTCTCCTCTCTTTCTCTTGGCTGGGGTTTGAATTTTGGTTTGTTAAGTTTGACTTGATAATATGGAATGTTATTTGCTTCAAATTAAAATCAATAAAAAAGAATGTAAAAATAATAGTATAGATGTTCAACCTAGAGACATTTTTATAACATAAATATTGCATTTTCAAGCCTTCTTAAGCCAGTTTATTATTGCAAGGGGACAGGGTCCATCCGGACAGTGCTGGCTGCAAGGCAACAACAAATACTGGAGAGGGAGATGGTCCAAGGATTTATTTATTTTGTTTGCTTATTTTTGTATGTATGCATTTGCTTATTTATTTCATTAGTTGAAGCATTATCTAATACTTTCTTTACAGATTTACTGATTACAAGTATCTGCGATTACTCTTATAAGGACCAGATTATTACAAGCATTTTTTCATTTAACAGCCATTAAAAGTCTAGAGTATAGTTTCTCAACCTTTCTGGAACCGTGACCCACATTTTCCCATGAAAATATTTTTGCAAAAAAACAACAGAAGGGACTCCCCTTGGTTACTCAAGCACTATCATCAGAGAGGCACCTTGGTGCAATTGAGCCCAATTGTCAGAGTGGGAGGGACAAATCAAGGACAGACATCAAATCACCAATGCTTGATGCAGTAGCATAGCCAGCACCCTGAGGTTGGCCTCCTGTCTAGGATAACTCTAAGTAATTTATTTGCAACTACATCCTAGGGATCCGCTGGGCAGCAGAGTCCGTGACCGCATCACTATCACACACTGGTGACAAGCAAACCAGCTTACTAAATGAAGCCTCTGTAAGTTAGCAAAAATAAAATAAATTGTGGGAATGGAATGTGGGAGGTGTGGGTAGTAGTACATAATACATACGTCTATGTAAAATGTGGACCCACTTACTTGTCCAAGACAACTTTGTGAAAGAAGATGATTAAAATATAACATAAGCTACAACATAGAAACTGTTCTGTACTATAAAATTAAGCAATTTCAATTTGTAACAAATTAAAACAACACCGGCTAACAGGATACTACTACGCAATTGACCTGTTTTACACGAATTCTGAAAAAATGGACATCAAAAAGTGGTGACGCTCACAAATCCTCACAGTAGTGACACTAATGCACAGTAAGCCGTACTAAGGTACACAATAAAAACAGATTACAGATTGGTTAAACTGTTAAAGCTTACAAGGTGGAACTGACTGACAAGTCACAAATCATATTACTTCTAATATCACTCGTACCTTAAAATACTTGATTGCGTGCTTTCTGTTACACAAAAGTCTCAACAATGTTCATTGAGAGTACAGCCAAGCCATTAAGTCTGTCTTGCGACATGGTGCCTCTGAGGTCATTTTTGATGAGTTTTAACTTGGAGAACAATTGTTTACATTTAGCAACAGTCACAGGTATAGTCAGCAGTAACATGTAAGCTGTTCACACGTCACTGAGAGTAGACAATAATGCACAGTGATCTATCAGCAACAGTTCAGCTACTTCAAAAACAGTCGACTTGGTTGACAGGATGGTTTGAAAACATGCATGAAATGACAACAATTGAGCGCAAAACAGAGGTGAAGTGTCAGTGCTATAGCTTTCAACGAGAAGATCAGTAGCCACATACAATTTGTCGTCAACCATCGAGGTCAGAGTTGATGGTAACAAGACATTGAATGTTGAAGCCACTGCATTGAGACTGGTTGTTTTAGTTAAGTTATTAAAATTTTTTTTAAATCTATATGGCTCCGAGTGGGGTCCCCAAGTTCATAGGCCCTTGTGCTTTGCACAATCTGCACAATCCATTGCTAAGCCAGTGGCCTGATGAATCAAAAGCGATTATCCGAGTGGGGAGAGTATTGAGCATGATCATTGCGACCCACTTCGCAACCCATTGCCATTGTAAACAATAGCAACTCACCACGCACAGCCCCCAAAAGTGGGTCGCAACCCAGTGGTTGACAAACACTGCCCTGGTGTATATAGTTCCTTCCATTTTTTTTTCTGATCCTTTTTTCCCAAAACTGACTTCCAGTCAGTCAGGTCTACTTCACTAATACTGGCAGCAATAGGTGAAAGTCAGGAATCAGTCTTTTCAGGACATTGTTCTGTTGCAAAATGCATCAGTATGAACACAAACATTATAGAGTTGGTAATTAAATTAATCTAAATTCTTAAAAACATAGTGGAAGTGTTATTTCCTGGATGAAATCTATTTGAACACCAGATGAGCTTTCAAGGCCAAACATGCACAGAAAGACATTTTAGTCTGGAAATCAATCAGAACCTAAGCTTTGTGAATGAGCAAAACTATATGCTGCAGGTAACAGTATACTTCAGGTACTGCAAAAATGCACCTATTACTCCTATACTGGTATGCAGAGCCGTCTTAACAGTATCATAGGCCCCGGGATGGAGCAGTGTGCTGGGGCCTTGTTTTGATAGCAAAACAGAAACATATATAGGCATTGTGGGTCCCTATAGTCCTTGTGCCCATGCATTAAGATGGCCCTGCCTGTATGTAAAAACATCTTGAAAAAGGGTGCTTTTAGTCTTTAAAATGCTTAGGGTTAGGGTTAATAAAGTGGTTATTCAGCTCTGTACAGTGTGACATCTTAAGTCTTTGATACATTGGCAATATAATATAAAAGATTCACAGATTTTATACTGAAGTAGGCAATATGAACAGGCATATGTTTCACTTAAACCAACTCTGAACATTGTAAAGAGAAATCATTTAGTAAGCCACATTGCAGAGATAAATATATGCTTTACTGATACTTTGTGAGTGTGAGGAAGACCAAAAACTGCCTGTGATAAAGCTTTGCTACGTAACGTTAGTATGAGACGTTTTTGCAGTTGCTAAAGTGTTACCACTAACTGTGTGGACCAAAGTTTAAGAAACAAATTACTTGTTCATTGTTCATGTTAAAGCAGAAATAATTTTATTTAGGATTATAAACATGGTGTATTATATCATAAACGTTACTGGATTACAAATAATACCTTAAATTAAGGTAGTTTTTAGAGAAAGGAATTCATGATTACTAGCAACAGGCATGCAGTCACTTGGATAAACAACAGAACTAATCTTTAATTCTCTGAGTAAACTATCAGTAATTAATGCGAAATTAAACAACGTCCCCATATACAGTAAAAGCAATCCCCAGTCATTTAAACCGCATTGAATAGTACTGCGCTTATGAGTCATTTTCTGAAGCAGCGCGCAAAGGTTACAAAGGAATCATTACAGTATTAACGTGTAATTTCTATGGAGGCGGGTCCCACTCTTGTTACCTTGACACATGAAATGAGTTGTTGACAGTCATCTGGCAACTGTTGTCACGAAGAACGGGGTCTGAACCGCTCGGCGGAAATCGTGTTTTCAAATAATGAATCGCACCCCGGATAACCGTATATTGCCGGGAGCTTCATATAAGCAGTTTAAGAAGGAGTCTTCTTTAGATGATAACGAGCATCGTTGAAAATTTACACCCTCCGTGGCGGCGGTGCTGCGTTGTGGTTTTACCTTCTAGTGTCTCCTCAGGCGCGATCTGCAAAGAGAAGCAACAAGTCAGAGCGGTTCGTATCTTTGTAAAAGCATACAAAGTGCGTTCTTATGTATGTGTATGTGATGCTGTGCTCTGTGTTCAACAGTGCCGACTATTGTTAAAAGCTGAAAATAAATAGCTTAAGTAAGACATTCACGTAAACCAGGACGGTCGGAATAATCGCTGAGGAAATGTGAGAATTTCCAGAATATGTCATTTCTGTGATGACGCTGGGAAAGCGCATCACTGGAAACTATTTCCAATATGGCCATGTTCCGGCGGTTTGTGAGATTTTTTTTTTCTTGTGATGAGCGCCTACAGAACTTGCGACAGAGGGAGGCCGAGAGCCACCTCCGCATCCCCCCTACGCACGGCTCCCCCGCACCCCGGGTTCTTCTCACCCCGCCTCGCAGCTGTCGCGCCTCCACTCCTGGAGTACCGAATAAGGCAAAAACACAAGACGATTACGTGACAAAAACCAAATTAACCCAACTTAAATAAAGATTATTAACTACTTCGCGGACAGCTACATAATGAAAACAAGGCATTAAAAATGACAGCGGCTGGGATAAAGAGAAACGCTGAAAGATTTTAAATAATAAGAAGAGATGTCAATAAATACCTTCACAAGTTAACGATAAAACAATCTCCGCGTACTGCTCCTTATACCACAGAACTTTTCTCCTGTGGTGTCACAAATGATAAACGCCTCAGTGTTTTAATGGTAGACAAATGGCCAGGGATATTTTTCGTATGCCCAGAAAGAACGGTCATAGAGAAGTAGCCGAATGCCTTTCACTTCAAATTAACCTCTGCTTAACTTGACTAATTTTTCAGGCAAGCCCATTCCTGCCCGTCTTCCAGATATTCCGGCTACAATTATTATTTGCCTATTTGGGGACTGATGTGATTATTTCGGATCTCTCCCATCATATCTTAATACATTTGTTCACAGATGTGGGACAGCATCTTCTCCGCGTCTTGAAAGCGCCTGCGGCTGCCGATGCCATTTGTGCCATGGTTGACATGGTATCTACAAGATTTCCTCAAAAGACATTCCTAAACATACCCCTAGGCTAGGAGTATCCTCAATGCGCAAGTATTTAGCATTATAAGTCACATTATAAGATAGATAGATAGATAGATAGATAGATAGATAGATAGATAGATAGA
>JANRMT010062843.1:6893504-6929558 GCA_026402145.1 Polypterus bichir lapradei | reverse complement strand
AAGAAAGAAAGAAAGAAAGAAAGAAAGAAAGAAAGAAAGAAAGAAAGAAAGAAAGAAGGTGCATCACTTAAGTCAAAGGGCAAATGATAAAACTGTTCTGAGCTAGACTGCCTCAGAAAAGATGAAAAAAACAACTCTAAAGGTCTATAACAACCATCTGAAAATTGAAATTTGCTTTTAAGGACACCTAGTGGAAAAAAGTAGAAATTAACTGGGAAGTCACACTCAAAGTTGTAATTGCCGAGTCTCATGTTATTGAATCCAACATTTTTTTATCTTTTAAATTAAAGGCTGAAATCTTGGGCAAGACTGACCAATCGGTCTCTTCATCTCTGTAAACTTTCCTAGAGTTGAGTGTTTAGAACAGAATCTAGAAAGAACACACAGAATTTCTTAAAGGTGTACAGCTCAACAAATAAATACTGTGGGAAAGGGATCAAAAATTAAAAAGTAACAGCTTTTCATGTACTTTTAAGCATGAGAATTCTGAAAGGAGCATTAGTCTCCCTGCTAAGTAACTTGCACTAGTCATAAAGTTGCATTAATCAATCACTGAGTACACATCAGTGGCATCAGAAGGACTTTTATTGTGGAAAAGGTCTGAACAGTGTTGTCAGGTTCAACAAATGAAAACAATTTTTTTGATTCAGTCATTATACCACTTTACTGGTCCAGCTCATAAAATGAGAGCACTTACCTCCCAATCTGTAGAGAGGTGAAGCAATTTGAGAAACACAGAGGCATTGGCTGGACATGACAGAAATATGGAGGCTGGTGTCAGCATTATTTTTTGTAGTGAAAGTGATTGCTGGTTACTTTAACCCCTGATCTAAATGTAAAATGTGTAAACAGTTGTGCTGTATTTGTCCTTGTATGATGCCTTATGATGGGGCTTGTTATAGAAAGGAGCTCTACAAAATAAGGGTTTGTTACGGGTCAGTCATCAGGCCAATGCTATGCCCTAAAATATGTTATAGATTAAGTAAATATATATATAATCATGAGGAGGTACTATGGGTGGAGGTTATTTTTTCAAGGACATCTTTTTGTTCTTCCTATAAAAATTTCTTCCTGGCAGAAAGGAAGCCAGGAATGACAAAAACATCTCTGCTTCCTGTCAACAAGCCTGAAGTAATCAATGTCATAATCTAGTGATGTATAAGCAGCAGTGTGTTTATAAGTTTCTTTCCTAACAATTTAAGAAATGCGATAAAGTGTTCCTCCAGATATATTTCGGAATATGCATTTGAGA
Source organism: Polypterus bichir lapradei (assembly GCA_026402145.1). Classification (NCBI taxonomy): domain Eukaryota; kingdom Metazoa; phylum Chordata; class Cladistia; order Polypteriformes; family Polypteridae; genus Polypterus; species Polypterus bichir. The sequence goes on along the minus strand of JANRMT010062843.1, from coordinate 6,928,306 downwards.
AAAGAGCTCCTGCTCATTACTGGCATCTCACTTATTTGTTCCATTTTCATAATCCAATGGCAGTCTCCTTATGTTTTACTGTGTTGCTGATTTGCACTTTTTGCCTTGCTCCATCACTATAGGATCTCTGGTGTTTTAAAGTATCACAGCCCCCCAGATGAACCATCTTATTGTGCGTGTCATCTATCAGTTTACTGCCTCATCACTTTATGCCTCTCTCTTGTATGACACGTTGATCCCTCAGCTCTTCAACCCCCTGACTCATCATCTCGCAAATCAGTCAATCACTTACCTTATCTCGCTTAGGACCATAACAAAACAAAGACACTGTGATTGGACGTTTTTCTGTTTCCTCCTTTTTTCTAATCTAATATTTTGTACTTAAAATTATGTGTTAACTGTAACAATCTAAAGGTCTTTTAGCTGCTTTAATGATACAGGCAAACCCTTTAGGAATTTTAAAGACAAGTTGCAAACATCTGTTTATTCCAGCATTATCTGTCCCAGTAGAGTAAGCCAATCAGTCATTTTGAAATCAAAGCTCTAACTTCATTGAGGTAATATTATAGATATTTAGTTAAAAGGAAAAAAACATTGGAGCAGTAAACAAGTGAGCTGACTTCTTTCTAAAGGTTCAAGCATGTCTGGTATCCAGTAGAAACAAATGCTCCTGTGCCTGACTTTTGCATCTGGAGCTCCTTTTGATACTAAAGCAATAGTTGAAGGTAATTTTTTAATATATTTTGATATCTTTATCCAAAGCAGTGTCCGGATTTCAAAGGTATAACATAATTTATCCATATTTTTATACTTTGTGCACTGACATGTTAAATTTTTGTTCAATGTCATACTTTTAAGTCCAAGGTGTGGATTTAACCTACAGTACAGTGAATTTATATACGGTCTTTTTATAGTATATAGTGAGCATCATCCCATATTTTGTACATCTTCCTCTATACTTCTACATTTAGAGAATTTGCAGAGTGACTTATCAACAGTAGGATCATGAAGTGAATGGTGGTGGTGGATTGACCAAGAAAAGTTTTTCTATATTATCTAGTCAGGGTAACAGTCTGACTATTTCTTTTTAATAAGATCAAAAAAGAAGCAGTTTGATCCTCATAAAAATGATATTAAATCTTCTTCTTTTGGCTGCTCCCATTAGGGGTTGCAAAAAACGGATCATCTTCTTGCATATCTTTCTGTCCTCTGCATCTTGTTCTGTTACACCCATCACCTATATGTCCTCCCTCACCACATCCAATAACCTTCTCTTAGGCCTTCGTCTTTTCTTCTTCCTTGGCAGCTCTATCCTTAGCATTCTTCGCCCAATATACTCAGCATCTCTCCTCTGCACATGTCCAAGCCAACGCAATCTTGCCTCTCTGATTTTGTCTCCCAACCGTCAAACTTGAGCTGACCCTCTAATGTACTCATTTCTAATCCTGTCCATCCTGAAACTTGGCTGATGCTACGTGACTCTGGAGTGAGCATTCACCTCCACCATATCTCTGAGTGTGAACAGAAAACTCTTTGCTCAATAGGTTTATTAAATGTAAGCAGTTCCATAAAGGTGTTTTGTTACATCTGACCAAGACTGGACTTGATACTCAGAGCAGTGCTCATTGTGATTTTGTTTCCTGGCTTTATGCTGGTCAGATTTCTGACAAATCGGTTGACTCTTCATATAAGTGATATCCTTAAAAGCAGATTGCTAATTAGACTTCAAGCTTTGACATTGGTATGCCCTCAGATAGTCAGAAAGCACAAACATTGAGATTCATAGAGTGGACCAAGATCAGCAAGTATGATGATCAGTTGTCCAGAAGGTTGAGGACAAGATCCTCACCATTCCATTTAAGAGACTGAGCATTAGTTGTTTAGACTCACGCTGGCAGTAGGCAGGGACCAAAATGCCCAGCCACTGTCAATAAATGTGCACATTATCAGACAAAGACAGGACAGACTTCAACCATCTTAGAAAAAACAGGTAGCACTGACTAAGAAAATGAATCCCAGACAGCAAAAATCCAGGTATTTTACAAATAAGCATTATGGGCTCAATCAAAAGCAAAGAAGAGAAGAATTACAATGACAAGTGTGAGCTTAAAGCAAGAGAGAGAGAGAGAGAGAGAATGGGTATATATCTAACTGGCCACTTGTTAAAGGAAAAGATAGGTAGCAAACAAAAGAGCTGAGCCCACCTGAACAAGGGCTATTATACAGAAGAAGAGCTGAGGTTGTAGCCGGTGTGCAGACTGGTTCTTGATTGAGGAGAAGCACACCCAGCAATCATGCCATAACAACTCAACGGAGGTCACTGATAAATCTGCTGCACTGTTTACTATACTTAAATGCAAATGTACAAAATGCAAGTGAAGAATACTGCCGACTCTGCTTGGAGGGATAGTGAGAACAGAACAGGTTTTTCAGAGTATAGTGCAGCAAGTTTTGGGAAAGGGGATGTGCAGTTTTACGATGAGAGTACTACTGGACAGCTAATGACTTTGGTAGGAGAATTAAATCTTTGATTTTAAACTATAATAAAACACCCTGCACCAGCAGCCTAGGAACCCCAGATGACTTTGATAGGCAGTATGAGATTTGCCCTGTGCAATACTCTAATTATTTAATTTATTTAATTGATTTTCAGGTTGAATCATATTGACTAATTGATCGTGTCATCAACAAAAAAGAGCAAATTACACAACTTATAGAATTTCCTGACATTTACGATACACACAGTGCATGATTTGATAAGCAGTGGTCCTAAGTGACAGCTCCTTTCATCGTATGCCAAGCTGCTGTCAAGTCTTACTGTCTTTGTCTACAACAGGGCAGGTGCCAGGTTATGTGACAAATATCTCACCTTTACTTTGGTCTGAAAGTCACTGACAGAAATTCCTGCTGAACTGCAAATTGCATACTTCTCGTTTGTTCTATCAGCATGTCAGATGCTTTGAAGCATCATGTCAGAAATTCATCAAGCCAACTGTTGCTGTATGAGAATGTGTTTAAGAGTGACTGAATCATTTACTGTCCCACTTCTGATAATCAGGCAGTTCTCACTGATTTGTTTCGTATGTAAGGCTCACCTGGTCAATCAACTTGCCTGTGCTTAAAAATATGTGTTGCTTGGTTCAAAATTTTTTGATGATCTTTTCTATCTGGGTCTTGTTCCTGCCTTGCATGCTGCTTCAATGAAGTTTCTGATGCCCTGCAGATTTGTCTTGCCAACTGTTAGATTTTCTTGTTTATCCTTTTGTTATAAACTTTAGTTATTTACTGTTAGACTCCTTTCTTATTTGTCTACTTCTTGATTGATTGGTCCCACCTTGCATCTGATAAGCTTCTTCGCTGTGATTTTCTGTAGTTTGGAGTTCTCATTTTAGCTTATGATTGTTCATCTTTGTTTAAGATTGAAAGTTATTTTTGTTTTGCATGGGTTTTGAATGATTTGATGTATTAATACTGATGGTGTTTCATTTTACAAGCTTTCTGTTCTGATTTTTAGTAATGCTATGTAAATCCTTCAGTCACAGTTTTGATGCCTCAGCCTTGTATGGAGAGATTCTACCAGGGCCACTGTTGGCAAAAGTATTTCAAAGTAATATTTATTTGTGAAGACTGAACTGGAGTCCATGCAATTATTCTAAATTGCCAGGGATTTGTTGTAGAGCTTTTCACATTTTCACTTCAAATAACCTGCCTCGACTGTTGATTTTAGCTACCTTCAGACGCAGAAAGCTGTAATTTAATGATCTCTGCAGTGGCCTCTAAAACTACCAATAAGAAAACAGCAGATGTGTGTGTGTATGTGTGCATGTGAATGCATGTGGCTAATTTTTTTTCAGTGCTGTGCATTTGTTTCTTTGTCATTCTTGAGAGTGACTCAGTTCCAGAATGACTTAGCTTTTAAGAGGCTATGGATAAACCTTTCAGCTAAGACAAAGCGTTAATAGTTGCTGTTATTTCCAAGCATGCAGGTTTATAACATACTTCCAGAGCACAGAAAATGGCACACTGTCCATTCATGACTGAAATTTCAGTTTAAAGGCACTTGTATTTACAAGAATTAAAATTTTATTAATTAAAAACAAATTATTTGTTGAATTTAATTCCTTTTTTCTGATTTTTCTAAAAGTGCCCACTGCAGGGTTATGAATAATGAGCAGCACACTCACATACTTGGCCTTTCCCACCATCAGTGATTTTGTGACAATTAGGGGTCAGCAGTTAACCTAACATGCATGATTTTGCGATGCACAAGGAAAAACCTAGAGAAAAGCTGCTTTGACATGAGGGGTGTGTGCAAATATCCTAAGGGTGGGTCCTCAAGGCTAGGAAGCATCAGAATTCAACAGTGTGACACCTGAAAAGAAGTTAAACAAATTGAAAAAAACTTGTAACATGACAAATAAGAGAAAATAGGCAATATAACATCTCTTTAAAATTTCATTTATGAGTATACTAGCTATCCCACATGGCTCCGCCCATGTAGTAGTGAAACAGGACAGTGAGGAGGGCCCCACCTGGCTCACCAATCCTGACATCACTCTTCCTCCTCCCCTCTGCCCACAGCCTCTGTCTCGGATTAGCATGAATATATCACTGATGCAAGCGAACTATGATTCTTAGTGCACTGAGAGAAGTTGTAAAATTAACCGGAATGTTCAAGCAAATTATAGAAAAACCCTGATCTAAATATGTTAAGTAGTTCTCTTGTTCGCTAGCTAAGCGGAGGTAAGGTACACTACCCAAGGCTGGTGTGTGACTGAGGAGGTCCTTGCCCTCCTCCCCTCGGCCCGCTGCATGTCTCTCGGATTCACACAAATAAATAAGTACTGCAAGCAAACTATGATACATTCCGCAATGAGAGAAGTCACAAAATCAAATGGAATGTTGAAGCAAATTATAGAAGAAAAAAAAACTATCTAATTCCGTTAAGTAGTTCTTTCGTGAAAAGCGGACAGACATATAGACAGACAGACAGACAGACATTGGATTTTATATATACAGAGATATTTTTTGATCTGTAAAGAGAAATGATAATCAAAAAAGAACAATTAGATGCCAGAAATTTAAAATAAGCAAAAATAAATGGCACTTGAAGGTGCAAATAACACAGACAAGAGTAAAGGTGTTGGATACTCTGTCAAGTATCCTCAAATGAATGCTGACTTCTGATGCTTACTGTTTTTAGGGCACTAACCTGGAAGTGATGGGGCTTCTTGGGGGCACAGGAAGCTGAGTAATTCTGTGTCCAGCTGGTGAAAAAAGAACTACATATGGAAAAGTAGACAAAATTAGTGAGAGTGCCCCCCCTCTACCCAGAGTTATATTTCTTACCTTCTCGAAGGCCAGAAGTTGTTCCCTACATATATACAGTATGAACAGTACACACACACAAGCACATATATATATAAATATTATATATATATAAAATATATATATGATATGTGTTCCTTTTGCCTTCCCCTTTATTGCACATCACATTTCAATAATTTTATAATAACAAGAATACAACACAGCTGGTTTCACTTCCGTCCTATAGACCTTCCCTTTCACTGTTGTTGGTACCCGTCTGTCGTAAATTTTCCTGACAATCTTCTCCACCCATTCCACCCTGCATGCACTCTTTTCTTCACCTCTCTTCCACAATCCCCATTACTTTGTACTGTTGATCCCAAGTATTTAAACTCAATCTCAAACAAAAGTATTTTTATGAAAATGTTGTTAAATGAACCACTTCCAAGATGCACTCTCATGAATGAAAATGAAACAAACTCACATAAAAATGAGCCTTTCAATTGGAGACTGGCCTCCTATCATTTCTATTCATAGTGGTGAGTCACAACTGAGGTACGTCAGGAATTTTTCATGGCAGTCTGTGAAACTGTACAGGTGTATTGACCGACTGCTTATTGAAGAACATCTGATATGCACAAGTATGAGGCAGATTCTCTCCTTGACATTGTTTTCACTGGCTTTTCTTTAACTTTAAATCTAAAGTTTTACATGTCTCTCAGTGCATGCTTTTTGTTGAATGAAGCACAATGTTAACCAATAAATAAGATGTTACTGGGTTGGACTTCTGACCAATGGATAAAGCAGGGAGGCAAATCTTCATTTCAAATCTTCGGCCATATCTAGGCTGTTCCATTTTCATTCACAAGAGCATAATTTTTTTTTTTAACAATTAGCCACCTTACCTGTTGAAGTCTGGTAATGGAATAATTTAAAATCATTTGCTATCTTTTGCCTTATATGTACTGTTAGTGTCTTTCTTCTGTATCCATGTGCATCTGAACCTCTCAGAGTTTGTCATTATACTTGAGGTGTCTTCCTCACCTCTTTTATACTTCTCATCTTTGCCGTTTCTCCACCTTGTGTGTCTAACACTCTCACTTCCTTTTTTGATCTTGTCACCATAGGGAAACTGACCAATCACACAAAAGAAAAAACTGACCAATCAGATTGCTTTGAAAGGCTATATATACAGAAACCTTGAACTTTTATTATATAGTAGATATTTTATTAAAAATACAAGTGCTTAAGGTTTTGAGAGCACAAGGCTGGATGACTTGAGATATGGATCACGCAACATGAGGAAAGTGAAAATCTTCATGGACAGTTTTGATATTGCTTGCTGTTGTCCAGTATTAGTCACCATTGACACTTATTCTATCAGAAACATTTCTATATCTATTCTACAAGAGATTACAGTTTTTTCTTGCCTATCATTACAAGCTACATGGGGTAGCTACCATATAAAAAAATGTCATTTTTGGGTAGTTATTCCTTCAATCCATTTAAAGATGACGGAGCTAGAGTCTGTCCAGACACTATCAGGTGTAACATAAAAACTGACCATAAGCAGCAAACCAATATTGATTGCAAAGTATAGTTCATGCACAAATACTCAAAGAAACCTTAAAACTGAACCCTGGTTTGAAAGAATCCTTATGTAATAACTGTTTTGCAATGACCTTTTAAGGCAGTGGTTTAATGTTGCAAAAAACTGCAGTGGAGGTGTTGATGTGCCAGATGATAAATTATAACATAATGGACCTTCTTCTGTATTAGTAAGCTGAACTTTCTAGACTGACTAATTCAATTCACTAACAGCATGAGGTGCCATACAAAAGGCAGACTGAATACTTTAACAGTTTACCGTAGACTTTTGTTACTTAACATTTTATCTACAGTTAAGATGACAGCAAAATATGATATAACAGTACAGTGAAATGAACTGTGAGGGTGTCTGAATTCAGTATCATACAAAGTGTGAGCAAATATTGTCCAAATCAAACTAAGTTTATAGAATTGGAATTCAGAAAGGGTGCAGAGCAGGGTGTATAATGTCAGAATTCTGCTGAGAACAAGACAGCGAACAGAGAGTATCAACGCAAGAAAGAGAAAGAAAGAAATCAATGAGATGGTATCTGAATTCAGCAGAGAATTGATAACTGAGCAGATAAGATCACAGGAGACTAATCCATGTGCATCACAGTTCAGCAGGCTGCCTAGCATTGCATAGACAGAATTAGAATTCAGAGTGCCAAGTGTTCAAAATTGAGATGATATTATCAGAATTCAGCAGAGTACAGATAATTGAGCAGACAATGGCCCGGTTTGTAAAGATCAGCTAATCCTGTGACGGCCGTAAGAAGATGTGTTCAGGTGCATTGGAATTTAGCCTCTAAAAATCAAATTCAAGTTCCTCAATGTAGGTGAAGTGCAGCATGCCTCCAGTGGTCATGACTTGCAATGACATTGGTCTAGAGAAGATGATGAGGAATAGGCTTATTCACATCTACGGTTTTTGATTACAATTAATTGTCCTTTTAAAGTGCAAGGCAGAAAGAGTGCTTAGCAAACACCCCTCTGAAACAAAGTACATGTAAATGTAAATCTTTGCACACAATGGATAATTTATAAATGTCTTAAAAAATATAATTCATGTTGCCAGATGCGATTTTAGCCACATACTAAATGACAAAAGGAAGTGCCTCAGACATCACTTATAGACTGGAATCCCAGCTGACATACAGTAGGCTTCTGTATGGCACTCAGTTCTGTCAACTTGGTAGTATACTTTGAGGGATGGACTTCATTGATAGATAGATGAAGGGATTGATAAATATATGAATATTGATAGATTTAGTGACTAACTGATAGTTTGATGGATTGACAGTTTTTTTTTGATTAATAAGTCAAAATATGAATGGACAGAATTGCTGACTGATTGCTTTTTTCAATTGGTTGCTGGATGCATAATGTTCTCGAGTAGCAGAATGGTTGGACTAAGTCGCGGGTTAAGTCACACTACAGGATGAGTGGTCACAGGAGTGTACTGCAACTGCTTCTGATTTAATAAGATTAAGTAACTGAACTCTATGACTGAAAAATCGTGCAGTGTGAAATGGCCTTCAACTGACAAATATAATTATATTTTGAGAGTGCATTAAAGGTTGATGATAAATCCAGTTATGGAGTGTGGTGTGTATTATCAACATTCCCCATGAACTGCACACATATTTGCTTTTTTGAAGGTGATGTAAATTGTCTAAACTACACAAATGTTGTCTGTGTTTCAAGTAAGTGCCAAGATCAAGTCATGGTGTCTACAAAGTGCATGATAAGTAACCTCTTAGTATCTTATCATTTACAAAGGTTAAACTCACTTGCTATGAATTAGTGCTCAGCATTAACTTTGCACCACCTATTCAGTCATGTTATGTTAATCCAGACCAGGGTTGCAGAGGAGGCTGGAGACTGTCCCAGCTAGCAGAAGATGCAATGCCAGAACATACCTGGAGAGGGCACCAGATCATCACTGGGCAAACACACATACCCACACAAAAACACACACTTAGTACCATTTTAGCTCTACCAATTCACCTAACCTTCATGTCCTTGGACAGTGGGAGGAAACCGGAGCACCCAAAGGAAACCCACACAGATATGGGGAAACTTCACACAGGGAGGACCCAGGGCACGAACCCTGGTCTCCTCACTGTGAGGCAGCAGCACTAGCACTGCACCACTGTGCCACCCTTACCACATATTCAGTATTTATTTTTTATAATACCTTTGATTTTTTCGGTCAATTTTATTGTTCATCACAATACACACTTACAAAAAAGATTCCACAACAGAAAATCAAGTAGGGTGAACCATGTTTTTCCTGTATAGCATAAACGTCATTTAAGAGAGATTTTAATTTTACATTTAAATATTTAAAGTTTAAATATTAACAGAACAGTCTGGAACCCACAAACTCTGGGTAATGATAGGCTAGAAACAATCCCAACAACATCACATGTAAAACTGAAACCAGAACAGGACAGGACACCTGGCCATTACAGGGTCCACTTACAGGGGCTAATACAGAATCGTCAACTTTATCGAACATGCCAGTGTTTGTGATGTCAAGTGAAAACCACGAATACCCAAGAAAAACTCAATGCAGAAACAGGCAGATGTGCAATCCTAACACTTTCCAGTTTAGCATGAACTCAGAATCTGCTAGTCAGCAATATTAGCCACTATACTCACTGTGCATTAATAAAAATGAATGATTCAGTTGTGGAAGTGTTAATGAGGGACATCGGAAAATACCAATTTATGCTTAGTCTCTTAATATACAGGATAAAGTTGCCATTTCTTTGGTAATGCATAGTTTAGTCTTTATAAGTACCTTTCCCAGGTGACTGAGAGATTTTTATTATAGCCTGATATTTGACTTTAATGTCTTCAGAATGGCATTATCCTGAAAAGATGTAGTGATGAAAAATTAATTGTGCAAGTCGCAGTAAGAGCTTTCCACATCTTTATCCTATTGGTCCCTGTCTGATGCAACTGTAATGTGATGTGATGTGCAGTGACTACCTGCTGATGCCGTGCCTACTCATCGTAATATTCCAGCAGATGCACCTGAGGAGGACTTACACAGGAGTTCTGCTGGAACCCTTTGACATGAGGCAGGTGGGTCTGCGCTTTGCGTTCCTCTGACGCAGGGCATGCCAGCTGCTCCTCTCACTTTTTTTGTTTCTGATGGTGTTCCATATTGAAATAAGTTCAGTCTAATTAGTGCCAGACACAAACAACAGCAGGCAACTTGATGTTGTCACAGTTGACTAAGTGGGCTTCTATTAATTTTATTGCCTGTTCAGAAATTAGGATTGGTTTAGAACTGCAGAAGATGGCTGAAATTTTTAAAGTCCCTGGAGCAGGATTATATTATTTATAGATGGCCATGTGACTTTGTCATCTATATTTTGAAGAATAGTGAGTCGTTTTTTGTCCAAAAATATGCCTTATTGTTCATAGTGCATAATGAAAATGGGATGTGTCTTTGAGTAAGTGAGTTGTTGGAAAAGAAGAACTGGGTCAGGTTTAAGAAATTCAGGTTGACAATGCTGTGCATTACACCAAATCACGAAGTGAAGAACTCAGTGGTGGCCATAAAGGTATAAAAGATAGTCTAGTGTTTGCAGTGTTAATAAAGTGAGGTTTAAATTGCTAATTGTGAAGGTGACATTTTTTAGACCAAAATGTGCAGGTGACTGTAATAGTGAATATTATGAACCAGTATGCACTGTCTTGAAATGTACTGTATGAGTAAAAATAATAAGCAGAAGAGCTCATATAGTAACTTCCTTGGGCTGAAATGATTGACACTCCATTTGGACACTGACTTAACTGCACTGAGCGAATCCTGATTCTCACTTTAATCCCTGCTGCCTCTCCGAAGGGACGAGAGCATTGCGAAGAGAATGAAGGCAGACTTGGAAACTGTCCTAGAATTTCTCCAGATGGCTGCTTCTGTGAAGTGAGCCAATTGTTCTCAATGCATCATCCCTGTTTGTGTAATGCCTGGGAAGACTGAGAAGCAAATCAGCTGATCTTGTTCTTTCTTATAGTATAAAGAATTCCAAATGTCAGGCTTCGCATTCAGGGACAGGTCCATAAAAAAACCTCTTCAGCAAAGAAGTAGGTTCGAAAGAAAGAAAGAAAGAAAGAAAGAAAGAAAGAAAGAAAGATTATTATATTAATATTTATTCTGTTATTACAAGGTAATGCGAAATAGAGATCAAAAATTAAATCAACAATACAAATATAATTAGAACAAAACATTAATTTAATTATTGTACACAAAACACTCAATCAATTTCTTAGCTAGATAAAGAGATTTCAATGAATATTGAACATCAAAAAGAGAAAAACAGATATTGGAAGTTCTATTAACTGGAAGCCATTTTTTATCTATGCCTACATATTATACATTTAGCTCAATTAACCAAATAGTTTGCTGTCTGTCAATTAGCATAGGAATCAAAATTATGAACTTGCTTGGAGTAATAACAAAAGAATATGAGACAATAGTTTTCAGAAAAGAGAAAAAGTGGCAATCAAGAATAGGTCAAGTGTGATAACGACACTTGAGTTACTTATTGGTTAATGGCTCTTTGGTAAATTCTAACAGCATACACACTGTGTAAAGGTTTCCACTAGAGATCATCATTTGTTTAAGAGTTAATTATTCTCTCCATGATGGAATCTGATGCAGTATTTCACACTTTACAAAGCTTCACATTCCAGTTTAAAGTCTACCTCAGTGTGTCAGGAGTCAGGAAAACCTAGACTTTTCATTATACAAGTTTTAAAATACCTTTACAATATTTCACAAGACTATGGAATAATCATTAAAATTGGCAAGGCATTATCTCACAAATCTTAAAAATTGGCAGACTGAAATGAGCCATGAGGCCCATGGTAAGAAAATGCATTTGTGAAAATATGATTGCAAGTTTATTCTGAATTTTACAGTGAAATCGATAGTGACATAAACCTAGATGGCAGGTTTTTCTATAGGAAGCTATTACACAATATAACATTTCTAGAATAGCTTTGTGTTTGCATAACATCAGGAACACTCAACAGGTTTAAAAAGTGAAACAAGCAGGAAAACATGCCAACAGCAGGAGCAAGGACAGAACACAGCCAAAAGTGGTCCTCTGAACTATGACCAGGCCAACAGACTAAGTATAGGCTATGCATTTCAAATAAGAACCACAACGGCAAGAGTCCAAAATTTGTTGAACCTTAGATTTTTCAATACATTCTTCTTAATTGTTGAGGAACTTCACTAAAGGATACACAAGAAATTACTCCAGAGGTAGTATTTATTTAGGGTATCCAGAAGTTTAATTCGGTTCATATATTCTTGACAGGACATCAGCCTTGCCATTTTCATCTCTTTGTCAAGTAAATTCAAAACCAAAAATAGTGTCCATCTGCTTTGACGAGTGTTTAATCACTTAGCACTCTTGAAGTACACTCTGTTTTTACAGTCTGAGTAGATAGGACATGAAAATTAATATTTTCCCTTTCATAGTTACTAGCACATGAAACACAATTTTAGAGAGGGTCTGGTTCTATAAGCCCACTTTTCAAAACTTGACTGAATGTGAGTGTATAACTCTCATTACTTTTTATCATACTGCTCACAGTATTCCTTTTGAAAATATTTATTTCCGTTTCCTCTATTAATAAAGACATTTTTTTTGTTTCTTTATTTCTGTGGCTTAAGATACATATATTCCATTAGAAGAAACAAAAATACATATCTGAAGCAAGACCATAAATCTGCTATTTAGAAGCAAATTTAAGTCTGAATTTCATATGTTTCATCTCGTGGTCCCACATTTTTTTGATCTGAGATTTTGCTATGCTTGCTGGAAAAGACAAGTGAATTTTTATCTTGTGTCTAAACCAAAAATCAGTCCTATCATTCACCAAACCCATACCTTATACAAAAAATATTAGACAGAAAAATGAAGTTCAGAGGTCTGAGGACCCACTCATATGGCACCAATTTCAAACTGTAAGCTGACCTATCTTATGATTTTGGGAGTAAAGCCAAAGTGCCCAAAAAAAGGGCACAATTGGGGAGAATGTGTTGACTCAAAACACACAATCACCAAGTGCTGGCCACAATGCCATCCTACATGCAATACCAAGGCTTAATCATTTGATATGAGGTTAATTAATTAACAGCACAGATCAGGCTTCTTGAACTTTCCTTCTCAAGACACAATTAAAACTCATCAGGGGGTCTGGTCAGCAGCTGGAGGAGCAATCAGTAGTAGTGAATGAGTGATGAACAAAACAGGGACATTTCAATTTGCAAAGTTTTTTACAGAACCAACAATAAAATTCAGAAAATTTTGCAATTGCATAGAGCAAAACTAACTAAGAAGAGCTTATGTTCCTAAAGTCTTTATACCAGATAGGAAATCCACACCTTTTGTCTTTTTGTGTCAGTGGTACAAGTTTTGCTGGGAGGGAAACATAAATTGTTTCACGAGTATTTTAAGGAAGTGAAACACTGAGTTTTGCTGTATGTTTGGTTTCGTGGGAAACATTTCACTCACCACTGTGGTAAACCATAGCCTTTAGTTCAGCTGGCAGCGTGTGTTCCAAGATAACCTGAGTTTCTTATAGAATTTAAGACTTACAAAGTAAGTACATCACAAGTAATCTAACAACAATATGAATCAACTGAATTCTTATTCATTAGACATAATGTAATAATATAAAATGATCATGGTACTAGTAAATCACTTAACTAAGCAATTCCATTTTAATATGACAATGATAATAACCACTAGGACGAAAGAAAGAAAGAAAGAAAGAAAGAAAGAAAGAAAGAAAGAAAGAAAGAAAGAAAGAAAGAAAGAAAGAAAGACTTCTGTATAATATAACTAGCACAGAAAATGTCCGAGAAAATGATAGATGCCTCTATCTTACTTCCCAAACCAGCACTCAATATAAATGTTAATGGGCCTCTTCATGATAGCTTTGTAAATTCAGTGAAAGTAAATGTCAAACTGGTTTTGCCATGCATTGCTGTCCCTGTTTAAGTGAAGAAGACACACACTCCCAGTTTATACAGTATGTCCTATTATGATGAACGCTGATTCTTTTTTATTGTTAATGAGAGCATATAGCAAATGTGAGTCCCTGCTTTCTGCAGATCAGTTATTGGCCTCTGAGTGAACCCATAATTCCCTTCTGCCCCTCTCTGCTGCGGACCACTGCCTCCCAATTATTTCTACACAGGCTGGTAAGGAGCCTGAACTCTTTATGATGAGGCAGGCAATATATATGAGCAGCAAGGGCACAATGGATTTCTCTAGCAAATGACATTCAAGCCCCACTGTGTTTAGCTATACACATTACTGGCAGATGAACATATAATGGAACTTTAAAGATGCTATAATGAGACAACAGGGTTTTAAGAAGAGGGGTGGCTATTCTGGAGTCTACTTTTTCTTTGAAAAATGACTTGTTTCTGGATGAGCTGCTGAACTGAAACGACAGATAGATATCAGGCTGGTCGCAAGTGGACTTCCTTGCTCATTGTATATGTGGCCATTACTAAAAGTAGTCAGATGCACCTTCTAAATTTTTATACTTAATACATAAATTGAAATCATTGCGCTATACCTGATACAGTTTTCTATCTTTGAGATGTAAAATATTTAGGCCAATTGTGTTATCTATGGTAATGTGAATGGTTAACAACCATTGGCTTTCAGTTCTGGCCATGAAACACTTGGAATGTCTACTTACACCTGACAATGACATCTCTCTTACAAGCTTCCTAAATTCACTCTAGTGTGCCTTTAATATTAACACATCAGTGGATGGTACCATCTGTCTGGTTCTACACGTTGGCATTGAATGACCAGTCAACTGAGACACCCGTGTGCAGATGCTATTTATTGTTGTTGACACAACTGTTACCTCTGGGCTGGTATTGAAATTTCTAGATAGTTGCCCTGAATTTTCTAATGAGATGAGCAAATATAGCAGATATAGAAAGCAAAACCTGATCCATTTTCACAGCAGGATTCTCTGCCACTTTAATTTCATACTATGGCCACTGTGTACTCATGACTTTGGCATAACAATGTCATCAAAGTTGCTAATAAGTCAACAGCGATGAGACTCATTATCAGTAACAGTAAGGCTGCATATAGGAATAAGGAGGCAGATCTGATAGTGTGTTATAGTTGTAGCAGCCTACACCTAAACACCATCACGGACCTCAGGCGATACAAAGACACATATTAGTCATTATGAGTGGATTAGCTGGTTTAGATACCTTGAAGAATGGGGGTTTGCTTCACAACACTGATTTTATGTGGAAAAAAAACTTTTTTTTTTCAAAATGGTGGTGAAGTGGAGAGCCAGAGACCTTATTTGATTTCCTGATCAATCACTGTTTTTCTGAAATTTGTATATCCTTTCTGTACCCATGAGGCTTTTCACAGTCTGGTACTCAGGTTTCCATCTACCTCTCAAAGTTATGCAGGATGAGTTAACTGGCAACTCTAAATTGGTAGGGTGTGAGTAAGTGGGAGTTCAGGCATTTCTTCCAGGTTTGGTTCTTGTATTGCACCAAATGTTTCCAGATCAGGTCGTGCGTATGTGTTATCCTGCAATGGAAAAGCAAGTTTAGAAAATAAATGAGTTAATAGATGGTTAAATATTGAAAATAAAGTTCTGACCTCAAATGATATGAGTAGGCACTGCAGCCAGCGATGTGCACCTGTACATTCGCTAAAGTCCAAGTTAGACAGTATATATTTAATTCATTTCCCATATCTTATTAAGAAACAGTTAACTGCTCTGCAAATCATTTTTGATATGGTTTTCTCTTTCACATAATTGGCCAATTACCTTTTTTAAATAAAGCATTTAGCTGCGGGGTACAGCAGCACTGGCCACATCTTTTATTAAAAGGCTTATTTTTGTTAACAAAAACAGATGCAGTTTGCCACTGTTTTTGCCAATTCCTTATGCAGCTGCAGCTGATGCCTCCTCACATGCCCGATTTGTTTAGTCTCTTAAAAACTGATTTCTTCTTAAAGTTTAAAATCCAAAGATACATTTGAATTAACATATCTATAGCTTTTATTGACTGGCACAATTCCTAAAATATTAAGAGTGCCAGTTGTCTGACCATTATTGCAAAAATCAGAGCTAGGCTCAAATTTAATTATGTAAGTTAAGTAAAGTAAATAAATAAGTAAGTAAATCAAAGAAACAATAGATGAGAAGGTGTTGGGGTCCTGAAGGATGCCCCGTTTAAGGTCCAAAAGGAAAGCACAAAAATCAATAAAAACCGCAAATAAGCAGTTGTGGTCTATCTTTGCCAAGGTTCAAGCCACTAGCTCTTTAAGGTCTGACCCCTAGGTTAGCTGGTTTTAGACTGAACACAGACATCCAGTCAAGTTACTAGATATATGACCGTGTAGGGGGAAGAGGCGGAGTCATGTGTGTTCTCCTGGAAATGATATCAGATGTCTTCCAGTGTGTTTTCCTTAATTCTAAATGTGGAAATGTAAGAGTGGGTAGTTTTTGTGTCACACTCTTAACCTTTCCCCCATTTTTCCTCAGGCATGAACCCTTTAGACACTCCTGATGCTAATATTATGGCATGACTTATTTCAATTTTTTTTTCTCTCTCTCTCTCTCTCTTTAAATTAAATTGAGTTAATGAGTCTCACGTTACTCATTTCAGGTTACTTTGGAAATTTCAGTCTGACAATCACACCAGTCACAGTACCTAAGCAGCAAAAACTCATGTGTCAGTGACATTTAAATTTCATCTGATGAGGAAATGATATAAGTATTAGATTTTTAGACTTAGGTTCAGCTGTTGTCACTATTCACAAGTCTATTCTGATACACATGCTTGAAAATGACACTGGGGTAAGTGGCACTGTTCTTGAATGGTTTAGTTACAGTAATACATATCAAAATCAATTACAGTATGTACAGGAATTTAGTTATAGTATCCTTACTTTCTGAATTTCAAACATTGGAAAAATGTCTCCAGAACGCCATGATTGATGACGACTAGAATATCATCCTCATCAGTATCACAAACGGCTGTTTATCATGGCAAAGTGGGCCCATTCTGGATACTCAGCTTTTATATCCAGACTGAAGACTCATTAGTCTCACATGCACTGGTTAGAGCTACTGAATGCCTGTTCATATTGCATCCATTTGTCAATTATTTGCACAAATATACAAGCATTCATGATCATTATGAAGTGTTAAATGTCCCCCTCTGTGCTTTGCCTTATCTTGCTATATACAGTGCATGGTGCCACTGCTACTCCTGCCAATGAATAGTAGCACTGAGAAAGTGGGATCTTTGAAATCATAGAATGCAAAGACTTAATGTTTTATTAGTCTACCAGGACATGTACTTATATTATTGAATGCCCTATTGGATGCGGGGGCCCAGGTGGTATAAATCACTGAAACCTTAATCTTCTCTGAGTCTAACTGTGACAAGTTGACTGGGGGAGGCAGGGATTTTTTTTTTCCTCCAGAAATCCTGTCAACTCAAGTTTTTGTTTTCCTCTCCTCATTTGTCAGCTGATCATACCGCATGTCATTATGTAAAAAAAGTCTAAACTGTTATGATTTTAGGTTAACCAGGTAGTAGTGTCCTCAGTTTTACTGTGTGCTCAATGTGTGTTCAAGTATGTAAATGACTGATGGTTTAATTACTTTTGTCATTGCTTCATAGCAACAAGCACTCTGAGACTGTACACAGTCAAGAGCCCATTACAAAAAGAAACTGTTTTGAAATCAATTCGATGAGCACCTTATCTGCTCATCCTAATTATGAACCCTTCATGTTGCTTTCTTTAGATTGTTAACAAAAGAGAAAAGCTGGCTTCACTTTAAACTGTATTCCTAAGTGTGCAGAAATGCTTGTACACACCAGTTACGTGTATAGGGGGTACCAAACAGTCAAATGTCCATTTCCAAACATGCAGTTAAAATGTACTCTATCAATATACATATTATATTTATGTAAATGCTAATTGTGATTATATACTGTATATTCTTGACAAGTGATTAAGTGAATATTTTTTTATTTTATACATTATATTCAAAATTCACTCCATATATTATTATTCATTTTATTTGTTTAAAATTAATTCCTTGTATATCAGATGTGACCTTATGTATAAAACGTGACCTAATATGTAATAGTAGTTAAATTCAAGAAAGATCTACAGGAAAAGGGCTTGACTGTCGACAAGGTACAGGACCGCGCTGTTTGGAGAATGTTAATCAAGGACATCAACTCCATATCTAAGAATACTGTATGTAATGGTAGTAATACTAATAGAAAAACAACAACAACATTTATTTATATAGCACATTTTCATACAAAAAGTAGCTCAAAGTGCTTTACATAATGAAGAAAAATAAAAGACAAAATAAGAAATTAAAATAAGACAACATTAGTTAACATAGAAAAAGAGTAAGGTCCGATGGCCAGGGAGGACAGAAAAAACAAAACAAAAAAAAATCTGCAGGGGTTCCAGGCCACAAGACTGCCCAGTTACATTAACGTCACATTAACTGGCATATCTCCAGTGCCAGGATAAATAAGAATGGTATTAAAATAAAGAACTTCGCTGTCATTAGTAGAAAAAATAAACCAGCCTACCTGCTTCTAGACTTCCATTACCTGAAACCGTACGGAAAAACCCTGACTCTATTTACATCTGTTAATATACATGTACTGTACATAAATGATCTGAATTAGAATATAAATGACAAGCTACTTAAGTCTGTAGATGATAAGTGCAATATAACAGTATGTTGTATTGATTCTGATTTTGAGCTGGAAAAATGAGGCATATATTGGTAAAGTGGGATTGAAGATCTATAAAGAAAGGGGCTCATGTACACGTTAGTTTCCATTTCCATATGATCTCAAAATGTTCACCATTGGCCTAAAATATAGTTAAGTATGACTCAAAATATTCTCAAACTATAATATTTACTTGTGTGGTACACTAATGGCATATATTTTTATATATATTTATTTAGCTAATGCAAATCCCAAGCAATTCGCAAACTACAGGAGTGCAGCATAATGGAATTTTTGCGACTTTAAGCTGACCTGCTCCATGTCACACAGGGAGTAGTCAAATGAGAAGCAATGCTTCTCCATCCACATCAACTGTACAGTGTATAGGGAAAATTCTTAATATTTTTGTAATAAATGTTTATTCATTCCTTACGGTTTAAATGATATTATAATAAAGGTTCTTTCTTTCTTTCACAGCTAATTGCTTTTTCATTTTTTCCTTTGGTTCTAGGTCAGCTGTTCTAATTTATGAGCCAAATTCAAAAACATCATTTGGATTTATTTCTGTGAAATAAAAAGAACAACACTTTCATTTTTAAAAAGAGGAGAGGGAATCAACGTAGTACTTGGAGCCAAAGAGAGGCGCTGCTTTGACTTCCCTGTTATGTTCCAAACCTGATCTGGACAGTCAGTTCTTATTGTGTTTTCCAGCTAAAGTGCCTAGGATGAGTGGAGTTGCTTTTGTGTCTCTGCGGCTGGCTGTGTCCTGGCCAGCACTGTTCTTGGCATGGACCTCTGCCACGTCTTCTTCTTTGCCTTCAGGATCCATAGCCAACACTTGCACTACTTTGGTACAAGGAGAGTTCTTTGGCTACTTCTCTTCATCTTCTGTCTTCCCTGCTACGAACAATGGTGGCTTAGCTTCCCATTGTTCCTGGATCATCCAGAACCCCGACCCACGGCGCTATACTCTTTTCATGAAGGTTTCTAAGCCCACCACTACGTGCGATGCTCGGCTGGTCAGAACTTTTCAGTTTGATTCCTTTCTAGAGACAACCCGCACCTACTTGGGAATGGAGAGTTTTGATGAAGTCCTCAAGCTCTGTGACATATCAACAAGGTATGCTTTCCTGCAGTCTGGCAAACAGTTTCTGCAGATGAAGAAAGTCCTGCCAAGGGATGGTTCCTCTTTGAGCATCGAAGGAGATGGCGAGTTCTCAGCTGAATACTTGGTGGTGGGTAACAGAAATCCCAGCATGCCAGCCTGCCAGATTCTTTGTAAATGGGTGGAGAGCTGCCTGGCTTCCAGCACTTCGTCTCGACCATGTGGCATCATGCAGACACCCTGTCAGTGCTGGGACAGTCCTGTGAAGAAACAGGATGGTTGCATCCGGGGAGGTATCTTTCTGGAGAATTGCATTCCCAGTTTAAAAGAGAGCAACAGGGATGCCGAGATTGTGGGTAAGTAGATGCTTTTTTCACCTTTAAGCTTTTTCCTGCCTTATGATGCACATTTAATACATCTTCTAACCTTAAACTAAAAAAATAGAAGATTCTTCTGGCTAATGCTTGGTAAGTTTTCTCTCTCTTGCAGCAGGTTCAGTCACTGGGAGCCATTTCTTGATGTTTCATGACAATTAATTTCTGAAAGATGCCTGAGGCAGAAGTGTTCAGCACTTCCAAACTGGGAAGCTGTGTCTCTTGTCTATATGTTACCAGTTTAGACTTAAACTATATTTATAAGGGACAGTTAAAAGGTAAAGGCTATTGTATAGTGATGCTAGTCTGCTTGTTTACTACATCATATATGTTCTGGTAAAACTGTATACTTACATATTTTGTAAGTGACTTTCTTGCCCAAGATCCTGTTTTTTATTATTTTTTTTATTAGACGTCTATGGTGTCACGTACTTAGATATGATTTATGTAACTTTTGTAAGCTTTACTTTGTCTTCCCAATTTATTTTTATTATTATGTCCTTGACAAAAGAGTTGCCTGTTAATGCTTTATAGGCAAAACTGTTGTAAAACAGAAAGACAGAGAGGGGGCTTGGGGTTCCAAATGAGAAAGCTCAGTTTATTACAATTGTTTACTGGTTTCTTTGTGAAAAGCAGTTGATAGACAAGGACACTGTAACACCACAGGTGTTGCCGTTTGCTCCGTAGTGAACTTCTTTCTTCTGGTCATCCAAATCAGACCTGACCACTGCAGAAATCTTTTTAAAGGGAGCCAGAGGTGGGCGTGGCAGTAGACATTGAGGAGGGCGGAACTAGCCGAGTGTCAGTGACTACGGTAGTGTATAAAAAGCAGACTCTCTGTCATCTCTGTCATGTGTTTTCTTTGGCTTAGTCCTGGTGTGCTACAATCGACAATATATTATGCTTTTAAAAGTAATACATGAAAGAAATAATTTTTTTAAAGCAAAAAATAAGAACTGAAAGAACAACACAGTGGCATGAAGTAGAGAAAATAAGCAAAAACATCTATAAAAAATGCACTGTTAACTGGTCAGCTTTGTCTGCAGTGTGCAGTGATATGCCAGGTATTTGAAACAGAATTATTTGCTGTTTATCTGGTACGCTCTGCAGGCTGTTTCCCCAGCTTTTGAGTGTTTCAACTGATTTATGAAAAAAACTCCTTCCTGCGTTGGGTTGTTTATTTCACATTTGTATTACCAAGCGGACATCATTTCATTTCTTTTATGGATATTCCATTCATTTATTTTCTAACCCCCTTATCCATTTCAGAATCATGGAGAGCTGATATTGAATTTATTTCATGCAAAATAGTTTTTTTGAAAATCTGTTATTCTGAAATATGTTTACAGCTCTCAAATATATATGTAGTATAACATCTCATAATTTAAATGCACCATGAGTCTTAAGTTGCCAATGTTGATTCAACAAGTGCTTACTTGTCATTTAATTGATAGTCATTCCTCTGCTATTTAGTTTACAATAAATGCTTCATTGAAAGTTTTGCTGATGTTTCTTTCTTTTACTCTGTTTTTATCAAATGCATAACATGTGCAGTATTAATTTCTTTAGCATGCCATTGTTTGCTCTTAAATTACCAGTGTCTGCCTCGTAGATGATTTCTTTAAGCTGTTTGTCCAAATGCAGCTCTTTGTTGTTTGATACCTATTGCTTATGCAGTGTATGCTTTCCAAAATGTAGTGTACAATTTTAATAACCTTACACATTCTTGAGTTGTTCCTCTACCAAGACATGCATGTTAGATTCTAAACTGGGGCTGTGTGAGTATCAGTGAGTCTATGATTGAGCCCTGAGCAGGACTGGTGCCATGTCTGGGGTGAGTTTCTCATCCCCAAAGTCTGGAATTGGATTAATTGGGTTTGAGAGTGTTACAATATATATATTTAAGTTTGCTCTTGTTTAGGAGATTGGGAAATTCTGTTGTTTATTTGACATCAGATTTCTCTACTCTGTGTATTTAGTATATAGTTTTTTGCTGATAATAATCACATACGTTTTTAGTTGTTAGGGGGTTATCTTTTTCTTCAACCTACAGTTTGTAATGTGAGCTTTAGAACCTCATTTCATAAAGTCTTTCTAAGTGTGAGGAACTCATTCAGCAAATACAGAACTATAAACTCAAAATTTCCTTTTCACCTAACATATGTCAGATATTAAAAACATTTCTAAAAGATGGCACCAGAAGAAATTATCAGACATTTCTGCAGTTGTTGCATATGAGATCCTGCTGGATGACTTTGTTCAGTGGTGCATTTTGAATCCTCTGTAGCACAGCATTAGCGAAGCCAAGGAGGTGGTGGTGAATGACGTGCTTCATATTTTTCACAGTGTTCTTTATTTTCTTAACACTTCTATCATCTGTCTCCCAAATTTTCATCATGGTCCACCCATTCTTATGGAGAGTTCTCAATGTTTCCTACATTTTCAGTTAACCACTACATGTGCAAGAATCATGCAGAATACACTTTTTCTTTCATTCTCCTCTGAATCTTTCAAAAACGTTTTGCATTATAACATTAATAGATTCTCCCATTCTTTCCTTCCTTCCTTCCTTCCTTCCTTTTTTGTTTTTCCAGGCCCTATTAATGATTTATAAATATTGTGTTCTGTCCTCCCTTCCTACTTCAGTTTCTGTCCTTCTGCCAGATGCTGCATGACGCTACACCGCATTTCATTTGCCAGCCTCCCAGTGAGCAAAGTATGTGTTGATAAAGTATGAACATCTCAAGGTCACAGCTGGAAGTGTCCATAGGCCAGCAAGGGTTGCCAAGTTAGAAGAATCATGAATATATTAATTAGCAAATGGCTTAGATCTGTCCATTTTTTCATCTGGTGTGTAATAATAAATTTCTGTTTTTTATTCACTGCATATTATGCATAAACTGAATATTTTGCATTTGTTTTAAGTGAATGTCAGTGCATATTTGTGAATTATCAGTGTAATATATCTGTAAAAGCATATTGGTAATGCACAAATAAGAAGATACCAACACGTATAGGTAACTTAAGCAGAACTTTGCAGTGTTACGGAATTAGCAGCATGGAGCACAATGCCACAGCTCACATATTTCTTAAAGAAAGCAAAAACATGTTCTGAACTGCACCAATGTGTTACTCTTGTACGAGATTACAGACTCCCTTTTTAATAGTGAGGTTTTAATTTTTTTTTAACTCTGTTTTCTTGATCTTCTTATCTGCCCTGTGTGTCAATAAGCCTTTATCAGTGTTTTGCTGTTCCATACACACATGCTTACTGTGCAAACACTGGCAGCCCACAAATTAAAGTTTACCACCATCAGACACTCCACCTGAAAGAATTCCTTTTACATATTGTAAAGTCCTACTTTTTCTAATTCAGCTATTCAGTATCTGTCTATATTAATTAAAACCTGTCAGGTGAAAGTCATTACAAAAGGAGAGCTCTTGACAATGAACATTTGCCTCATGTCAATGTACATTTTTGATTTATATTTGTCCATCATCTGAATTCCATTTTTGCTTAGACTATCTGTGGAAATGATCCTGGACAAGCTTAAGCAGTAATTACAAAATGCTTTATTTTTACTTGATGGCTGTTTTTTGGATAATTTGGGTATGACATTTTGTGAAGACCATTATTCTACATTCCTATGTTGTGTTAGACAGATTTAAATTTATTCAACGTTTTAAACGATACCGCATTGTATTTTGAAATCCAAGAGATGAATGTAATAAGCCTGATGCAGATGGTGACACTGTGTTTGTTGATGGAAGCTCTATTTGTTCAGGTCGTGCAATTGTACATAATATAATATTTGAAAGGTATTTATAAACATCAAATATTTTCTGTGTATATATTTTTTGAAAGAATAGTTTTTAACATTATTTATTTGATCTACACTCTTAAAAATAAATGTGCCAGATGGATCTTCAGAGTGATGTCACAGGTAAACCATTTTTGGTCCCAAAAGATCCATCAACATGAAGGTTCCAGAAAGAATGTTTATTAATTTGGGTCCATAACAGTCTCCATACAGTAAATAACCAGGAATAGACAGTGATGGATTTATGAAATACTAATGAGTCGTGATTTTGAAAGGACTCTTGTTGAATACGTTCAGTAACACTGGCTAAGTCATGTTTTCTTAATGTGTTAGTGCTATGCTAGGTAGCCCACCATACATTGCAGATTGCAGGTTTTTTTTTGCATGTATTCAGTTTTTCAAAGCACATAAAACCAACTTTATATGCAAGGAATCCTTTCCAGAGTGAAATGGTGCTTTGTCAAGCAAGAGTTCTACGATGAACCACACAACCCAGAAAAGAACTGTAGAGTGCCATTAAAGAACCAGTATTTTTAAGATTGCATGCATTCAGTTCTCTGTATGTGAATACACTGTTGCTTAGCTCAGTCTAAAATAACTCCTAACATTTTGCCATCCAGCAAAATTTCTATGCAGAACACGAAATTCGGTGTATTTTTTAACACTCTTCTAACCTTTACTTGTCACATTTTTGCATTAAGATTTTATTTCTGTATAGAAATAGAGGGCATTTGAGGTGTAAGTTTTATTTCTGTTATTTTTCGTTTAATTTAGAAGATACAGATTAGCTTGTTCATTCGTGTGTATCAAGCAGAATTGACTATTGTAATTTATTATTTGTCAGGCTATTCAACTTGTTTGACTTCTACTTTACAGTTAAGTCAAAACATAGCAGCAAGGATTATAACTAGAATTAACAATGACAATTTTTTAACTCTAATTCAGAAATCTTGACTTTCACTTTAAGTTAAGTTTATAGCTGACTTTTCATCCCTCCTATAAGATATACAAATTCTTTAAAAGATTAGCTCGTTATCGCCTAGAGTACACTGCCAAAAAATTTTTAGAGTAAAGAAAGCTATTATATGCAAGAGCGGCGTTTGAGGGTGGCAAGTGTGGCAACCACCCCAGGCCTTGTGCCTAAGGGGCCCCGCTTTTGAGGTCCACGTGTCCCCTTCGAGCAGATTTGTCAAGTTATATTCTACAGTTATATTTTGATAAAGTCCGCAAGTTATCTTGCAAAAATTTAGCTGAATACTGTAATGAGAAAATCCGGAGTGTGTTAACATTATTCTTATTAAATTCGCATGCAGGTTTATACAGTCCACACATACCGGTAACAGCATTTGAAGTAACCAGCCCTGTGTGAGGTTGGTCAGCCCAAGGCCCCACACACCCCTAAGGCTGCCTCTGATTATATGGCCACCAAACTCTAGAATGATCCACTTTACAAAATTAGAGACAAAATCTTTGTATTTAAATCAAAGCTGAAGGCCCTTATAATAAAGGAGAATAGCAGTGTTCTCCCTAGCGTCTTTTAGCCGGGCGCTCCACCAGGCTAATTTAGTTGAGCGCCCGGCTGGCATCTCGCATGACATTGTGAGATGACTGCCACAGATCTGCAGGCACAGGGCACTTGGCAAGGGACGAGCAGGTGGGTGGGCAAATACTGCTAAAGCTAATAGTGGGGGTCGAGGCGGAGCACAGTTCACAAGCAAAGAGTATGTGGAGGTGGGGTTTCGAGAGCGGGCTGTACATGGTAATAGCGGGGGTGTAGCAGCTTAATACAGTAGCAAGGAGTATGGAGAGGTGGGAGGGCGAAAGGGGGCTGTACATGCTAATAGTGGGAGCGAAGCGTAAGTTCACAAGCAAAGAGGATTTGGAGGTGGGCGGGCAAGAGGAGGTCTGATAAAATAAAAAACTTCTAGTGAAACCAGCCTGTCAGATATCAGAAAAAAGGCGTCAGGAAGTGATATCTCTATTCTCATCTTCAGCGCAGTCTGTATAGTATATATATATATATATATATATATATATATACACACAGTTGTTTAAGCATTAGGTGTGTTTTGTGTGCAAAAATCCTTGTAGCACTCACTGTGGTTCCTATTTAAAGTGCCCCTATCTGCCGTTCTTATATTTGCTCATATTTTGACCTGCGTTCATATTGCAAAAAGTGTGCAGAAACCCTTGCAGCACACACTGTGTCCTGAGCAAAAGTTTTGTCACTGAATTGCTGAGGGTTTTGTACGGAAGCGTATTAGGGCCACGGTGAAGAAAAAAATAATACGGACAAAGTGAAGAAAAAAAAACTATATGTCGAGAAGAAAGTCGACATGTTGCTACATAATTTATGACAGGGTCTGAGAAAATCTAGTAAATTAAACATTCATTTTAAGATGAAGTTTAGTTTATGATGTTCTACTTTAATGACAAACTACGAGAATAAAGTCAACATGTTGAATTTAATCTCGAGATAAACGGCGAGAATAAAGTGTCAATGTCGAGAATGCGTACCTGCCGTAGTGCAAGTGTGAATTGAATATCCAACAGGCTCTCCCTTTCCCACTCAAAAGTCTTATTCATAGGTACTTTACATTTTTTTCAAACGTTTTACTAACACGAGCAAAAGAAGTGTTCAGAAAACAACACTGCTCAGTTATTTCAGAAAAGAGATGTCACAAACTAATGAAGGTGTGGCGTCAACTCCTCATGTGGCAATTTCAGACAAAGACACTGCAGAGGCTGGTCAATCAGGAGAAGTCTCTTCAGCACACACTCTGCCAATTGATAAATCTAAGCACCGCTTATCCGGCATAAACAAACAATGGTTTAAAGATTTTGATTGGCTAATGGTCAAAGAAAATGTTACGTGATACTCACTGTGCATGAATTACTCAAACAAACACCACCCAAGGAGGGGTTACTTTGGGTAAACGTGCCATACACAAGAATTTGAAAAGAAAGCTTGCTGGACCATGAAAAAAGTAAAACGCACATGGAGTCTTCTGCTGACCTTTTAGGAAAGCGTGTACTTTAGCAAACTCGAATTGGTCAAACTGAAAGATCTGTATCTGTGTTAAATAACTTACAGAGCGATGCCTTTGTAGGAGCTTTAAGATCCATGCATTGTTTGTCAAAAAATGAGTTGCCACATATAACGTTGTTTGAAAAGCTGTTGGAACACTGCAAAGAAATGGGTTGTTCCTTTTTACAACACCTCAATGCACATTACAACTCTGAAAGAATAATGCAAGAGCTGCTGGATGTCTTAGCAACAGAAATAAAATCTAAAATACTGAAAAATATACATGTTGAAAAGTTTTTCAGTATTCTGTGTGATGAAACCACAGATATCTCAGGTATAAAACAATTAATTATTTACATTAAATATGTTTGCCAGGTCACTAAAGAGGTCAGAATTAGTTCTGTATCAACCCGCAATATGATTGACGGCAAAGCGGAGACTATAAGCAACGCACTGAGTGAGACTATGGACACTCTAGGCTTGAAAACTGCTAATCTGGTTGGACTAGGGTCAGATGGAGCGGCCGTTATGATTGGGAAACAGAAAACTGTGGCAAAACTGCTTAAAGATAAAACATCTGGACTCTTGGTCAACTGCCACTGTGTAAAACCACCGATTGGCCCTTGCAAGTGCCCAAGCAGCAGCTGCTGTACCTTATTTAACAAAATCTTAAGGCAGCTATTCTATTTCTTCCAAACTTCTTCAGTTAGGATGGCTGGTTTAACGGAAATTCAAAATATTCTGAACATTCCCCAGATTAAGCTGAAAATGGCCATTGACACTAGATGGCTGTCTGATGACTTTGCAGTACAGTCACTATGACAGTGTACGATGAGTGATCTCCTTGGAAGGCCCAGATCCTGGGGCCTTTGATTATGGGAAAGCTTCAGACAACTGGGCCTCTAGGAAGAAAAGAAGAATAAATATTTAACTGAAGACACCTTCTGCATATGCAAGTTGGCTTTGAAGAATATTTTAAAATTTTTCTTCATTAGGTTTCCTTTACTTTTTTTCATTGTTTTCACTTTTCTTCCTGACAGCGACAATACTTGTGCCTCTTGGTTTATGTCATAACAATTGTTATTTAAAATTTTTGTTAGGGTTGCAGGATCCTGAATTGGATATTTCTTAAATTTAATAAAAATATTCTGGCACAAGTGTCAAACCTTAAAAAAGGAAGTCATATTGAGCTTTGGAAAATAATAATTAACTACACACATTTAATTTTCCTCACCACCAAATTTCCCCGTCCCTCCCCACCTGGCTACTTTTTCTTGCCACCCGGCTGAAATATTTCTGGGGAGAACACTGGAATAGTCTTGTTCAAAATGTAGTACTGCTTTTAATTTTTCCAATTATTAGATGTAGTAGTCACATTGATAAACTATTACTGAGATTTTTCTATTCTCCTTCTTTTCTTTGAGTATGGCCACTGCCATTTTAATTAAGTTCTCCTACGGTTTTAGATAAGACATCAGAATGGATGGAGGATTTGAGCAAACATATTGACAAACTGAGACTGAAACATTTGTTAAAATCCACTAAAATCATGAGCCATTGCTTACGTTATAGCACAGTGTATAATGTCCACTAGATTCTGGACTTTCAGTTGCTGTTGTCATATAGTTTTGATGAGCTGTAATCTAACAGTAGTGGGCCCAGAAGGGATTGATTGCTTTGGAATCTGTATTAAATGAAATTGTATTCTTTCTCAACCTTGCTAACTAACCTGTAACATGTAGATTTTAGCATTTAACATTGTTATGATTAGAAATTTTAAGTATAAAAAAGCAGTCTTTCCACCCCACACCCCAAAAAAGTGCATGTCAGGTTAACTGATCATTCCAAATTTCCCCCTTTAAGTGTGTGTAGATCTGTATAAGGTGACCCTGTCATGGAGTGGCATCCCATTCAGAATTTGTTCCTGCCATGTGCCCAAAGCCACCAAAGTAGACCCCAGCTGTTTGTAACCCTGAACTGGATTAAGCATGATTGAGAACGGTGCATGTTATTCATGTTAAAAGATATGCAGCCATATATACAGATTTAAGATTTTTCTTTGTTTCAATGTATGTTATTTTATACCTTAATTTACGTATCTGCAAAAAATTAACACCACACTCTGAGCTTCAAATGAGTAGAATATTGTGTAAAAATAAATTCAACTGTACAAAAGAAAAGCTTACTTTTGTTGTAGGCTTCATACTGATTTGGCTAAGTCAGTATGATTGCGAACATAAGACGCATCTAAAATCTGCCAAGAAACAATTCACACTTCTTATCCTTTTCGTTTTCATCAAATTAAAGTCAGTGCTGCAGACCAATGCCTTCTGTAATCTGACACCTCATGTTCTCTAAACATTAGAGATTTGGGGTGCAAATGTTTTGGACCAACTAAATTGAATCTGGACTGCTCATTGTAAATAAAACATTTGTGCTGGAGCTGCCCAGCTAGATTCATACCCACCAAATGGCTGGCAGGCTCTTTAATAATTAATATTTTAATTAAGCAGCTTTATTACTCCAGAATTAGAAAAGATAATAACATTTTAAGGAGTTAAAGTGGGGGAGCATTTTCAGACAAATAATGGAAAGAAGACCATATGAATGTGGGGGATGGTTACTTAAGAAGGATAAGGATGTGTGCCCGTCTGGAATAGGAAGTGCAATATAGTGTAGTGGTTGATGTCCTTGACATTAAATTTGAAGTTCATGTTGCCTCTTTAAACAGTAGTACTCATAGACATCTCTGTGTAACTCATTTTTTAGGACGTCAGTGAACTAAAAATGCTTTGCTGTTTGCTCATATACATGTTTTTTTTACTAGATAGAAGAATGAATTCATTTATAAAGTCTAGAAGATTTTGGCCAGTTTGTCTGTTACAAACTGGACAAAGTAAACACCTCATTTGCTGGCAGTGGTCCCTGTTGTCCACAGTGTACATTGTAGATTGGATGGAGCTGATGTCCAGTTTGTTGGCAAATGCCCAAGATGATCACTCTTGTCTTGGGTTCAGAGAGGAGAAATGAGCACTAAACACACCAGCTGCATAGCCCCGTCCTTTCCCCAGTAACACACTGAGACTTGACGCAGCCTCTTAAAGGACTGAGATTTGAAAACTCTAATCTGAGTATGATCAGTCCCCAAATGCTCCTAAACACAGCTTGATTACATGCTGTGATATCCCAGCTGACTGCAGAGCACAAGACTTTCCTTCTTTCTTAGTGTCTTTCTTGGACTCCACAAAAAGAAAAAAAAAATAGCAAGGTGAGCAGGTCGTAAGGATAGAGTTACGGATATGATATTGATTGTGGTGAAATGATGGCAGAGCACATTCGTAGCTGTCGATAGTTCCAGAAGTGCCTGAAACACAATATGTCATGAGAGACAGGGTCTTGCCATTACGGCATACCATTAGTAAGGAGGCAAGGTGACTTTGCTGTGAAATTTGGCCTCAGTGCACCTTCTGCAGTTGCGTCTGATGGACTGCTGAGGATCCAGTAGAGCAGAAATGAAAGTGTAAAAATCTGACAAGGCAGGATGACATAAAGATCTTGACCTTCTACAGTATGGTAGCCCTGTTATCAGAACTTTTCTTTTGGAGTCATTGGCTATTGAATGTGCTTCTTACCACATGTGTAGGTTATAATGACATACATTTGGGATACTAAATGATGCTGTAAGTTGCTATATCATGAGATATTGAAGGATTGCTTACAAATAATTTCATGGTGGAAATATGGCTGAGTTGATCATTTGTACACTTTTTCTAAGGCCATAATTGTGTAAGTGATCCCCTCACAAAATCCAGTTTCTCATAAACCCTGCATTACACAAATACCGTATATACTCGCGGATAAGTTCTCCCGCGGATAAGTCAGGGCTTGATTTTACTGTATAATTTCCGGTATTTTATTGATAGTCGAATGTGGAAAACTCATGGTTTTCATCCAAGGGATTATGATATGCTAACAACCACCTGAGAGAGTAACCATGGAGCAGACTGTCTTTTTTTTTCTATGTATTGTGCCCACGTGACCAGACAGTAATACCTGAACTATAACGAAGTGACGTTTGCACTGTTTTGTGTTTTTTGTATCTCACACCTTCATACACCTTTATCGTAAGAGCATCCCTTATCTACAATGAAGTGTTCGGTCAGAGGAAAATATGAAGCTGGTTTTAAATTTAAAGTTGTTGATGTGACGAAAGAAATTGGTAACTGCGCTGCTGCAAGAAAATTCAATGTGTCTGAGAAACTGGTTGCATTTTTGAATGGGCGTATACGTCGGGGTCTGATTTTTTGATTGATTTTTCAGGTTTCAAGACCTGACTTATACAAGAGTATATACGGTAATTTCATGGAGGAAATATGACTGAGTTGATCATTCGTACACATTTTCTAAGGCCACAATTGTGTAAGTGATCTCCTCACAAAATCCAGTTTCTCTTAAACCCTGCACAATGCTGTGAAGATTCAAAACAAATGACTAGCTGCTTGGAATATTTTTGCACTGTTCAGAGGAAGTGTTATAAGCCGGTGACACCAGGCCTCTATTCACAGCTCTGTCCAAGATCCTGGTGCTGCCAGACCTACACTGCTATATGCTCTACAAACTGTTTTCTTGATTTTTCAATTTCTGTGAGTGAGAGTGAGTGAGAGTGAGAGTGAGCACACACATATCCTTAGGGGATATGCTAATGGGCAGTCCACAGTGGTCTAATGCAGCCATGGTAATACATGTTATTATGACAATCACTTCACTACTGTGCTTGAGCCATAATGACAGCAATGATGGAAATATTGAAGCAGTTGAAGATGTTAGTGAGATTACTTCTGGAATAACCTTGGCCTCATCTTCTTCATACCTCCCAATGTTGTGTCTGTTTTGTACCTAACATGACTGGTAGCCTTGTTATTTCATCGTGGAGTTTATTCTTTAAAATCATGACAGTAGCCTCATCTGTCCTTTCCATCCAATTTTTTTTAACATCATTTAAATTAGATCACACTTTAGTGCTTTCTGTATTGCTGATGCAACAGCAGACTCACGGGCTGGATGGACTATGAGATAGTTGCAAACTCAGCTGCAGATCTAATGTCCCTGAGTCTTTGCTGGCTGACAAAATCTAGGGAGAAAGCTGGCATGATGCCACACCAGAGAATCTGTCACTACACAAACAGTGGGTTTCCCATAAGTGGGAGTTGCCCCTTCCTCTGAGGTATGCAGCAAGTCCACTCCAAAGGATTAACGATGTCCAGCAATAAACAGAATGGCAAACAGGTAAACAGCAAATCAACACATGCCCTTAGTACACAATATGCTCTTGTTTATCACAAAATTCAGTATGCAGTGATTAAAAGTATGCTCAGCTAGTAATCTGTGATTAAATGTTTCAGATACAAATGTTAAAAATCTAGAATTTAAGCACATTAATGATGGAGGAACATTTTTAAAGAGCAGCTTATTACATGTTTGATTTCTAAGGTCAAAAAGGAAAAACATGAAAGGAAAGAATAAAGAGCAATTACTCCACAACTTTTTAATGAATTCACAGCTGAGGACACAGGCACCATCTTTATTAATGGCAGTACTGTAGTTCTGATTGCTTTTGATTTAAAAACAAAGTAGCTACCCTTAAGCTTGTATCACATGCTGCTCAAAGATGATACCGCTTACAGCTTAAGAATATGTGTAAGACATTTAATTCTAATACTGCTGTTAAATTATTATTTACTTTTAACTATAATGTTTCTATATTATATTATAAAATAACATAACATTCTTGGACCATTTAAATACAGTTTGGATAGTCAGGCAGATCATTGCTTCATTGTAGGGGCAACTCACATTATAATATGTCTACTATATAATAAAACATTATGGTCTCTTTGTGTGTGTCTGGTCATTCTGAGCAATCTGAGCTGTCAGTTTGGCTTTGGTGATGCAATCGAAACAGGAAGTACAAGGGTGAATGAGGAAGTGTAAAGGCATAGGAGGCATGCCAAGAGTCACATTCAAAGATATAAAGTATAAAAGCAGACAGGAGGCAAGCAAAGCACCTTGAAATGACAGAATCAAAGAAGCAGACTTTATGGGAATGCACTCAAGAGAGCAAGCTTTGGGCAAGAGAGGTTCAGATATATGAGGCACAGAAGGTACACAAAGGGCAAGAGATACTAGTCAATCATTTTCTAACTCACTTAGACCTGGACAGGGCATAAGGCAGGAACAAACCCTGGACAGGGCACAGGTCCATTTCAGGGCAAACACACATATACACCCACCCCAATCACACACTAGGGCCAATTTAGAAATGCCAGTTCACCTAATCTGCATAGTAGGGAACTGGAGTACCCAGAGGAAACCACACAGACACAGGGAGAAAATGCAAACTCCACACAGGGAGGACCCAGGACACTGATGTCCTTACTGCAAGGCAGCAGCACTGCTACTGTGCCATTGTGTCACCCAAGAGATATTAAATATTGTTAAATTTATTCTATTACCAGTCTTCAACATCGCTAGTTATATTATATTATATTATATTATATTATATTATATTATATTATATTATATTATATTATATTATATTATATTAGTTGAATTACCCCACGTTGTTTGGGTATAAATAGTATCAGAGAAAATGGGGAAATTCAACATGACTAAATGCTGAGACAAAAAGAAGTATTCATAGACAAAAACAGCAATCCAGCAAGACAATAAAATTGTTATCCAAATTAGTTAGGAAGGAAACTCTTGTGGCCACAATTACAGATGTGATCCTGCTTTAGTCAGAATAAAAAGTTTGTGCTCCTCCCATCAGCCCCCGCGCACTCCTGCTGCTTGAATTGTAGTTCTTGTTTGGTGCTGATTTTTGAGTTACTCCTTTCCATTACATCCCCTAAAATGATATGCCATATAGTCTATATTTTAAGTTGGATCAAAAGCAATGTACAAAAATTTCATGAAAATCAGTTTATACCGTTTTAGTGTAATTGGCAATAAAAGACAAACAGACAAAAAACAGATATACAAACAGCTATGATTTTATTTATTTACTGTAGATTATGTTATCATTTTGAGGTAGTTCTTTAAAGTGAAGAAGACAGAAGTCTTGAGGTAAAGTAGTTAAACTCACTAATCATGGAACTATAGTGCTGAAATACAGTATTTAATGCTGATTAGCACATACAATGTACATGTGACAATAATGACCCTATAAATCTATAATGACTGTTATATTTTTTACTAGTCACATTACAGGTAATCGAATACATTGAAAAATATATGACATTTGATATCTCAATGTGCACCTTCAGCATTCCTCATACACCTTTCCTCTTGTATCTGTATGTCTGGACATCCCTTGCCTGGCACTGCATCTTTTGATTGCATTCCCATAAAGCCTACTTCTCAGACTCAAACACTTCAAGGTACCCTAATCACCACTGCACTCTTTCTTGACTACCACAAATGGTAAACGGGCCCCTATTACCCACTGTAAAAGCATCACTTTTATTCTAGCGGAATTGTCCAATATTCGACGGTAACTCTCAATATGCTTCCTACTTTTTGATGGCTACTGTGTGCCTCAGATTCCCTTGCCTGGCACTTTCCATGTAATTTGCATCACCAAGGCCAAACTGGACAATCAGAACAGTCAAATTGACCAATCAGATTGCTTGATAGGACTGAGCACACACACAGACAGTAGCATTATATTATATTATATTATATTATATTATATTATATTATATTATAT
>JANRMT010062843.1:6867482-6893494 GCA_026402145.1 Polypterus bichir lapradei | reverse complement strand
ATTATATTATATTATATTATATTATATTATATTATATTATATTATATTATATTATTTAATGAAACAAGCTTTTCTGTTGTTGGGTGCAAGCAGTTGAAACCGCTACAGGTTTCAGGTTCAAGGTAGTAATCAGCTCTGAGAACGGTGGCACAGACTCTCAAACTATACAAACTTAAAGTTGTCATTTAAACTAACAGGCAAGGATGTTGTCAACCAGAATCTAAACACCTAGAAAGAGTCCATAGGAGCATGTCACAGACTTTCAGACTCCATACATGCAGTGTTAGCTGCACTAATCATTCCTCCACTGTGCAGCCCATATTATACAAGGATGGGCAAAGTATGTTTACAGTTGTTCATATGGAAAAAGACATGCAGGTTATGATTATTACAATAGCTTTATTAAATCAATAGCTTTGTTATATTTATTAATTCAAAAGAATGTCATAATGGCACAGTGTACTTAGGTACCATCTTGTAAGTACTCAAATTGTTGGCCTTCATTATTTACACATTCTTGTAGTATTCTTGCTACATTCAAGCACATTTCATTAATAATAATAATAATAATAATAATAATAATAATAATAATAATACAAATAAATAATAAAACAATAATAAATTAGATAAATAAATACATAAATAAATAAATAAATAAGGGGCAGCACGGTGGCGCAGTGGGTAGCGCTGTGGCCTCGTAGTTAGGAGACCGGGTTCGCTTTCCGGGTCCTTCCTGCGTGGATTTTGCATGTTCTCCCCGTGTCTGCGTGGGTCACCTCCAGGTACTCTGGTTTCCTCCCACAGTCCAAAGACATGTAGGTTAGGTGCATTGGCAATTCTAAATTGTTCCTAGTGTGTGCTTGGTGTGTGGGTGTGTGTGTGCACACCCTGCCCAGGGTTTGTTTCCTGCCTTGCACCCTGTGTTAGCTGGGATTGGCTCCAGCAGACCCCTGTGACGCTGTGTTAAGATATAGCGAGTTGGATGATGGATGGATGGATAGATAAATAAATAAATAATAAACTGAGTGTTTCACATACTTAAAACTGTAAACCTGCTTTTGCCCACCCCTGTATGTCATATATCCATTTCCTGAAACCAAAAACAAAATAGTAAAGAACTGGCACATATTTTAAAGTCAAAATTTTCCTTCCACCAACATCAATTTCCAGCTTGTTCTGGGAATTTCCAGGTACTCCATGACTATATGGAGATCTGTAAACTATTCAGCATATCCTTGTTCTACCAATGATTTTGTTCATAATTTTATGCACCCAATTTACTTCTTGTGAGAGATCCTAATGGAGATTATCATTAAATGCTGAAACTACCTCAACTAGTTCCTCATAATTTGGAGCAGCAGCAATGTCTGCTCAAATCAAAGTCAATTGATTGAGACTGGCCCAGAATGTTGAGCTCTGCTCCAGTTATAAAGAATACCTAACATAAACTTACAGAGGAACCTCATTTAGGCTGCTTGTTCATTAGGGCATTTTGTGAGGAACTGGCTTGCTCTTTACTTCCACTGTTTTCTGTGATGAATGTCACCATTTAGATCAAGTTACCATTTTCCAGCAGAGAGCAAAGATTTCAGATTTTGAGGTGCTGAATATTGTCATGCCTGCTTAATTTGATATGAGTTCAATATGACAGTACAAGAGATGCCAACCACAGGTGTCCAAACTGATACTGTCCAAGTCTTGGTTTTCTGCAGGGGAGATAAGTCCAGACCTAAATAGAGTATTTTGCTAATCTTAAAATGTTTTTTTTTTTCCATATAACAATAAGAATGTACCTACAACCCTCACACTATAAATATTGGAAATGGGTGGTTTGTCTTGACATGACCATGCAAAACCTTTATTTAATTTAATTTTCTGCAACTGAAAATAGGACTGACAAACAGCTCTGAAATCTAGAAGAGCTGAGTATGGACAAATAATTGGTTCACTCTTCCCTGGCCAGGATGCAGTCCTTCTAAATTCTGGATATCACTATACAGTATGCTGGAGACTAATTTCTAGCAGTACAACATTTGCCTTCTATGTGGTGATAAGGTGTCTGATTCCTTCTCAGCTGAGACAAAGTAGCCTGCTACCATTGAAGTACTGCCATAGTTTTCCACATATATCTTCAGAGGAATGTTAGGCCCAAGAATATCCAATATCCAACTGATGAAGCATTTTCAGATGGATCTGATCAGTCCATACAGCCTTGCCCCAGTGGTGCTTTAAAGTTACTAGATGGAATATAATGATAGAGGCGAATCTGTCCTAACTATCATACAGGAGATATAAATTTCAGTTTTCAATAAAGCATGACATCAGGATTCATCTTGAGATGGTCAAATGCCATCAATTAGATGTGCATGACATTAGAAGCTACAGACATGAAGTTGATTGATGTTTGTTGCTATTAAAGTCTACCTGATTGCCAATGCTTACCAAAGGTTCATTTTTGAAAAGAGGGTTGTAGGTTTGGCACAAATGTCATATATTGGTCAAACAGCTACATTTTCATTTTATCACAAGCATCAGAGAAAGCATGAAATACTTCTGATTCTCTCCAGTTTCTAAATCGTATATGTTTTGGTGACTCAGGTGATTGAAATGTATTCAGTTAAAAAATATCCTTGTCTTTTACAAATGCTTTCCACCAGCTCTTTTCTTTTTTCATCTTAGCACAGCTATTAATAATGAGCAGTAGTCTGAAAAAGAAAAAAAAAACACTAATTAGGAGAACAGATGTGCAGTTCACTGTGTAGCCTTTGGGTGTCACTGTGGAATAAGTCAAGATACAATGTAACTGATGACATTGCTTGATTTACCGTCTTCAAGTTTAAGATGCTAATCTGACGTGCAGGCAGGGGTAGCTCGGAGTTTATAGCCATCGGTTGAGTTTTAACAGGTCAGGGTGGATAGCCTAATGCCCTTGTGGCATTGGTAGGATGCAAAGCCAGGTTAAGGGAACCAGCTCAGTATACTCATTGTGCATGCAGCTAGGAGAGGCTAATGGGATGTATGTGCAGGATAGGTGGACATTCACTTACTGTACATGTGTTTTTCAGCATTGTCATGTTGGAGAATTACACCTTTATCTTTGGAGTGCTGATTTAATGTAAACGCTGAACAGATAGACTGGCTCAGTATGTAAGAGATGTTGGGGTGCTGATATGATGTAAAAACCAAACGGCTTGACAGTTTTTATATAACATTGTTCCTGGGTGCTGATATTTTGTAAAGACTGAACAGCCAGGTAGATGGCTAAATTAGTGCCCCTAGGGTGCTGATACGATGTAAATGCAGAACAGGGCGGCGATTCTATCAATGTCCACAGGGTACTGATGTAACTTTAAGAGAGAGACAGGCAGACATTTATTTCTTTTGTCATGAGAATGCCAATGTTATGTAAAACCCGAACGTTTAAGAGATTAATTCAGTGCCTCAGGGTAAGGAAGTGATGTGATATTTAGACAGGACAGGCGGATTGGTGTTTAAGATGCAAATAGAATAGAGTCTCTGACTACATGTGATACAGAAGCAAGACAAGCACAGAATACTTGCATGTGAGGGTGATATGACATGTAGACACAGCAGACAAATCAGTGTTTAAGGTGTTAATAGAATAGTCAGGTAGTATAATAGGACATTGTCAAGCCCACATAATTTAATTCAGGCGTAGAATGGGGCATAGAGTATCTGTCACCTCTCAGTCTCTGTCACAATACTACAGGGAGAAAAGACAGAAGGACAGTGTCATCAGGAATCATGGTAGTCTTAAGAACATTTAGACAGGGCAGGGAGACACGTGTTTAAGATGCACACACGTTTGTGGGGACTTCAGTGATAGAATTTATAATAAAATCCAAAAATAGCATTTTACAGTAAGGGTGTTGTGCCACATGTCGTGCATGGTGGTGGTTGTGTCATGGCTGGAGCACCAAATAATAATTGAGTGTTAGTATGTAAATAGATTAGAGGAATCTTATTCTATTAATTCCAGCTGAAAATAGTAGTAGTAGCAGTAGTAGTACCACATGTACTGAATACAATGAAATTCTTACTTGCCTGTCCAATTAACATGAACATCATTGCCATACTCTGCCACAATAATAAACAAGAATGTATTAAAATATGTAACTTCCTTTAATTTAATGGAAAACACAACTTACTTCTTATTCCTGATTCTACAAATGGACAATAATTTCTGTGTATTTATATGAGTAAAGGCAGGGCAATAGAGCAGTGTCCTTAGGAAAACAATAATGCTATCATGGGGCAGTGGTGGGACATGTAGACAAAACAGGGAGGTCAGTGTTTAGAGTGAAAACCAAATTGATAGGCTGGGCAGGTGAACAGACATGTTAGTGTCCACAGGCTGGCTGCCATTATCATCATCTTGAGGGCGCTCATCTGACTAGCAGACAAGAATAATCAGGGTACTATCATGCAAAAGATATCGGCCATTGTATTCCATTTCAAAACATTTCTAAAATCTGACAGGCGCCCTGTAGAGCCAAGCATGCGCATGAGTGAGCGTGAATTTAAAAGGAAATGCATTAGGGTATGAGATGAGGAGTAATTTTTGATAGTAATTAATATGCCATTCCCCTGGCAGGGATGGTCCTCATGTTGTATTCATAGAGATTAACACATATCATTATGTGCCTTTGGGAAATTATTGTTCTTTTAAAGTCCTATTAAACATTCATGACTAAAAGTGTTATGTTTATCATATTTGGAGGCCGGCTGTAATTTGTTTTTTTGGACAGCTTTTCTGAACATGGCATGTTTAATAATGTACGATGACAGCGTTGTGCTTGAACATTTGTGCAGCTGAATGTCCTTGTTGCCTGGAGACACTGGCAGCTTTGATGTGTAAGAGAAAACTGCAATGCCACAAACGACCACTAAAAGCCTTATTTTGGTTTAGATGCGTTTTTTTTTTTTTAAAAGACATTGACCTCCTATGCTGTTATTGCATTTCAAGATAGTCATCATAGCCGTTCGGTGGTGGCTGTTCAGTATTAAGGATGCTGGCTCCTGATCCAGCATTCCTAAGATATATATATATATATATATATATATATATCTTTTTACATCTATATTTGTGTGTGTGTATTTATATATGTACATACATGTGTATATACATTTAATATAAACACGTAGTTATAGGTATAATACTGTTTTACAAAAGCCCATTATGTTAAATCAGATGTTTTTGCAGAATTGTGTTTTGTCTTTGATAAGAACAGTTTCCTAGCAGCAGCTCTTTTCATAAATAAACTCCCACTGCAGGATGGAATGCCCTGATATTCTGGTCACAATTGTATGCCTTTTGTTAACGCTAGTGATGGCTGGTGTTGCATTGGCAGGACTGCATTTGGCTGTTGAACACAATGCCTCTCAGGTTTGGAACAGTGGCCAGCCAGCTGACCTTGAAGACCAGTTCTCCATGTCTCTTCTGCATGGCTAGATGCCAAAATGAATTTCACTTGCCTCTCGAGTTACTTGCTTCTAAGATGCAGTGGCTGTAATGCTGAGATAAACTGTTGACTTTCAGCTTTAGTAATTTAAAACTCAGCTTGGCATTTGGTTGTTTGTTTTGAAACAGGTACTCCATGATATCACGAATGACATCACATACCACAGTCAAGCACAAAAAATGTCACGTGGAATATTCATTTCATCCAATGCAATGTCACCTTGAGAGCCTTCTCCACTAAAACTCTCCATAATTTGTTTTTTTAGTTTATCAAAGCACTATTACCCTTCTTCTATTAAATCTAAAAAAATATGGTAGTTACTTGACAAAGAATTTATTACAATGCATGAAATAATGACACAAAGAGAGTACCAGAATTGTTTATTGGGAACTCATACAAGCATCACAAGCCTTGGCCTATCTGTGTTATTTCTAAATGCAACTACAAACATGAACCTGATGTCACAAAATGTGAAAATTGCATCACTGTGAATGCTGACATTGTCGGTAATAATGGAATAGTGGAATTTTAGTGCAAGCCAATTGTCATGGATTCTAGGTGATGTGAAATGCTGGACTCAGGGCTTTGTTATAAATATGACCTCCATTTATTCATCCATTTGTTTACCCACACCTCCAGTCTTGCTCCTGGTCAGAAATTCTTGAATATCCCCAGTTCTCCTTGTCCACCTTCCCTGATCACATTTCTGGCCAGTTACCACTTTATTCTCTATTACTGATAGTCTAATTAAATACTTTCTTTCTGGTCTCTGCCATTACAAATAATGACAACTAACAGCTATGCCAGTGCTCCATCAGTACACATCAACAGGCATCTATTTAGCACACCAAACCAAGTTCTGGCTACTGATTCAATTTCATCTGTGTGACAGTAGAGTAGGTGCCAAGCTTTCTGACGCTGTGTTTCCTGTTTTGTTCAAGAATGATTTGGTTTGTGGTTTCTTCCTGTTTTCATGACCCTGTATTTACCAAAGAACATGAAGTTTAACCTTTGACATTTGGGTGAATAGAGAGTTGTGAAAGGAGGAACTGAGTGTTCTTAGCTCTGATCGCGACACCTTATTTACAATTGTTCCATTCTCTCTCTCTCTCATCCTTGAATTAGGTGGCTGGAGCGTGTGGTCCAACTGGGAAGAGTGCACCAGGGACTGTGGTGGAGGGGTGCAAACTCGCAGTCGTGTCTGTCAAGCTTCTCCCAAAGAAGGTTTCCTCTGTGAGGGGACAGTGGAGGAAGGCCAGCCCTGTAATTTGCACCCATGTACACGTAAGTCTTCTGAAACTGCCAAGTGTAGAGTGAGTGGGCACAAGACATGGCTCACAGTGTAACAGCAAGGTGTCTTTCATGTACATAGACTGGCAAACCATAAAACATTAATGAATTTCAGCAATCGAGTGCCAATGGGTAAAATATAGCCTTCTCTGTGACAAATATAAAGAAGGCACTGTCCTTATGTGTGCTGTATTGTGATAAGCATTGTTAACACACCACCCTAGAGTGGACCCACCGTCACCTCACCCCCCAATGTACAATGCTGCATCCTGTTTAAACTCTGGTCCAGGCAACATGTCAGAGCACAGAACACTGGCAGTGTTTGCACCAGTAGCCAGTAGCTGAGAAACATGTGTTAGTTGAAAAATACTCCAAGAAATGCTGAATGCCTTGATGACAGATTACAATCAATGACTCCCCACCAGTTTTCCCAGTTTAACTAAGTCATTCTTTGTAATCTTACTCAGTTTTGACTGGCCTTGACCACTGAGAATGAGTGATCACTTGGGAGCTCTCCTAGTTAGTTCATCTATTGGCAAGCGATCAGCTCATATTTGGTGACTGAATGCTGTCATTTTTTCCTGTCTGTGTCTCCAAGCTCTCCTAGTGCAGAATCACTTTTAGTGTCATATTCAGATTGACTCTTCCAGTTTAGTTTTTCTCTTCTTGTAAAGACTGAATGGATTCCTGCAGGCTTTCCTACTTCAGAAGGAATTACTGTCAACAAAGTCTCTGAAATTCTAGTGAGCTACGGCAAGCTCTCCATTTTCAGACTGCCTCCTAATGATGAGAGTGAGAGTCACTTGCAATTTAGCTGATTCACTACTTTCTTGCTCTCCCAGTATTGGATGAGTAAAGACATGGTTGCATGGTCTGAATGGCTATAGAACAATCAGCTGTCTCCCAGCTTTGAACGAGTGGTCACTAATACATTCTCTCGGATTAGAATGAGCATTTGTTTACTGGCTCTCCTAGACAAGCCAACTGTATTTTCCTACCAGTATAGCAAAGTGCCTCGATGCACGTGTTGGCTTCAATTCCGCAATGCTGATTGGCCTGCTTCAGCACTGTTTCAGTCAGCTACTCGACTATTCCACCCTGCTCCCACTGTGGGCATCACTCTGGAAGCTTGTCACAGGCCATGACCGTGATAGGGGGGTCAGCTCATCCACCTGGTATGAGAAGCATTCAGCATTGACCTATCCTTTGTTGTTTCACAGATCACTCTGCATGCCACTTTCTTTGGGTTGTAATGTCATTTCCCTGAAATCATGGAAGACCCCTCATTTCAGAATGCCCCTCTGAGCTCTTTAATGTGTGTTTCAACTTAACTGCTTGCACTGTGCATGGAAAACCTGAATGCTAATCACAGCCCTTGCCTTACTAGCCAAGGGGCATTACAACTCCCGAAGCCAGTCGCTACGTTCTGTTGACAGCCGAAAGCGGGATGAGCTGGAGGAGGTGCAGCGCTTTGGATACCTTTCCCCTCAAACAGGTAAGCATATGGTGCACTCCATATAGCCTGACCAGGGTGGGGTTGTTATGCTGCTGGGTCAAAACTCCACAAAAAAAGAGCATGTTACAAAAATGCATGTATAACAGATGACAGTTGGAGACTGTTGTGTCTCAAGGGTAAGTGAAGTGTATTTAAAAGCAATGTGTTAGCTTTCAATAAGAAAGGAAAATGGAATTATTTGCTCACAGGAACTCTAGAAAACATTACATCAATGGCTGCAATGTATAGTGATTACTTCAAGTAAGGTGAATCCAAGTGGGAAAGTACAGGAAACTGTCAAGACCCACTTGTGTGTCAGTAGTCAATGGTGGTCCTTTTATTATGGTAGTGTGCTGGTGCTGCCTTTGTGGTCATATGGCACTGGGGCAGGACATTAATCTGGAGGTATTAAAGGCTTTGGCGTGGTCGACGTGTGATCAGGATAACTATGAAGCTCAGACTCAGAGGAGCTGCTGAAGTGATGGTGCATTTGAGGAAGGAGGCATGTCGATACTAAGATGCCTACTGGACAGAC
Source organism: Polypterus bichir lapradei (assembly GCA_026402145.1). Lineage (NCBI taxonomy): Eukaryota > Metazoa > Chordata > Cladistia > Polypteriformes > Polypteridae > Polypterus > Polypterus bichir. The sequence goes on along the minus strand of JANRMT010062843.1, from coordinate 6,884,691 downwards.
TCTTACCAAACGGCCCAATGTTAGCACTTTAAAATAAGCTTATATGTTTCATGGTTATAGTAACTAAAGGATCATTTGACTTTTTATGTTGACTCGCTTATTCAAGGCAGTGACGCTCCTTCGTGGTTATGCTTTTAAGACTGGCTGTAACATTCTCATTTTTGCTATTGACACAATGCAATTTTGAATTTCCACTTATAATAGAGGCTTATATGGTTAAATCAATATAAAGGATTTTGTTGAACTTTGGATAAAAAAAATAGTCATTATCCTTTTTTGATTACTTTAACATAAAAATCTTACAAACTTGGTATTAAGTCTATAATTAAATCTGAATAAAATACAAAAATAAAAAGTCTGAATTGGCATAAGAAATGTAATTATTTGCTTCATGAGGTAGGAGTACATAATTACTAAGAATAGTTGAGTCAGATACTTGAAATATTAAAATGTGTACTTCATTTAAATGTTTCAGGTCTAAATACAGCTTGGATAATGGATGGATGGATGGATGAAGGTCTAAATATTCTTGCTTGTAATAGAAATGTGTCATTTCTGATAGAGATCCATAGCAGGCTGGATCCCTAGTAAAGGATCAAAGCTCAAAAATTAAATCATATTCTTTATCACTGACCTTGAAATCATCTAAAACAATACCCGATATGCCTGGATTTTAAACTTGTAACTTGTAACCTTCTGGGAGCGACTCATAATGGGCTACAACCACTGGTAAACAATCAAATATCCAAAATAACATACTCACGATCAGCAACTTCAAAATACCATAAAACGACACTCCACATGCTTATATTGCCAATTCAATTTTTTTGGGCATTTTGTGAAACTGAGTAACTTTGTCCCCTCACATCCCATTAGGGGTGAACCACTGGAGTCAGTTGATGTGGGATGCACACATCGTGTCCTTCTGATCATTTTTCTTGAAGACACCTACAGGTTTACTCTATCAGAAGAGTGTAATTGCCTGCAAAAAATATGATCCAAAAATGACATAAAAATTAAGTTTTTTGTGTGTCTAGAGGTGCACAAAAAGCTTGATGTCTTGCATAACTAGACATCAATATGAGTTGAATGATATATCATATGTGGAGGTTTTCTGAGTCTGGAAGCTCCAGACAGAAAATAAAGAAAAAAAAATGGTAATTTCAAAATGTTCATAAGTAATTTTTATGAACACAAAATGCAGCAAGCAGTTCTGAGCAAAAGTGAATGTTGGGAAACAAATGGTCATTATGAGTGCAATAAATATTAATGGATTTACTCTCATGACAGCAAACAGATCAGAAGCATTTATAAATATTTTATTGGACTGGCATTCTGTCCAGTGCTGTTTCCTGCATTGTGCCCATCTACAGTATCTCCAGGCAGGTGCCCCCAATCTTGTTTTTGAGTTGGCATGCTTAAGGTTGAGATTAGATGTTAACTTTATTATTATGAATTAAAATACCTCCAAATTCTAGTCAATTTCAAGGTAGACTAAATGATATGACTAAAGTATTGGTTGAAGGGAAGTCTAAAACAAATTGTTCATCATCCATTGTTATATAGGTGGCACAGTGCTTACTGCTTCTGCCCCAGAGACTTAGCCTCCTGGGTTGAAATTCTGTGCATGCTTGATATCATTGTGGTGCTTGTACATTCTCCACATGGTGGCATTGTTCTTCCTATCACATCTGTAAAAATGTATGTGTTTCGTTGATTTGTCATTCTAATTTGGCTTCATGGAAAAGGATTTTGGGATGGAGCAGTGCCCTGGTCAGTGCTGGTTTCTGCATCACTGAACTGGTCTGGGCATATCTGTTACATTCTTGCATACTAGGACTGCCACAAATATTTGATTTGCTCTCACAATAGTAAACCATTTATCCATCCATCCATTATCCAACCCGTTATATCCTAACTACAGGGTCACGGGAGTCAGCTAGAGCCAATCCCAGCTAACACAGGGCGCTAGACAGGGTGCCAGCCCACCACAGAGCACACACAAACACACCCACACACACTAGGGACAATTTAGAATCGCCAATGCACCTAACCTGCATGTCTTTGGACTGTGGGAGGAAACCGGAACTCCCGGAGGAAACCCACGCAGACACGGGGAGAACATGCAAACGCCACGCAGAGAGGACCCAAGAAGTGAACCCGGGTCTCCTAACTGCGAGGCCGCAGCATTACCCACTGCACCACTGTGCCGCCCTCATTATGAAAATAAAATATGGAAATCTTATTCTGTATTAGATTCTAAAAAAAAAAATTGGATTTAGCTCATAATGGCAAAAGATTTAGATTTAATTAAAGCATTGAGTGGATAAAGCAATGCTTTTAAAAATCATCCAGTATTACTAGACATTAGATTGTCACTCTAATTCAAGCAAATCTTGAACTGTGAATTAAATATTATTATATTTATGTGCCATTGGACTGAAAATATTTTGATTGTGTTTTTTTAATATTTAGAATTCAAGCAGTTCCTACAAACAGACATATTGTATTCTCCCACTAAAATGTATCCAGTTTTTTGATGGTTAGAATTTGGCTAATGTCATCTTGCAGGTTTGTGATATAGCAAGTTTTGCACCATTTGTTTAACATTTTCAGTTTTTGGTTACTTTTTTTGGCTGGCAGCTTTGAGAAGTGCAATCCATGTTGACAAAAAAGCCACACTGAGACAGCAGTCAGCACCGTTGTATACCTGATAAATGGCAAAAACGTAGTGGAACTCCTCAGTCCGATTTGAGCAGAAAAAGCTGATTGCATGTAAGATCTGAAAAAGTATGGCGGGCATACTGTCAGTTTTTGAATACTTAGCCATGTGCAGGTTCAAACGGGAAAGGAACAGAGAGGAAAAAATGTTGCTTGAGTTAGGTATGTACAGTATAACAGAGTAAACTGAAAAATCAGTTCGTTGTTTAGATGATGTGATGTGATAAAGCTCAGCGTGAAGTCAGTTGGTGATCCACCAACTGATAAGGAATAGGAGAGTTGATCGGAGATAAGTCTTATACTGTACAATGCTGTGAAAAAGTTGTTGTTCCTTCCTTGATTTCCACTCTCATTGCAGATTTTTGACAATGAAAATCTATAGGTCTTCTAACACAATCTAAAATTAAGAAAAGGAAGTAAACTAACAGTCCCACTATGACTTTGGTTCACATAACACCCTGGAAATCAGCAAGTCATCAGTTAAGCATGACACCACATTCATTGAATTTTGTCTGTATGATGTTAGTCTTACAAATCGTATGTTGGGTATGAAATGTTCTTCTGGGATCTCAGTCAAATGTAGTGCCACTGCTGCTTAATGTCTGATATATAATCTCATCCATATGCTACTTTGGATTGAGCTTTGCTAAGAGTCTCTTCCTACAAGTAAGAAGAAGAAGAAATAGTGCTAATGAGACTCATACTGCAGTTCTTTTCAAAGTCAAGCATTTGTCTTATTTAAAAATTTGTCATAACGTTCAATCACCACAACAAAAGAAACTGTCTTTTGACTCATTAGGATTCATGTTACATTTAATCTAAAGCTCACAAGCTAGACAGATGCAAGAAATCAATCTTCAGCCCTCTTGACAGGATAGCTTTGGAAGCTCCCCAATTTCCTTCCTCCCTTCAATCCCAATTACCTTCCCAGTTCTTGAGTCCCATTTTTAACCAGCGATTACTTATGAGTGAAACAGAGCAAAGGAGGTACAAAAGGCTTTGAAATCTTTGTAAAAGCTCCTTCTGAGCAGATGAAATGGAAGTTCTTATAAATTAATTTGAAAACAGCTTGAAGAAAATTAGTTTATTGTTGACCCTGCATGCTGACTTTGACTGAACGCCTCTCCTGCCTTTTAACCTTGACCCCATTCCCCCCACCCTCCAACCCCACAGTGGACCCAGCAGCAGAAGAGTGGTCCCCCTGGAGCGTTTGCTCCACCACCTGTGGCGAGGGCTGGCAGACTCGAACACGCTTCTGTGTCTCATCTTCTTATAGCACCCAGTGCAGTGGGCCCCTGCGGGAGCAGCGGCAGTGCAACAATTCTGCTGTCTGTCCAGGTAGGTCAACCCCAAGGCAAGTTTAAATCTCACAGTGGTGAGAAGGATGTGATGTGCATTTTAGGCTTCATCAGCAAAACTTGTGGTCTCCTAACCCCTTCACTGCACTGTTCTGCATGAGGAAACACCTAGGTCTTGAGGTTGGGAGCATGCGCTGATTACAGCGCATTGCCGCACCCATTACATGGCAAACCACATGGACTGAGGTCCGAGTGCAGTCGTGCAACACTAGTCAGAAGAATGGAATACACTATCTATTCGCATAGTGTTATTAAGGTCAAAAACTTTTTCTAGCTAATTCTAATGTACCCTATCCCCACCTCACTAAGTCCTAAGGTGCCAGTGCTCTCTAATGAAGTCCATTATGATACTCAGGTGATCTGTATTCCATTTTGACCACTGGGTAATGAGTTTTGCATTTCTGTTGCTTATACACAAAATAAAACTTCTCAACTTTACCTACTGTATCAATCACCACCTTGATCTTCGTTCTAACTAAATCGAGAAGAAAATTAAATAATATTTAACTACTGACCCATAAAACTTTCTTAAGTCAAATGCTCAGAATGCTAATGGCTATTGTTTTTTTTCTGATTTCAAACAATATCCAATGACTGTTGGGCAGAAGTAACAAAATAAACTTCTTATTGCTGTAATAGTATTTGTTGCGTTAAACGTATTCTTACATTTAGACCACCAGCTGTTTGGGTTACAGAGTGGTGACGTTTCAATTTGCAGTCTTGTCATGTAACGCTTTGGCTCTTAGGCGATAATATGCCCAGATAGACTCATGCTTGGCAACACCAGTAGCCATCTGTCTCAGACCAAATAATTGAATAATGTGATGTTATTAACATAATAAATGAAAACTTCCTTGCAGTGAAAGGGTTATGATTCCAAGTTTGAACAGAAAATTTATCATTACAACAAAAAAAGTTTTTGGCATTTTATGACAAATAAAAATACTTGTTGCACAGCTCAATACTCCACATTGAATATTCATTAATTAGTAATTGATAATGAAATTGACCTAAATTTTGACCTTAAATAAAAATACAAAAGTAAGCAAAAACATCTTTCCAGGTTTTCTGAAAAGTATCCTTACAAATATTGTTACAGGCCATGAATAACATGAAAGTACATACAAAACATTTGTTTATGGGTAGGCAGGAGTCCCCATTGTGCAGTAACACCCACCTTTCAGGAGAGGCACTTACCCATTTGGGATACGATGGTGACCAGGCTGCTGAGATGAGGTTAGAGGGATGATAGAAGGACAGGTCATTATTAAACAGGTTTGTACAATAAAGTGGTGCGTTTTTTAACACCACCCCTACTCTTTTACTCACTGCCTCTGATGAGCACTTTGAGGTCTTGCATGAATATCTTTGTCCGTAAAAAGACAATCTGAGTGGATCATAGATCCACACAAACACAAGGGTATCACCAGGCATCCTCCAAGCATGTATCACTTTTACACAGCTTATCACTTTAGGGACAGACATCTACTATTTTAGCATGTCTGGTTGTTGCTGTATTCAGTGTATGCCCCTACAGCCAGGTGATGTTCATATGCCATTTGAACTGTCTAGAATTCTGAACAGCATGAGTGGCTTTAATGCCCACTGTTGAATTTGGCATCAAATAGTGGATACCAGTCAAGACTGAGTGCCTCTCCTTAACCCAAAGTGGCCTCATTGTTTTCTTTAGGTAAAGCATGGCTGTGTATGTCCTTATTGCAAGTGGTGCTGCTGTTTGCAATAAAAAGAGGACAACATCTCGGAGTCTAAAGAATGTGAAGTCACCCAATTTTCATGAAATAACTAAACCTCCTTAAATCCATGACTGTTTATGTAAACATCTGAGCAAATGTATAATGCTGACAATTTATGAGAATAAAGTCATGATCTGGAACTTGATTCACTGGTCAAACATTTGCAACAAATCTGATTTCTAATTGAGCTGCTTTTAATTTTAAAATTGAAAGTAATCAGCTCATCTTTGACATGAAGCATACATAGAATTCTGTGGGTTGGCAGTGTTGTGTTAAGATTTCTATTGCCTTTCTTTTTTAGTAACTGACTGCATTATAGTTAGAATAGCTGGGGACAAGTGAATAAGAAGAAAATGACTTGAGACTATAAGCAAAAGGGAACTCAGTAGACTCTTGAATATCCTTTGAAGACCCTTTATAGATTCCTTTTCCCACTTTAAAACAGTATGGTACCCACATCAGAGTCATCCATTTTCTACACTGTTCTTTTCTTTGTCAAAGTCAAACAGATAACACAAAATTTACTTTGAAGTGATCACATAATACACTTCAACTATATTCTACTACTGGAGTTATTTGATTAATTTAACCGCCTAACAGCATATTTAGTGGATAAAGAAAGAAAAATCAGAGGAACACAGAGCAAATGTGCAGTTCTCCATTAAGAAAACTTAAAGGTTGGAGTAAAAACCAAGATGAAAATTTTTTGCTACAGTAATGCTACTCTTTGAACCACAATGCTGAGACGAATGATTGCTATGATTTAAACACACAATGAACGAGTGTACATTCATCTGATAGTGTGGCATCAATATAGCCACTGATATTAGAAGATGCTTTTGCATGGTATTTCACAAATTGGTTATCATCTAGTCTTATTTTAGAACTTTTTACTGATCTTAAACAATAAAGATTCTTTGTGGATCCTTCATATGGATGGCTCTTTTGTTAACCAAAAATAATTCCCCTATGGCTTCATTGTGAAGAACCACTTTTGACTCCTTTATTTTTTAAGAGTGTAGGGTCAGTTCCTGCATCAAAATATTTCAATTTCCTTTTTTTAATTCCATTATTAGGATAGTAGGTAGCATTGCATATGTCTAGCAGTAGCAACCATATACATAAAATATGAAGCAACCACTTTAGAGAAGAATAAAATATCAAATGAAGAAATAAAAAGTCTTGTTTATTTGTTTGCAAGGTCAGTGTTACAGATCTGTTTATGTAAAAACCTTCTGATAGATCTATATATGAATTCTTTACAACAGGATAAATTAAGATAGCTATCTCTTGCAAGCCATAGGTACTGTAGAAATATTATAAGACCTGTCCTTATCAAGTCTGGACCTTGCTATGATGAAGGTATTTTGACTAAGTGAGGCAGAGGTCAAATAATGAAAATGATCAGAAGATGCAAAAACCAAGGTCGAAAATGGGAATCAGAGACAATCTTTCATCAGAGCCCACAATACAGCATCAAAAATACAAGACCACAAATTCAAAAGAAGAGTTATAGTTATTCTCTGAGCAAAAGGTTATTATCCATCAAGCTCAGATATCCTGGAATTAATGGCACTAAACCTTACAACATTGCTTGTTTGATATGACGAACAAGAGCATCCTGGGAGTTACGAGAAGGGTTTCCATGGCAGCAGCCAGCACAATGCAAACTTGTCTGCAGTGAAAACAAGATGGTGTTGCGTTAGAACATAAACAAAGATTCAACTTTGTCAGGGGGCAAAAAAATTCGGATTCTTTGTACTTTAAAACCCTATACTTGATACGCTGTATAGCAGTAAATAATCACTTGAAATTGCTACAAGAATTATAAATCCTGGAGATCATAATAGAAGGGACTTTTACACTCCAGTCATCCTTGAACCTATTTCTTTTTGTTTGTTTGTTTGCTTGTTTGTTTGTTTGTTTTTGATCAAATTTTTTTATTAAGCTGCACCATGACACAAATGAAAATGAACAAATATAACTAAATTTAATAATCAATAAATATAACAGAGAACCTCCCTACATAGCACAGTGAAAATATGTTAGTGGACAGGATAAATGAACCACTGGGCCAAGTATAAAAGGTTGGAAAAATGACAAGGATATCATGTCATCAGCAAGTCTCCACCTAGCTTCTCTAAGCCTATACTGTTGACTGAGTCATCTTTCATAAACAGTTCTAAAGTGAGCTAAAGTAGAGTCCACAAGCTCCTTAACACCTCCATAGACCATTTCATGATTAATGGTAGCTTTTTGTTAAGTACTTTGAGAGAAAAGAATGTCTTATGTTTCCTGGTAGATTCACTAATATAAATCCATTTGCCTCAAATTTAACATTACAACGTTCTTATTACACATAGTCTACTGTATATTGTCATAAAACATGTGCACCAAAGTTCATGTTTGCAGATTACCCCATACACTGTTTAGGACTACTAAGAAGGAAACCTGGAAGGATGTTGTATAAAAAAGGTCTGCTAACATTGGTTTAGGAGGATGACATTGGTTTAGGACTATAAAAAATGTTATAAGAATGATTGACTGATCGGCAGAGGGGAGTTGTCAGTAGCCTGCAGTTCTCCTCAGTATATTTACTGTCAATTTTGTCTTATTTGACACTGCTGTACAATTCATTTTGTCTGTTCTGAAAATGATTTTTGTCTTGTGCACAGATTGTTGCAGAAAAGATATAGTCTTAAAATAGATATTATGCCATCACTCTTAGAATTAAAATTGAAGAATTTGGCACAGTTACATTGCACAAATGTATGTCCTGGAGAATTGTTTCTTGCAGAATGTCTCAGTTTTCTTTCTCCTCTATAAATCACACCTCAGCTGCTCTGATTGCAGTGCATGGGGCCTGGGACGAATGGTCACCCTGGAGCTTGTGTTCTTCAACCTGTGGGCGGGGCTACAGAGACCGTACCCGCACCTGCAAGCCACCACAGTTTGGGGGCAACTCCTGTGATGGACCTGAGAAGCAAACCAAGTTCTGCAACATCGCTTTGTGTCCAGGTATGCATCAACCTTACAGTTTGGCGTCTTATTTCCTCTATCAGCCTTACTGCCCACACCTCATCTGCACCCTGCCTACTCTAAATTCTAGGGTATATCAAGTCTTCCAAGTAATAACCTCTCCAAAGCATGAATCAACTGCCAACCAAATACATGAATGGCAGCACCAAAGTCATATGGTGGAATGCAGTTTTCTGTATTACATGCAGCCCAAAAATTTCCACTTTTGGTCCAAGTGTCCATATGACACCCTTCTGCAAGTTTTTGAAGCTAAACATCAATATTTTTCTTCCTGGGCAGTTGTTTTAACCCTGATACTCTTCCTTAAATTTCTTTTGTAAACAGGGGGTAGCTGATAACAGAATTCTAAAAACTGATTTTAGTTCCAGTAAGAAAGGCCTGCCAATCCAGGGGTGCTGCAGGGAATAATGATTAACGGACTAGAATGTCATGGGCAATTTAGCCATGGCAACAAGAAACACATTACATTTTTTGAAAAATGTCCATGAATCTGTTATCACTATAGAGAATCACAACATCATTTTTATGTCTCATCCAAAGAACAGCATCAAATTTTAAAGCACAGTATCCCTGTATGTGTGCTGGGGCACTGGGATCCACACAAAGACCACAAGATAAGTGCCCTCTGATGCCTCACTGACATTTTTTCTAGCAGCAACCAAAGCTTTTCCTAGATAGTCTCCCATCCAAATACTGGACAGGACCAAAAACGCTTTGCTTCTGGTGGATTACAAGCTGTACACCAAACTGATGTCTCTTTTAAATGCATTACACAATTTAAGAAGGGATGGTATGCTAAATAGTATGGTGGCACAGCAGGAAGATTTTCCACCTCATTGATCCCGCATCCTGGGTTCCCATTTCACAGTCTCTCAGTGTCTTCATGAGTTTTCTTCTCATATCCCAAAAAACATGCTGGTTAGGTTAGTGGATGATTCCCAATTGGCCCCTGTATGGGTGTTAGTATAAGTGTGTGTGTAAGTGTTCCTTGTGCTGGACTGGTGCACTGTACTGATCTGTGCCCAGTACTGCCATGATAGGCTCCAACATCTGGTGACGCTGAATTAGATTAAGAATGGCATGCTGTGTTGTGTGTGTATTTGTCGTTCCTCTGCATAGGACTGGAACCCAGTCTAGTGAGTTTTCTTGCCTTACACCCATTACTTGCTGAGATAGGCATCAGCTTTCCCGTCACCCTGCCCTGGATACACAAATGGTTGGATGGATGAATGTTATGAATTGTTGTTGATTTTACATCATATACAAGTAGAAAATAACGACTTTTGAACCTTCTTCACTTTAACTGTCTTTTTAACCTACAGTATGTACAAAAACTGAACAAATTTTGCTCCATAAAATGAGTAAAAATGACTAATAATTGCTTATATAACCGTAAACATTCACATCTTCATTACTGCCTTCTTATTTTTTGATTGATTTTGTTTTGTTTTCAGTTGATGGAAATTGGAACGAGTGGTCAAGTTGGAGTTCATGCTCAGCCTCCTGTTCAAATGGCACGCAGCAAAGGATCCGAGAATGTAATGGGCCTTCCTATGGGGGTTCTGAGTGCCAAGGCCACTGGGTAGAGACTAGAGATTGTTTTCTTCGCCAATGTCCAGGTATTTTATCTCCATTCTATCCATGCCATTCATCTCCATTCCACCTCCATGTATCGAAAAGGCAGATTTCATGTGTAAATCTCTTTTAATGGCAAGCATGTGTTCCAGTTGGTGGTTTGGATTTAATGGGCAGCCATTCTTCTGTTGAGCCAGTTACATTTCCAGGATACCATGCATACTATGCTACAGAAACTGGCACACAGTTATGATTTTTCATTTGTCCTTGCTGAACAAATGGCTTTCTTGGTTTTTGGTAAAAGGCCTAAGACTAAAATGCTTCTCTAGCAATCTGTTGTTTTGCTTAAATAATTAGCTGAGCAGAGATGGAAATCCACAATTCTAATGCTATTTGTTTTCCCCCATAACCCAAAATGGAATTATGTATGCGTGTGTTTGAGATTGTTATGTTATGTTATGCTTTTTTTAGTGGATGGGAAATGGCAACTCTGGAGCTCATGGGGGAGCTGTTCCAAGACTTGTGATGGTGGCCAGCAGCAGAGGCAAAGGGTTTGCTATGGACCTTTCTTTGGTGGAGAACCATGTCCAGGTCCTCGAGATGAGCTGAGACTTTGCAATGAGAAGCGTTGTCCAGGTGGGTGGCAGGTTGAATCTATCGGTGAATCTATCGAAAATAAATGTGTATCAGATATTGGGATAAAAAACAGAAATGCCAGAAGGAAGAATAGACAAATTAATGGTTTAATATGAGGTAATACCATAAATACTGACACCAGGGAAAACATTGACATTACCGCTATCAGCAAAAAAGTCAATTTGAATGACATTAGAGGAACCAAAATTGTCTATGCTACTGAAAATTACTCTACCCAATAATGAAATGCTCACTTAGTACCTTTTCTGTCTACATACAGAACCTCATGAGATCTGTGAAGAGGAGAATTATGCCAAGGTGGTGTGGAAAAGAACAGCATTTGGAGAAGTGGCTGCTGTGCGCTGCCCACCCAATGCCTCAGGTGAGAATGAATTGTTCACCCTGGCTCACTTTTCATAGTGAGGATGAATTTTACCTCAACTCCATTCATAAAACGACACATTGTGGTTGTTGGAAGGAACTGCAGGTCCACAATGAGAAAATGCTGAGTCACCAACCTGGTCATCCCCATTTAATTAGTAAAATAGTCTAAACAACAATGGCGCTAAGCAAACAAAAGGCAGGATCTTAACGTAAGGAATCTTTTTTTTTTGCTGGTAAGCCTATAATAGTCATGGGAACCGTAGGATGTGTAGCTGGGAAACCAGAAGGAGCGGACCAGTTGCCCTTATTGGGTGTCTTCTCTGTACTGTGGAGGGAAAAACAGAGGTTAAGGTCAGCACCAGCTCCCTCTCTCGACCTGGGCTGTAAGTACATACCTCAAATGAGCCCAGAAGATGATCCACTGATGCACATGCATGACAACATGTAAGAAAGAGATATGTATGGAGTCTGGTGATGTGGCTAATTGAAGACTTGTTTGTGGCTCATAAAACTGATGCTAATTTATTTCTAAGCATTGAGCATACCACCTGGTATAAGAACCATAAAAAGTAGGTTTTAAGACTGAATGGATGAATGAAAACATAAGGATCTCCAGCCTTATTGGAGAGACAGCTTGCCTCACTTAAAGAAGTCTAATGATGCCTGCCATAGGAGCCATTCTATATCCGTATAGTTTATTTTTTTATGTTTGTATACTGTATGGTAGAGAGAAATACGGAACTGATACTTAACATTACAAAATTTTTTAAAAGTTAAATATTCATGATCTTTTTATGTAACAGATAAAAAAATCACTAGAGCGAATCTACATTTTGCTTAGATAACTTTCAGATTTCATTATTGAAATTATTTTGACCTACCTTTAATTTCCTTATTCATACCTAGATGAGAATGATGTTCTTTTTCTTATAAACATTATCAGAGGATCAGCATGGTGCCACAGTAGTAGTGTTCTTACTTCACAGTAGAGAGATCCAGATTTGCGTCCTGGGCCTTACCTGCATGTAGTTTATATGTTCTCCTGGTGTATGTGTGGGTTTCCCCTGGGTGCTGCAGTTTCCTCCCACTATCCAAAGTCATTCATGTTATGTGAATTGGCAATGCTAAATTAGTCCTTTTGTGTGTTTGGCATGTGTGTGCCTTCAGCTTGTGATGGACTGGTGTTCTGTCCAGAGTTTGTTCCTTCCTTGTATCCTGTTCTACATGGGATGGCTCTGCCCCCCCAGTTGAATCTGGTCAAGATTAAGAAGGTTAGAAACTGACATGACTAAACAGGGGACTGTGTTCTTTGATTTGCTGCCTTATAACCCCATGGGTTCCATTCCCTACCTAGTTGTGTTGTTTGTGCAATTTTAATGTTCTCATATTCTTGGGAGTTTCCTAGATGTATTCTTGTGTAAATCCCAAATGCATCTCTTTGAAATCTCCTCTACCCAAAAAGACGTATATTTTATGTTAGTTGGCAACTCTAAAATAGACTCATTGTTGGCTGTGAGAGATTTGTCTTCTATCCAGAGTTGTTCTTTGCCATGCATCCAAGGCTGTTGGGACAGATCCCAGCTCCCTTTACACAGGAGAAGGGGGAAGACCATGAGTCACATTGTTGAATGGGATACCACTATTTGATATGCAAAAGTTGTTAAACAAAATAGTGGTAATTAAATGGCTGACTAGAAATGGAAGGCAGCATTAACTTACCTGTTGAGTGTCTTCATCTGAATAGTTCTTACTAGTGTAATGTGGAAAGTAGTTGTTTTGACAGTGGCACCATCATTTAACTGAGATTGAATGCTTTCTTATTATTTTGTAGTTAACACAACTAATCAGTAGAAAGACCCTCTACAGTTTTGGATAACACCTTCATGATTCACGCTATCCCAAACTACTTTTCAGTTGAATGCAAGATAATAAGGGGTGACATTACCTGTAAATCTACCAGTTCTAGTGCCTTGGTCAGTTTAATCCAAACAGCCAAAATACATACCTTTTAACTTTTCTGTTAAGTAACATTTTTATTCTTAATTGTATGGTCATATGTTTTTGATCTTTTGTTTCACTGCAGGTCTGATTCTCCGAAAGTGCACCCTGGATGATGATGGTGTAGCCTACTGGGAGCCACCCACCTACATGAAGTGCGTCTCAAACGACTACAGAAATATTCAGATCATGGTAAGGTTTAAGATTTCTACTTCAATTACACAATTATTCTATGTCCACATGTTTCAACAATTTCTGTGCTAAGTGCTGGAGTTTTTCACTTCAGTTTCTAAATGCTGGTCAAGAATAAAGCAGAGATTTGGTTGTCAAATTTTGAGAGGGACTGTTTCATCTTGACAAGCCAATTACAGCGTGTGGAACTGGAAGGAAAGCATGTGCTGGGATCCGTCTATTGTGACTTAGTAAAAATGATTAAACCTAGCCAGACGAATGGGCCGTGTGATTGTATTAGCAGTAAAGCTCCTAGATTAGTGTGCATGCACAGCAAGTTATTAATCATCCAGACTGATAGCTTAACGCGCATTGTAAATTAATTTATGATTTGCTGTCTTTTCTAACATATCTCCACTTTTCCAGTAAATAAATCTAGTATGGCACTCATCATGCATGTTACACAGCTAAAAGCAGCACATTTGCTACCCTCACCACTGGAGAACCCTATTGTCTCAGTTCCAGCTATTTGTAACCTGTATCCATCCCTCTGCAGACAAGGGAACATCTCTCAAAGGCTCAGAGGGGTCTGGTGGGAGATGGAGTGTCTGAAGTTATCAGAAACCTGAAGGAGATTTCTCAAGATGGAACCAGTTACAGTGGAGACCTCCTAGCCACAATGGATGTCCTCAAAAACCTGACAGTGATCTTCAGGAGAGCTTACCATAGCCCCAATGCAGGGGACCTTGAGGTGAGGGCTATGTTGCCCCTGCTGAGCCACCTGAATGCTTAAATAATATATATTAAAGTAGTTTATTTTGTTGTCATGTTTTACAACTGAGGGAAGTTGGCATTAAATTGCAAGTTGCTTTTTGATGAACTTGTATTGCTAGCATTTTGAAATCTGAAATAAACCATTAAGAGAGGAGTACCTGCACAGTAGTAGCATATACATATACTTATATCTGTTGAAATATATTGTTGGTAACTTCGGATTAAAAAAAATGTATAAGCTTATTTTACGTCTCCCAATGAAACAAAAGCAGCCCAACAGATGCAAGTAAATCCCACCTGACTTTCCAATACTTACAACTGCAGAACTGAAGGTCACTCTGAACAGCATTCAGCCTCATGAACATCTCCACACATCACTTGTTATGATAGCAATCAATTAATCAATCAATCAATCGATAAGTCACTCCCTCCGACCCACCATAAGGTCTCTTGTCTGATCTGCAACTGCGCAATCAGATTCCTTCCTTCTCTGAACATCTGCACCTTTCCTAAGCATATGGCTATGCAGTAGATTAAACAAAAATTATATCTTGAAAATACTAACAGTATAAAACTACAGGTAATAATATGTGTAACTTATTTTCAACTCTTTTAAGAACTTTGTGAAGATTATTAGCAATTTGCTGTCTGAAGAGAACCGCGATCGATGGGAGGAGGCACAACTAGTAAGCATCTATCTATCTATCTATCTATCTATCTATCTATCTATCTATCTATCTGTTTGTCTGTTTTTCCATTTCTGATCTTTTGACATGCATGTGTTGTTTGCTGTTGGAATACTATATGCTTTTTCTTATGCTTTCTTGCTAACATTGGACGTGCGTCCCAGGTATCACAGAAATTCTGTATCTGTCGTTTGGTCAGGCATCACCCTAAACCTCTTTCCATATTAAATCATGCATAAATATCACTTAAAATCTGGCAATCCCAGGTAAACCTTTTTTTTTTTTTAATTGTGCAGTAAAATGCCAAAGTGGACTTTGTTTGTGTATTAAGGAAAGGTCATTGGTTCAGTTTGTTAATGGATAAAAACAAATTCTCATCTATATCAAGCTCCACTTTATTTAAAATGGAGTCATGCAATCATTCCTTACTTTAATCCTCATGTTATACTCACTTTTAGTATACTTCAGACATCATGTTAAATCTACTCTAAAGTTACACACATTAGAAAAGTAAGAATTCCACAGATATCTTCACTGTACATGCATTTGATGCACATGCAGTAGTTTGACATTTGTCTCTGTCTAACATGCCTCTTGCTGACATATCTAACGAAGTGATGACAGAAACTTTCAGCTCATTATTTAGTATGACTATATTATAAATGTATAAGTGATGCCATTTATGAGTACAGTTAATTTCCTTTGAATTGTATTTGTGTATGCGTCAGCAAAGACCCAAATTAAAAAAAAAAATATGCTACACAATATCCATGTTTGTGTTCATCTTCATTTTTGTTTGCTTTATATAGAGGCTTGTGATGATGCATGTGGTGAAATACACTAGATACAGTGCACACTGACCTATTGCCAACAGTCTGCTTCCTTGATTAAAACCTCATTGTATTTTGTCCTTTAGTTGGGCCCCAATGTGAAGGAACTTTTCCGTCTCGTAGAAGATTTCATTGATGTTATTGGATTTCAAATGAAGGGTTTCCAAGATTCTTATCAAGTTACAGAAAATTTAGGTAAGTAATGTTTTTTCCTATTTAAAAAAACAGATTATGTGTTTTTAGAGTTTTATGTTACTTATTTTGTGAATCTTCTTAAATATATATTTTTCATTGATCTCTATAATAATGACATTTCTGCAACATTTAAAAATTTATGCCTTCATGTCTGTGCCAAGTTGATTCAATTCTAAGAAAGAAAATTGCATTCGGAAACATTTAGGACACCAGGTGTCACAGACATGCCAAACAACACTAAGCTAAATTTAATTAAACTCGGCATCAAGAGAGTAAGCATTACAGGAAGAAGTTATCAAACATTAATGGACAAAAAATGAGAAATGAAAGTAAAAAGCAGCTGTCATCATTTAATTTTTAAGAAGAACACATTTTGCTGTCTCCAGTGAAACTTTCAAAGGTACAATGCAGCTACTTTAAGGTGCCTTCCATTACTTAAATCTGCTGTCATAAAAATGTCTAATTTCAGCTGCTGCAGCAGAATGCTTTCATAAACTCCTGATTACTAAAGCCTGGCTTTCTGATCCTCTTAAAAAATAAAACAGAATAGACTTCTAGGTATCACACCTTAAGACCCACCTTAAGACAGATAGATAGATGAGCTATGCTCTCAGTGCCGTCAAAGTCAATTAAACTGAACTGAGATGGCTTAAGAATGAAGTTCTATTTCACATTAAAAGCATTCCATTTATCTTAATCAATTAGACCTTAAAAGCTGTGGCAGTTTAATCTTCCTGTTTCACTGACAGTCCATAACAATAGAGAGCTGAACCTCTTTGGATATATGCAGTATGGCTGTGTGCACAGTAATTCTGAAATCAGGTCCAGCAGGCTATCCTAATGGAGGCTTCCCAGATCACTTGCAATATTTCTGCTTTAATTTACAAGAAACAGGCACTCATTCTTTCTGTTTCCAGTACTGGATAGAATGTAATGACTTGCCTAGATTATACCCATTGATATTGTAAGTTTTTTGAGGTGATAAACAGTCTTCAGCTTTGCTATCTATCTATCTATCTATCTATCTATCTATCTATCTATCTATCTATCTATCTATCTATCTATCTATCTATCTATCTATCTATCTA
>JANRMT010062843.1:6835592-6857749 GCA_026402145.1 Polypterus bichir lapradei | reverse complement strand
TATATTATATTATATTATATTATATTATATTATATTATATTATATTATATTATATTATATTATATTATATTGTAAATACATCTAAAATCAACTAGAAATACATTTGGTTTGTTTGAGCAGACTCCAATCTGACAGAATGAACACTGAAATGTACCCAAAGTTGTGCTTTATTATGCTTTCTTAGATTGTACTCTTTTCCTAGCATTGAATATTGCTAAATAAATTAAAGTGCCCGGTTAACCTGTCAGCTTTAAACACCAATTGGTTTTGTGTGTATGATCTTCTCTGTCCTAAAACTGAAGCCCTTCTATTTTTAATGTTTACTTTAAGAACATTAATCATAAAACTGAACTCATGTATGAACTAATTGTGCAATGACTGGCTGCAAAAGTTCTTAGTCTGTATTGGATTTGTCAGAGTTAAATGATTATATAATTAGGTTCATTTTCTGTATGACTTCAATTAAACAAATTTTACTTGTAATTAATGTACCGTAACAAAAATGTTTCTAACTGGTAAATATCTCATCAGGTCGTGTTTGGGTTGGTTTGATTTACAGTGACTGCATTAGCTCAAGAGAGAAAGAAGCAGTGGCAGGCACATAATTATCTGCATGCATGCCTCATCTAAAGTACTGAAGCTTTCATCAGCCTGTGTATGAGAGAATAGTTTTTCAAGGTGACTTCTGGAATGGTCATATTTGGCATTTTACAAAAACCTTTGCTGTTTGAGGATGACAGGGCAGTTTGGCTTAATATTAGAACATTAAATTATTGATCTTCTTGTTGGACAGGAACAGCACAATTCTGAACTCAAAGGTTGTCACAGTGACTGTCAAGCCAACTCCAAGCAGCCTGCCTATTCCTCTGGAGATTGAGTTTTCCCATCTTTATAATGTAAGTTTATTTCTTTGTTTTTTTTATCCTTCAATGAAAGTCAATGAAAATATCTTCATGCTTATTAATATTACTCTGCTCCTATTAAAAGGTTTTGGGGATAGTTGCCAACTCAGTACCTCAGTCTTGAACATTGATAAATATGTGTACAGATAACTTTCATGCATCCATGTGACACAGCATGTCCTGTAAGCAATTAGGTCTGTTGAAATAGTATACTGTGCAAAGCTGATTTGTACTCTGCACATGCTTTTCTTAAGCAACAAGCCATATTCCCAACAATAAAAGGGTGCATAAATTGTAAAGTATACTCATCTCTGTCTGCAAACTGAGAACTGAAACAATTAAAGGGCAAGAAGGGAGATAGTGCTTGCTTGGGTTCCAAAAAAAAAACAAAAACCTGGTGATGTTTTAAACAGAATCTGTGCCCTAATTCCCACTTGTGACATTTTTGCATTTCACATTATTATTTTCACCACAGTGGAATAGTTACTATTACTACTTGATTATGTCACCGATGCTAATAGCTGTGGTACCTGGCATTTGATGTTCCAAGGATGGCTACTGAAATGAAAAATACCAAAGTAGGAGTGTAAAACTAAATGTCACCAAAACAACTCCTACAGCCCAGCAGCAACAGTCAAAAGCTAAAAACATCATGGAAGCCATGTCTGATCAATAATTTTATCGGTTCTGGAGAAAGGAAAGTTGAATCACTCAAGTATATCACCAAGAAAGCTCAATACGCAGTATTTCAGTGACAGAAACACCTGACATGTTGCTGTCAATTGAATTAGCAAAAGCAGACTTAGTAGTAGGAGAGGCTCTTTATTTTGCCTCTTTGAAAGAAATCTCTTTTGAATTAGAAAGGTTAAAACTATACAATAAAGATAATTACACCAAGGTAACCAGGTTGGATGGTAGTATTTAAGGGGCTACTGCTACAGAAGAGTAATAATTTAAGTGGGTCTTCTAAACTGAAATAGTTTAGTAATACATTTTCTGTTTGCTGAACCTGTCTTTTAAAGACTCCATTTTCACCACAATATCAGTCAGGTGCTCTGAGTGTCCAATAGGCTCATGTGTTTTGCATTTAGACTTTGAAAAGTGCCTTGTGGGGCTTATGAAAGGTGCTACATGAAATGAAGACTGATTCCTTTGCCTCTTCTTCACAGGGTACCACAAACTACACCTGTATTTCCTGGGATGAATCAGAGGTGTAAGTAAATGTTCTTAAGCCCAGCATATGGTGTGTGATTGAAAGTGCTTGCCGTATTGTGTGACTTGTGTAGTAACTGAGGTTATGATCATAGAGAAAAAACACTCTAAGATACAATTGTATACTACTGGTACCTGTCATTTTTACTTAGTTTACAGTGCCATGATCTCTTCATTCCAGTTAGTCCTGTCATTTTTGCATTATTTTTAAAGTGATTGTGTGTCAAGCTGATAAAAAGATGAGATTGAATGTGATGTCTTCAGTCTTGTAGCCAGCTATTTGAATTTTCCAACAAAACCGTCCATAATGCAGGGCTTGTTTTTGCAGTCACAAATTTTAAACATTGCATATTAATTGAATTCCTGTTGGATTAATGTTACTTGACGCTAGGCCTTATCACTACCTTTCATTGTCCAAGTAAAACAGAAGGTAGAACTCAGTGTGACATAGTGGACTTTATTTCTGATTTAAAGGAAACTAGAGTATTTGACAGAACGGCTAATATCTCTTCTGGGAGCTAAGGATTGTGACTCTTACCTGTGCTACCATTACAGTTCAATCACATTGTGCCTCACATGTATATTTAGAGGCATAAATAATGGGTAAGCAAGCCGAATTATGGTAGCCAGCACTACCAGATCCTTATACTTGGAGAAATCAGAACTGGGCAAAATAAAACGTTTCTGCATTTTTTGACTCTTGTAAAAGGGATTATAGGAAGGTATGCAGGTGAGAGATGTGCAGTAGGTTTAAAGAGTGTAAAAATCTGAAAGGGATGGTGATTGAAGTTCTCAACCACTCAATACTCTACTGATCTACAGAAACGCCTTGCCATATGTTTTTAGGCATCCTTCCACACCCCAAAGACATACAAGTTGAGTTAATTGTCAATTCTAAGTTGGACCTCTCTGAATGTGAGTGGGTGTGAGTGAGTGGGCCCTGAAATGGACTTGTGTACTGTACAGAGCTGCTTCCTGGCCAGGCCCACCACAACCCTCGTTTGGATTAAGCAAGTTTAAAAATCTTATGTTACTGTTATAAAGAACTTGAGTTTAACTCATTTAAGATGCATCTGAATCTTCTTGTACTGCATAGCTTGACTGCCTTATCTCATTGTCCAGGTAATGTAAGAGTAAAGATAGAATGATCAGAACAATTGAGAAGTAGGTTCCAATTCAGAATGGAGCAGATAGAAGATCCGGAAAGTTTTCTTATCTTGTGTTAAAAATGTGTAATAAGGCATCTTGTTTTCAGTTTCAATTTGAAAAGGTTGATTTGTTGTTTGATTGACAATTGATTAATGCTCCTTAAACCTTGGGGTTTGGCATAATGCTACTACTAGCTGTAGTGAGTAAATAATTGAAATAAATGTTATAAGGAGAATATAAAGGTTGTGTAACATGTGAATAAGGGCCTGTGGGCAAAGTTCATGACAGTAACAAGAAAAGGAGAGAAAGTCAGGAACATTTCAAAACTATAACTATTTAAAATTCAATTTTCTTTTTTTAAACAAGACTTTTCCTCACCTCAGAATGAATGACCATGATTAATGGGGGACATTTTGTTAGAAATATTATATTTCTGATCTTGAACTCAAGCACTTATATTAGGGCATGTTGTACATTGTATTTTATACCAGTGGGTGATATTTGGAAAATGGTTTACTTTGATCTCATATATAGAATAACAAATAACAAAATCCCTAAGGGTGATCAAATCGCTGGTCCTTTAAATGTTTGCAAACTCCAATATGTTTTGAGTTCAATGGGAAGTTTTGTATATGAAAACAGTTAAAAATTAGTTTTTGGCAAAACACGTGACTGTTTCAGATGGTGAGCCTTTGACTGCAATGTATAAATAGGCAACACCAGAAAAACACAGAGTTTGTTTATTTGCACAACAAACCTTTAAACTGTTTTTATACTGGTGCTGGTTTGAAAGACAACATATAAGAAAAAACACTGATTAACAGATTGTCTGAAAGACAGGATATAATACGTGTGTCCACTGTCGGATTGCCTACTTCTAGTGTGAATATAAATATTAGCTGAGGGCAATTTAGCATGAACAAATTGCTTGGGGAGGGTGAGTATAGTGTTCCAACATTTCACAGCCTTTACCAGTGATTCTTTAAATCCCCTTACTCTACATGTCAGGTTAGAGCAATATAGTTAGTAACTTCCTAGTTGCAATATGCTGTAGATTTGGATGGTTCTTACTGGTTAAAGGGCTATATAAGTAATAAGCGAATAATTAATTACATTAAAGAAAGAACTCATGGTTGCATGGTAGGACTGACGTGTGATCGACGGTCCGGGTTTTCTTTTGCTTGGAATGAACCCCCCACCCCTCACTGTTTCCCACATCACAGTCTCTGCCAAATGCAGATGGGGCATTTGCATTTAGATAGATATGTACACTTGTATTATTACGTTGGACTCTGACATGCATTCTTTTTAACCTCTTGGATAAAAGTGTATGCGAAAAAGGAAATCTGCTTTAATCATGCTCTGCGCAACAGTGCGCTAAGCGAAATTAACATTTATTTTGGATGACACGTATGATTAATGAGTGTATATTTCACGGATAAATTGAAAACTAAAATTAAAAGAGCCTCAATTATTTGGCTTTACGGTGATATGTTTCTTGTCAAGGGCATTCATCTTGAGTAATTAAGCAGCTTCACAGTGGCGCCTGTCTCTGAGAAACTTTGTGAACGTAGCCATCGTCACGTTTGACAAGACAGGGGCTGTGTACTGGATGCCACAGCTTTGCAATAATGGACAATGCGCCTAAATGCACATTCATGTGGCGACTTGCTCAGGGTTTTACAGTGAGGCATATATCACCTTGCAAGTTCAAGGCCAACTCAAAGTCATTTACTGTTGAACTTACTGTCTAATTAATAGTCAAAGATTCAACAATATTTCTATGATACATCTTAAATTCTTTATTTTCTTGAAAATTTAACACTGAAACCCTAATGTTAGCTTCATCTTGCAGAGATTCAGCCAGCCTTTTCACAAATCCTCAAGACACTGGAATTCAAACTTAGCTTCCTGGAACTTTGACACAGGAGCACTAACCACTGCACTGCAATGTCCCCAACTCTTATAAGGTTTGCTATTAAATAATGGCACACATATTCTGCCTTTCCATTTTGATTTATAGCAATGGCAACAGTGATGGCTTTATACAACAATCACCCAATATCTTTGAGACGTTCATATTACTTTTTAAACATATCACTTTTTGAAAAGGAAGATTCCAGAGGCTGCAAGGTAAAGTCCACGTTTGACTAGTAATATTTGATAATAATGGGGCCAGAGAGTGGTGTCATGATACATATTCGTCAGATATATAAGCGCTATTTTCATTGTACTCTGGAACTGGAACACGAAATTTAATAAATTATAGTACAAAATCAGAAATGAAAATCAGATCAAATCAGAAATAAAATATGTTTCCCCTTTTTCTCTCACATGAAAATTATTTCTCTTGCAACACTTACTGGTTCAAAAGAAGAGGAGGAGAGATTTCACAGTTTTATTTAATAATTTTCCTGGGTGTAAGATCCCTGCTGCTACATATGTTAGCATTGGCACTAACCAGCCTCCACTTCCTGGAATATCTCCTCCTCCTTGAATCTGTTCCTCCTTTTCAGTTTGTTTCCAAGTGGCTCTACTACCTCAGGCAAGAAAGCACACAGTATTTCCTTTTTTAAAACAGCTTTCCATCGTGTTTTTCATACTAAGCTCTTGATTAATCTGATTTTACTGTGTGCTTCTCTGTATAATGTCTTCCAAGATCCAGTAGCCGCAAACTCTGAGACTCCCAGGAATTTACCACTCTTGACTTTGCTGTTTTTGCTCTCCAATTCTACTATTCACCTCTCTAGATAAGATAACCAGGCCATATGACAAAAAGGGTGAATTTCCCTTTCAGAAATAGATCTAAAAATAAGGGTCTTTTGAACACAGATAGACCCTGATATTGAATTCCCTGTATTCTGTACACATGACAATAAGGACAGTATAAATGGGTAAACCTACACTGTGGAGTGCTGCATTGGCTTGTGTGTGTCACTGGCCATATCAAAAGTATCCATGATTGTGAGACATGTTAATTAGGCTGAAGTCATATGTGAAAACATATCTTCTTTTTTAGGGAAAGCTTTCATTCAGAAGCCACCAGAGTTCTTTTAACAGGCATTGTGTTACCATTCTGTGGTTTGTACCCAATTTCCAGTTGGTCAGTAGCTTATGGTCATTCGTATTAAATCTTTCTGATTGGGTTTTAATTTTTGCAGATGTAAAATAAACAAATCAGCAGGAGTTTCTGCATGTCATATGAGAGAAATCTGTGCTGCATCTTTTGCTATAGCCACCAAAGCTTTTAATTTAAATGATATAGTGCTCAGAGAACGTAGCTAAAGATTCTGACATCTTGGAGAAGTCATAATGCCAAAAAATCAGTACTGCTCTCATCTTTTAACAGTCTGTGGCAGCAGTCCAAAGACATGTATTTGCATAGAAGCGCCGCTTTTCAAGAAAGTTGAGACACCTAAACTAGAAAAGAAATAACGAGTACAGTACATTCTGCTTGTCTCGCTTACTGTTAGGCAGCAAACATGCCACCATTAAAAAAAGGAGCAGTTAGCACTACGTGCAGTATGACAAGAACTCTCTGCTCTGGAAGCCTGTGGTGACTTTAAACAATTTTGATTACAATCTAGCATAAATCAGCAAGGTACTTGTGGAGGACACAGCATATAATTTCAAAAATCGTTGGGATCGTAGCATTATTGCATCGGTTTGGTTCGCCGCTCCCCACCACTACAGGCAGCATCATCTCAAGAGAGCAAAGTCACCCCATCCAGTGCTAACACAGTCATTACCTTCAAGTGTTCTCTGTAAGTGAGCTTGTGGAGACCGCTATTAACCCGGCTATTTGATTTCACCTGCATTTCTGTGTTTACATTGTGCTCTGCTCAGATCACTTTCTCTGACTATTTAATGCATTGCTCACAAAAACAAACAGTAAATGTCACTGGGATGATCAGAATGCAATGTAAATATTATGCAGTCATGTGGGAAGGTAGGGACTTCCATGTACTTGACCTGCCATAATCCAAGAAGAAGAATTAAAATGCATTGAATATTAAAAACATCCATCCATTATCTGGCTTGGTTATTGTGGTGAGGGTTTCTATGGCAATAAACTGAGCAGAGTTGGCTAGGCTTAATTATCCCCAAAAACAGAAGATTCCATGCATTGCTGCCAGGTTTTTTTACAATATTGTATAATTACATCAGTGTTGCCTGCCACAGCATCCACCTTATGTATGTGGCACCTAGAATGGACTCTCAGTACATGCCCAGACCTTTGATCTACAGTAGTGGCAACTCCGCCATGATGTCCATTTGGATTAACACCTCCTCAGTCTGTCATGGAAAGCAATTGAAGTAACTGCAGAGAAGCCTCATTTCAACAGCACATTTAAACCTTAGCTTGTCCTTCACTACTCACAATTCATGATCATTGCTTATATACGCTGACCATCTTTTGTGAAAGAATCAGTCTCAACACACGAAAAAGGTTTGGGGCAGCCACCCATATATTGTCCCTGGATGCAAAAGGGTTTTGAAATAGGCACTGATGTGCATACGTTGAGTTCCACACTGAACTGATTTGAGTTGTGAAATGATGGTGGCTTTAAGAGCCAAAAACCAAAGTTATGTCATCTGAGGCCGGAACCGGAATGTCACATTGTTCTTAACGCCAGAACCAGAATGTGACTTCAGTCTTGGTGGCATCGTTGATGTTAAATCAGACAGGTTTTCCCGTATTTGGCCTGCAGAGAGAACAGAAGTAGGTTTTGCATACCCTGCAATCCCCTGGCCTGGCTGATAATTACCTCGACTTGTTCCACTTAGTTTCCTCCTAATTGCACGTATGTGACACTGTTTAATATGCTTCTGTTACATGGGTATACACTTACTGAGAAAATTATTAGGAACACAGTATACTCTCACAACTGCCTCAATTATCTCATGGCATTTGTTCCACAATATGTAGGAAACATTTTATTTCAGATTCTGGTCCATGTTCACATGATTGCATTACTCTGTTTTTGCAGATTTCTCAGCTGCAAAGGTGTTCTATTAGATTCAGATCTGGTGACTAGAAAGAAAATCCACCACCAGCTCCTTAGTTTTACTGGTGTTCAGTTGTAGGTGGTTTGAGTCGCACCATTTAACAAAGTCCTTGATTAGGTTCCTATACTCCTCCTGCCCACTCCTGATGCAGCCCATGATAGCAATGTTGTCAGTGAACTTTTGCACGTGGCAGGACTCCAAGTTGTATTGGAAGTCCGATGTATATAGGCTGAACAGGACCAGAGAAAGCACAGTCCCCTGCGGTGCTCCTGTGCTGCTGACCACAATGTCAGACCTGCAGTTCCCGTGACGCACATACTGAGGTCTGTCTGTAAAATAGTTCACGATCCATGCCACCAGGTACAGTATGAATCTACTCCTATCTCTGTCAGCTTGCCCCTAAGGAGCCGAGGTCGGTTGATAGTTTTACATGGTTAGCAAGTAAATTTACCAGTAAGAGTTTGTCTCTGTGTGCCAATGAAAGCGTGAACTCCTAAAGATACTGGTTTAAAATTATGTGAATGTATTATTGTTATTATTCCTTAGAGTTGTATATTAGCACTACTTCAGATGGGCATAACCAAAGATGTATTTCTGTGCATCCAGTAGAACTACTAAATTATTAAATGTAGCCAGGCAATGTGGGATATTTCTGCTATAATTATGAGGTAATCAATCAGTGTTGTACTTCCTTGTGTTCAGTACTACCAGTAATGCTCCAGACTTACACAGTGCTGAATTAGAAGAAGGCTATCCAAGCATTAATACATTTACTGAAAATTAAGTACATCCTCATTTAGTATATAAGAAACGATCATCTAGCCATAACTTTTCCATGTTGGTTATTTTTTTTTGTTGAATACAAAATGACAAAGTAAAATCCATTGTGTTCTCTGTCATCTAAGGTTAGATCTACCTAACTTTAGACCATGTTGAGGAGTACATGATTGTTAATGAAGTCCAGATATGTTAAAACTATTAAATTGCAAAACGTGTACTTAACATTTCACATGTCTATATTTATTGACGATAAACTGTAAATTTTTATGAATAACATAAAAAATCTTTTTATATTACACTACTATTTTAATGTCATACAAATTATACCTGGGCAGCACAAAGTTTAGTACTGATGCCACACTAATCCCTTCCCAGGGTATTTCAATACACTCCCAGGAATTGTCCATGTTGAGTTTTAACATTCTCTATAAGTCTGCATTGGTTTTCCTTCTGAGTACTCCTGGAGCCTCATGTGTAAATGGTGCATACGCACAAAAACGTTGCGTACGCCCATTTCTACATTCACATCTCGATTTATAAAAACTAAACTTGGTGTAAAGCCACGCACATTCTCATGCCAGCCTTAACCTGTATATACGCAAGTTTTCAGCTTGGTTTTGCAAACTGGTGGCACCCAACGTCAAAGCAGTGCTACTGTTCCTGTGTGGTTTCCCTTTACTTTTTAGATTCACATCCTTGATACAGCTTTATCAAATACAGTGAAGGATTATCGGGATACAGCATCAAGCACACGCTGCCTTGGCCATGCGCACAGTCTCTTTGAACTGCCCCCATACGTCAAACACTTCAAAGCCTTTCCTGTTGGGACCTGAAGGTTCAGAAGTAGTTTCATCGAGCTCTAAATGCACTCAATCAACCCATCAAGTGCTCCCAGTAGAACTGTTTGTAGTTATAAGTACAATTACCTCACTTTAAACTTGCACTGCAGTTGTAATATTGCACAACATGAGCCACTTATGCTTACATATTGCATATTTTCATTGTTTTTTTATCATATTATTGTTATTATTATTATTGTTGTTGTTATTTTATCATTTTATAGGAAAATAAGTTTATGAATGATTTACATACTGAAAATCTTTGTACCATACAATAACAATAAAGGAATTCAACTCAATTCAATAGAAGAGAGCGCATATTTACAGATAATAACAACTGGCTTCTAAATCGATTAAGATTCCCAGCGCTATCTTCTTGGAGATCTTGATATCATTTTTAGGGTGAAACGCAGTAAAGTATGTATATTACATTATACAAATAAATTTTTAACTTCATGAGCTGGCGCCCCGTTCAGGGATTGTTCCTGCCTTGCGCTGTATGCTTGCTGGGATTTGCACGACCCTGGGTGGATAGATGGAGGAAATAATTAAACATGTATTATAAAGATATTTCAATGTTCCTTAAAAGTTTTGAAGAATTGATGTTCTAAGCTTACAGATGGTTTGACATTTATTAAAGAGCTGATTGTGTGGTGATTGGTTACTTGGAGAAAGAAAAGGAATGACAGGAATTGGGGGTTAGTACTTTTGAAAGAAACAGTAATGCTGCAAGAAATTATTTAATCAAGGGTTCTGCACGGCACAGCAAGCATCTTGAGGGTAGCAGGAACAATCTCTGGATGGAGCGCCAGCACGTCACTACCACTGCGTCACTGTGGCCCCATGTTTAATACATGCTTTAATTCCTATCATCCTGAAAATATCAAGTATACATCTTAGTATTTAAATTGTTCAGAGAGCTGTAATATCATGAATGTAATGCATTCTATGTCCTGTTGGTGTAAAAGAAAGCCCATTTAAGAAGCATGTAGTATTTCACATACAGAGTTCATAGAAGAACACATAGAATACGAAGCATTTAACGTGCTGTTTTAGTTGCGATGAGATATGACAAACTAGTATATTAAATGATTTTAAGATGAAGTTTACAACGTTCTACTTTAATGACAAAATAAACTACGAGATTGAAACAGTGTGCCATGTTCTGAACTTAAACTTTCGAGTTTCTCCATCACTCTGTCACTCGATCAACTTTCTTTTGTTGTTTATACCACTGCTTAAACCAACATATAGGACGTTTTCCTTGCCTTCACTTGGTATTCACTGAAATTCTTCTGTTTTCCCTGTGCTTTGCCATTGTCTTTTCACAGAACGCTAAACTTAAGGGGTTATTTATATTGACTTGCATATTAAAATAATATTGCATATTAAAATATATGACTTTGATGTATGTAGTGGAAGTGCATGGAAGTTGCTTACAGACAGTTTTGTGCATCTGAATTTCTTCGTGCGTACGCACATTTCCACCTTTGTCTATACGCCATGTTTTAGTCTGAATTCTATACACGGCGACATGCATGAGGCCCCAGCTTCCTTCCCACACCCCCAACGACAATCATGTTAGGTTTATTGCTAGTTTTAAACTGACCCCAGAGGAATGTAAGTGTGCATATGAGTTGGCCCTGGTTCTTGGTCAAAGATTACTTTCCGACTTGCATCCTGCAACTCTAAATTAGATAGAATAAATTGGATATCCATCCAACTTTTCATTTTCTAAACCTGCTTACCCAGATGAGGGTCACTGAGAAGCTGAAACTACAATCCCAGGATGGGATACCAGTCTATTACTTAGTGAACTCAAACATAATAGGAGCCAATTCAACATCACCTATTCATCTAATGATGTCTTTGGACTGTGGTACCATAGCAAACATGTAAACTCCACACTTAGAGCACCTTGGACATGAATTCTGGTTTCCTTGTTTCAATACATGTGCTACCACTAAGCCTCCATTGCACCCTAAAATGGGTATGAGAATTTGAATTATCTTAGGAACATATATCCTCATCTCCAATTACTTTACTTTAATATTTTCAAAGGTCCCGTAAATGCCAGAAGTGATTCAGCTTAATTGGATCCTTGAGCAAGACTCTTAATCTGCATTTGTTCTGTCCTGGGTATATTGTTAACCTTCATCCTGCTCTGCTAACAGATCCTCAAACTTGAAAGGAAAACTTGGTGGCAGAATTTACACTCTAGCTACTGCAAAAAAAAAACCTCACAGCATTCCATACGAACTAGTGTGGTAGTGAATTGTTGCAAATCTGTGCTCGGGTCCTAATCTGGGATCCTGACGTGATTTGTTGTATGGTGGGTGCAGCAATGTGCCGTATCAGTGCATGGTCCCAATCTCTTTCTTATAAATGACTCCACTCATGCAATTTACTGGCAACCCATACTGGGTTGATTCTTGCCTTGGTGGATGATTCTGGGAAATGACTGCAACTAAAACACTGAAGAATACTAAGTGTGTCTGATAATAGATGCATGTATGTTATTATCTAAATTGATAATATCAACATCCTGTATAAAAGGCAAAAAACTGATAAAGAAGCAGAACTCATGCAAACTGATCAAGGTAAGAACAGTTACAGTTTCAGAGGATACAGAAACCATCATATGGAATTGTTTTAACTTTTGAAAGTTTCAGTTTCAATATAGTCCTACATTACAAAAAGGTGAATGCATTATATGAAGGCATCCTATCAGAGGCCCATTCCTTCTTTGCACCTGATGCAGCCAATCCAGAATTGTATAAGAAGGTAAAGAAAACAAATAAATGTAGAAACCTAATTTATGTCTCAGTATATTTAATCTCTTATTATTTTTTATTTGCAACAGTTTAATCTATCTACTATAGAATACAACATTAATTAAGGTCTGTGTGTGTCCCTCAGAGTAATCTGATTGGTCTGTTTGGCTTTAGTGTGGTTGGTCAGTTTTTTTTGGTGACATGATGGAAAAAGAAAGTGGGAGTGTGAGACGCAAGAGGAGAAAAGGCATAAATGGCAAACTGAGAGTCACCTTCAGTGTGAAAAGCGGGCTTTACAGAAGCATAGCTACTAGATAATAATCTCTAAACTGAGATGATTGCAAAAACTGACAGACTAGTCTACTGTGGTTTCCTACAAATATGCATTAATTGATCCTAGCCAATCCAGGACTAGAATGTCTTCATGTTATTGATAAGTTTGTATTTCTATCAGGTTTGAAGTCAGAGCAAAAGAATGGCACAAGCTGGCCATGGTTCACTTCCATTGGTTGTCATAGCTAAGAAAAGTTGGTCATGTTACTAATCAAAATAAGGGTTTAGAGAGGAACTGTGTGGAATAATGT
Organism: Polypterus bichir lapradei; assembly: GCA_026402145.1. Lineage (NCBI taxonomy): Eukaryota > Metazoa > Chordata > Cladistia > Polypteriformes > Polypteridae > Polypterus > Polypterus bichir. Next base: position 6,844,499 of record JANRMT010062843.1, on the reverse strand, counting down.
GGATAAATTATTGTCTTTGTTATCTTATGACAGGATTCCTTCATGACAATGTATGAAAATGGATATTTTTGATTTGTTTAGTCAATAATTTCTGAGGTAAACAATAATGTATTAGAGAGGGGAGTGAGACCGGTTTGAGGTAATGGATCTATGAAACCCTAAAGATCCTGGAGTTAAACAGAGGAGACAGAAAAGCAGTACTAATGGTGTAGACACTGCGAGATTAGTAATATAAGACAAGAGTAAGTAGCTCCTGAAATGAAATGCTTATTACCATGACACTTCAAGACTTTTCATTACTTATTCTTATATGAAATTTAAAAGTATAGAGACTCCAGATTTAGCTTTTTATTTAATATATAGTTATTGATAAATCCTAGGTACTAATGGGGTTAATTTCTTTTAAGCACAAGAGCACACTTTTTAATCTGGTATGTTGTCAATAGTAAATGATTCACTTGTTAAGGTGATGTTCAAAGTAATCAAGAAATTTGATGGTTAATCGGGCTTGTGGATTAATATCTGCCTGTTAAGCATAGCGTGTTAAGCATAGAGCATTGCATTTGACAGTGATGTAATACTTGAGGTTTTTATAGGAGATCTTGCCAAGTCCATAATGGCTCAGAAAGGCTGTATTGATTGAAAAGAGGATATTAAAGCATGTCTCTGATGAGAGGCATTGGTGTTATTGCACATAAATGCATCTTGCTGCAAATGTTAACTGTGCGTATGCTTCTGAACACCTTCCTCATCTGCTTGATCACAGGGTAAAGCTCACATGCTGCGCTCACCCATCTACTTCAGGCCATCGGGACTTTTCATGGACTTTAAAGAGAATTAGAAAAGTCTGCCAGCATAACAATGTCTTTAAACAAGGCATAGAGTGAATAGTGAGATTAATGTTCAGAGAGGAGGCAGTGATCCTTACATAAGCAGAGTAGGTCATTTACTTCTGGGGAATTGACAGTGCCTTTCACTTGTAAAGAGTTGCTAGTGACCTTGACATGGAAAATGTTAGCCGTGAGTGCAATTAGGGATGGATAAAGAGTTAGAAATATGTGACTTGTTTGTACGGAATAGATTAGTGATTGTCTTTTAAGGGGAATTGGCACTGACCTTGATTTAAAGAAAAAAATTTGACCTCTAGAGAGATGGCACTAACTATGATTCACCAAGAGTGTGTTTGGCCTGGCTGAATCATCTTCATTTTTATAGTCTATAATAAACTTTACAAAGGTAAAGTTGCAAGTAATATCAGTTTATAGACAATAGCAAGTTGTAGCGCTGCCACTTAAAAAGATGTTATGTGTTTTCTGCTTTTTGTCTGGTTTTCTTGTGCTGGTATTAAGATAGCCCATACAGCCTGTGATTGACAGCAGCACCCTGAAAGGAAGAACAGCCAGTTTCTTTTTTCTGGTGGAATTTGAATAAATTGGGATTTTTTCAAAAAGTAATTAGAATAGCCATCGAGGAAAAAAAGACAGAAAAGACCAATCTAAACTGATCAGCAACTGCTTGGGCCATGGGAAAAGGTTTTGCAGCTCCAAAAGACCTGTCTGTTTGGTTGGAGGTCAGAGATTCGCTCTAGGAACGTGCATTTTGCATTCCATTCTATCTGGAGTGAGCCCATGAAGTCCTTTTATTTACAATGGCACAAACTTGCTCAGAAACATGTTTCAACTTTTTTTGGTCAACCGGCATTCTACAAACCATTCACCTGCTGTTAACAGTTGGCTGGAACTTTGGAATTGTGTATGAACTTCGGAAGGGGGCTATGGGTGTGATTTTTTCCACTGTATATATTTTTATTTGTACGTATAGGGGATATTTTGGGTTGGTGGTTTGGGGCAAGGGATTGTTGCTCTTTTTCATCTCCTTGACTTTCCTTTTTGTATAATATATTTCTTAGTACTTGTTGCCTTATAGCTTTTTTTATATACTGTATATATTCATTCATCAGTTTGAGCTGATCATTTCAAAAGGGGACCTATAGTGGGGCACTTCAGGGTGCGATATTGGCCTATCCTTTTTATCAGTCACCTTAAAGTTAGGAAGGTGAGCAGTAAAGATCAGCATGTCAGGGCTGATTCGTTACAAAGTAAACTTTTTTTTCTAAGAGACTAAAATGACCTTTACATTTGAAGAAATATCTGTGATATTGGGGAGTTAGTAGTATGCTTAATTCAGGCAGTGGTTTATCTGACCCAAGTAGATAAAGTACTTATGAAAGTTGGTAGTGCTACCTGTGATCTTGACAGATTAAGATTATTTTGATGTCTGCACTGACCTTGATGCCTACAGAGATGAAGTGGTCTTCACTTTAGAAGAGTTTGCACTCATCTTGACTTTAAGAGACTTCATAAAGAACATAAATTGGAGTGAAATGAAGATGAGCTTGATAATAATGAAGCAGAAAATGCAATAATGTTCTGGAAAATGAAAGTGACCTTAGATTGGAGATAGATAAAAGTAACTTTAAAATTCAGAAAACAGTGGCTATTAATTTATTGGAGTAATATTTACAAGTGGCAAGTTGTTTTTGGAGAAGAAACATCTGTCCTCACTTAATTATAGCTGGCAGTAATGTTATCTTTTGTAAATTTGGCAATTACTTAGACTTTCTGAATGCTGCTATGTACTTGGTGGCTGCCTTTTACAGGAGCTCTCTCTTTTGCTCTTTTTTGGGACAACATTCTGTTTTTTATAATTATTATTGAATTTATTTAATTATTATTAACTTTAATATTTTGCCTTTGGTTTATTACAATTAATCTTATATTAATCGTAAATGATTTTTTAAATCAAAGATATACCGCTGTCATCACAGACACAGACCTGAGCGGATGGCCTATTTTAGCTGTCTTTTGGACCAGCTGGGAACTTGAAAGCTGTCATAGAGTGAGTAAAGTGGATCGGGAGAATCTGATGGCCACCTACATCTATAACATCAGGGAATATAAGAGACTCAAAGAATGTAAAATGAGATGCACAAAATGTTCACATACTCAGCTGAGTAGGACTGTGAACATTGTTGCCTGCTGCACCTAGCAGGAGCAGCTTGTCTGAAGAATACAAGAATATGGAGCAGAACAAAAGTAAATATTTCAAACTGGCTCGTCTCCATAAATGTGGAATGTTCAATCACTTTTAAATAAGTTGGATGAACTTTTACATGTTAGTTTAAATAATGGCGAGTTCAGAATACTGTTGACTTAATCAGGAGCACATTGGAATGAACAAAATTTCAATTAGCATGTTAGATTTGTGGACACAACAAGCTGGGCTTGCTGTATTTGAATGTCAATGCCTTTACACGTAAACCTGCAATAAAACAGAGTAGATTTGACCACATCTTATTCCACCCTACTAGCCTGGGATTGTCAAAACAAGTAGCTCTTTTAATCAGCCAAGTGTATATGTATATACTTCTTTTTTTGTGTTTTGGTAAAGTTTTAATTTCCTCTTGGGGACAAATGCAGTCTATCTATCTATCTGTCTGTGTGTCGGTCTATCTATCTGTCTATCTATCTAGTTACCTTGACTCTTACAGTATTGTGGAGATTGCTGATACATAAAAAATAGTGAGTGTCAGTTGTATTGGGATAAAGGGCAGCATTCACATTAAAGGAGAGTCAACAGTAATCATAACTTTTATTTGAATTACTAGTATGACTTACATAATGGCCGTTAGACTAATATATATAAGACAGTCCATTATCATTATGATGAAAGAGCTGGCTATCATCTTCCATTCGATAAGATTAACGATAACTTCAGGAGTGACTTTGATTCAAAGATGTGGAGGAAGCTAGTATTTTTAAGAAGAGGAAATGATTCTTACTTAAATGATATTAATTGTTATCTTGATGGAAGGATCTGAAACTGATTTTGACTTTTTACAGTGGTGACTATTATACCATGTTAGATTTGATAGGAAGCCACAGACAATTCAGTGTTTTGCATAGGAGATACACCTAATTGAAGGACTTGTGACAGTTCTGATTGCCTGACACTTGACTTGACTTTCTGATATTTGAGGAGCTAGTAGTCCAAATGAGATGAGATAAGAGTGATGAATTCCTATTTACTGTATAAATAGGCTTTTTGGAACCAAGGTTGACTTCTCATTTTTTACATGAGGCAAACAGCACTTATGGCATATAAATTTGATATAGGCTTAACACAAAACACACTGTGAGCAAAAGAAGTGTATAAACACTGATGTAAATTTGCACTGCATGGAAAGTTAACATTCTGATTAGTCAAACCAGCTTAACAATCACTGTTTCATCACTAAGGCCCAGTGGAACCCCAATAGTGTCCACAATTCTACCTATTCCTCCTTAAGGAAGGACAGGGAAACAGTAATTGTTTAGCAATGTTCCCACTCTCTTCTTTAAATATTTTGCAGGCACATGTCACAATAATCCATCACAGTCACAAAGGTCAAAATAGATGAGGTGTGTAAGGACATATGAAGCACATCAAGGAGAAAAGCACCCCAGCATTAGACAAGATGTAACTGCTGCTTTAAATGATGAAAGGCAGCTCATTAATGTTGCCATGATTACCAGGCTGCTTGTGCTTTCTCTTTAGTCTGCCACACTGACTATCTGCTAATGACTGGCTACTGATCTGTGAATAATTATGCCTAGATAGGAGGAGACATGGATTCTGTAATAAGCCCACACCCCCTACAAGAAAAGAGAAAGCCAAGTTGTCAATGTCTTTGGGGTGTCACAGCAGGTACCACAACAATTTCAGAAGGTAATGAGTGACATAAGTTCGTGTGATGCTGACCTGTGCGGAAGTGACTATTCAGCTTGTAGACCTGAACATAAAGAAACAGTAGAGGAATCTGCAAAATTCTGCTGTCCCTGCTAACCTGTTTGTGGCTGTGTCTATACCATTTATGTTGGAAAAGTATGCAGTGATTCTTAATGATTCATCCAGTATTTGGTTTGTTTTCTAATTATCCTCTTTAACTTGTTTATACCCGTTTGCTTTGTAAAGCACATTGTGATGGTGATAGGTGTAAAACAGAAAAGATTGATTGATTTATTGACTCCTAAAACCTTGAAGTGGAGTAAGCAGGTTCAAAGATGAATGAATGAATGAATGAATGATTAATAGTGTACCAGGGCTGAACAAAGAGTAATGCAAGCATGCAGAGCCCCAGTTAGATGGTTATGAATTTTCTCTTATTCATAACTGGAAAATATTCCTACAGTCAATATATAGTACCCTCTTGCATCCACGGTAAAGATCAAAGCTCACAGGCTATATTTTGATGTTACTCATCATATCAACAGATATATTTTATTATTTTTCTTTAAGAGTGGGAGCCACTGTGCTACATAGTAGGAATGCAGAGACAAATATGAAGAAAGGTACAGAAATCCTGAAATGAAATGTTTCCTGAGTGTTCTGTGATATTACTAAAGATACATGTTACATTATGTATCTTGTGATTTGCACTACGTGACTTTACTTCTGGTGTATGTAGATATTTTCTGTTCGGTATTGAGTGACCATCATTTTGTTGAGGAAATCTTGGCAGAATAATTGGATTCTAGAGAAAGGAGGACAGGCCGTTTACTTCTTAATTTTTGTGAGTAAATCTACATTGCCTTATGCCTAAAAAAGGTGATGTTGTCTTGAAAGCATTCCTTTAATGTTTGTGCTTGGTAGCAATTAGAGGTGGATCAATAGCTTATTTGGTGACTTTGGCTGCAACAGCACTCTATTTATCTGTATATATAAAAGTCAATATATGTGTGTGTGCATGTATGTATGTTCCAGCATCACTTCCGAACGCTGCAGTGGTTTTCGTCAAACTTGGTACACATTTTTCTCATTAATCGACTAAAAATACTGTAGGGTGAAATCAACCCTAACCCACTCCCTTTTCTTGATCTTGCGGTCTTGTATGCTTGTTATCATCCTGTTGACACTTGGAATGACCACCAGAGGGCGAACTGGAGGTGACTGCCAGCATTCTTTATGTTTGAGCACCACCGTGCCCCTGTTGCTTTTAAAATGAAATAGAGTTGGCCTGTTCCGAGCGTCAGCTGGATGATAACATACATACAAGACCGCAAGACAAGCACATTAGTGAGTCTTGATTGTTTGTTTGTTCATTTATTTTTATTTTTAAAGTTGTTTTTATTATTATTATTATATTTTTCTCAAACAATTAAAAAAAGCAAAACACTTTATTTTGCTCCCGGGCAATGTTGGGAATTTCAGCTAGTTTAACATATAATGATATGGGACCTCACCTTCTGCCTAGGACTGAATGTTGAGACGAGTAAATATTTAAATATGACGGATAATATTTTTGCAAATTGTACATGAGGGAGTAACAAAAGAATGCACTTTTTGAATGTGCAATTGTACAAATAAAATACTGTACCTACATATAATTATGATCAGCAATTTTAAGCCGAGCTTTACAAGGTTAAAGAATTAGCTGCAATACGCTCCTACTTTCCTCCACAAGATTTTCTCTCACCTTTGTTTCAGGCAAAAAAAGTCAAACTTCCCGATCAAACAGTAGCTGTTCCCTGTTCCCAAACCCTGAGATACAGCATCCTTGACAGCAGAGTTCGTTTACATGCAGGCAGTTCTTTGAAGATATGGGATGCCTACAGTGAAAAACCTTTTCTGAAAGCTCTAAAGTACACTTTGCTACACTAATTTTATTTAATGGGTCATTGGGTCATTCTCACAGACCCGGTTCTCATCTGTCTGCTGAACACTAAAATTTGCAGAACCCCAACAAAGTCTTGCTGAGAGACACTTTATTATTGGAGAAGACACCACTGTAGTATCACCGGTTCAATCTAGAAAGTGTCCCAATGTCACCACACACTATCAGTTTGTATTGGGCAATCATAGACACCTTGTTATCAACACTCACAGTTTACACATTCTTCTAATCTGATTTAGGGACTGTTTCTACAATTTGTGCTTAAATTTGTTATAGCTCTTAGTTTAAAAGTTTAGATTAGTTCTCTTAAAAATTGTGAAAAAAGTGAACTGGAGCAAAATAAGGTCACAAATTGAGAGACCATAAAAAAATGACAGAGAAAGTCACCAGCTTGATTTAATGTCACATTCAAGCACATCCCATGGTAGAAATATCCCTGTCACAAAACAGGGGCACATATGTTATTTATTAACAGCCCCAGCTCAGCAATTCAACACCTTATTCTGAAATAATATCTCCCTTCTGCATAGTGAACAGACAATACCTAGCTTATGTTCTGTGAGAGGATAACTTTAGGCTGAGATCAGTATTCACCAATGAAACTATTTAGAAGCGAAAGGCTCAGTTCAAAGGTGCATGATTTTTTCATTTGTTTCAAGGCAGCTATGCTTATATCATCTGTTAAAATTGATCATAAGCATTGTAGCTGTTAACTTACATGAGACACAGTCAATCAGCCAATCACACTGAACTGAATGGAGGGCGTTACCCATTCCAGATTTCCAAAGTTGAGTAAATGTTTCTTGGTACTTTTTTTTAGTCACTCAAAGTGGGTTTCAGTGTAGGGATCAGCAGGTGCCTCCCACATCCTTCTGATACACATATGCTCTACTCATGAAGTACACTGTCAGTTTCAGAATAAATAATATGTCTGGTGGCCCTGGAACATGGAAAATGATTCCCAACTTTATTGTTTTGGTCCAACATATCAACATCGAGGCCTCAACATGTCACTGAAAAAGTAGAAGAATGAGCATACACATTTCTGTAGTAGCAGTTGTATTTCACAGGGCGGTCTGGCTGATAAGAACATCTGGCAGCCTTGAGCTGCCGTTACACTTCTCTTGTCTGTGTGGGCGAGAGAGTGTTATCATCAGCCTGCTGGAGTGAAGACACCTCTCCGCCCGCGCCTTCAGGATTTCCATCACTACATTGATTTTTGTTGTTTATGAGAGAAATACAGAGAGAGAGAGAAGTGGAGGAAAAGATAGCATAATACAAGATTCCCAAAAGTATTTAATCCAATTCAGGGTTATATTGGGAAGAATCTATCCCAGCAACAATAGGCACAAGACAGGAAACAGTCCAGGACAGGCTGCCAGTCCATTATGGGATCCATCCATACAGACAACCAGGCTAATTTTGAATTCCCAATAAAGGTCACTTGAAAACCTCAAAATGAGAAAACTGAGGTACCAATAAAAAAACTGCCACCATCAAAATAAGGCTACCTAAAAACAATACTTGCTGTTTACTAGCAAATGTATGCTACAAAAATAAACCTTTTACTCTTCATTTTAAATTGAACCTCTTTCAGTACACATTATTTTGGATAATAATATTCAGAAAGAATCAATCAATTGATCTAATAAAATATTTGAAAGTTAATAAACATAAACAGCATGGTTGATGGTAAACAGTAGGAAAGTGTTTTATTAATTTTAATTAAAATCAAATGACAATCCATACAATCAAATCAAACTTAACAAAACCAAAATTCAACCCCCACCAAAAAGAAAAAAAAGAGCACAGCCAACAGAACAAATCTTTGAAGCAGCAAGAAAGGAGGGGGGTATTCTTTTCCCCGATATAGAAGATTATTCTAAAATATTATTGATTAGATCCTGCCATATTTTACAATGGAGTAGTATAAATTAATCAGTCTTCATTTTATATTGCACCATCAAATGGTGATTTACATAGGCAACAACATTACAAAACAGCATCAAATTTAATCCAATAAATATGAAAAAAAACAAAGGAAATGCTGTCTAGAAAATGTATCACTCACAGACCACAAGGACCTTTGATGTGCACCTGTAAGGTTTCAAACAACAAATATAAAAAGAAGCTACACAAGTATAAAACGATAGATAGATAGATAGATAGATAGATAGATAGATAGATAGATAGAT
>JANRMT010062843.1:6806963-6835582 GCA_026402145.1 Polypterus bichir lapradei | reverse complement strand
GATAGATAGATAGATAGATAGATAGATAGATAGATAGATAGATAGATAGATAGATAGATAGATAGATAGATAGATACTTTATTAATCCCAAGGGGAAATTCACAAAGCAAAAAGTGTCCAGGGAACGAGTCCACATAAAAGAAAGTGATAGGAATGATCAGTGAAATAGAGAAAAATAGAGAAAAAGGTAGAAAGATAAAGTCATACTGGAAAGGCTGCTACTCCCGGCGGCACCTGAGTCATATATAATATACAGCTATAGCATTAGATTAATATATTCACAAACAAATTGACAAAAACAGTGTGAATATTATCACAAAAGATTCATTACGGGAAAAATAGCAGTTTTCAATACTATCACTCTAAGCAAAATCCAGAATAAGAAAAGCAGGGAAATGTTAGTAACAGAAACAGGTGATGTGCAGAGGTACTCAGGAAATTAAAATATCTGCTCAGTTTCTACATGGAGTCTGCATGTTCTCTCTGTGTCTATGTGAGTTTCCCTGGAAACTTACACAGTATGTTCAGGCACATCTGATTCATTAACGTGGCATAAGTGATGGCAAGTGTGTGAGTGAGTATTTCCTTTTTTGAACTGGCATCTCAAACAGAGGTGATTGCTGTTTTGCACATGTTATTTTCATGATAGTCTCCAGCTTTCCGTACCCAACTGCTAGATAAACTGGTTGAGAAAATAGGTGGATTTAAATTGGATAAAAATATACCTATGTGCAAAGGTATATTGTAACACTTTTAATGCTGTTTCTTGTTGTAGATGCAGGCAGGAATAGCATTTATTAGTGCAGTTTTTGGTTGGTGGTGTAGAACAACACACACATTTGAAAATAATGGTTAATTATGGCATTTTATGGTTCTTTACTGGGTTGTGTGGTTCCTTGTAGAATCATTGCTTGACAAAGCATTGTTTCATTGTGGAAAGGCTGTTTGCATATGAAGTTGGTTCTTTCTGCTTTGAATATCTTTCTTAATATTGAAATACTTATTGTACCAGCAGAACACTAGCAGATTAAGAAAACCAGAACTTAAACCTGTGTAGTTGTATGTAGGAAGAGTCCATTTAAAATCATGACCCACTGGTATTTCACAGCTGTATGGAGCCTATTATACACCTAAATACATAAAGGATTTTTCTAGAACCTTCATGGGGATGGGTCTTTTGGGAACCAAAAATGGTTTTCCTATGGCATCACTCTGAAGATCCACTCTGGCACCTTTATTTTTAAAAGTGAATGGTACTCTTGTACATTTGACCATTTTTCTGTAGTGTGATAAAGATTCCAATATGTAACTTGATTTATTATTATTATTATTTTGTCTGTAGTTCAATCAATAAATTAATTGGCAGAGATAAAGATTCCTTTTCTGTATATAACAAATTACTTTTGTTATGAAATCACTAAATTAGGAAAAATGTAATGAATGAAAAATCATATTTTCTATAATTTCCTGTATAATTTTATGCAATAAAGCAAACAATCAATCGATTGATCAAGAAAGACAAATTACGTTTATGCTACTTATTACAGTTCATTCCTCTAGTAAAATTCCTCACGCAGTAATGAGTCAGGCAAAAATGAATGAGAGCTGTCCAGTTCCTATCTAATTGTACTACGGATACGTTAATTTTAATATACAAAAAAATCAATTGCTCCGTCCAGTTTCTTAAATGCCATACTGTGATCTTGTAGTGCAATATGGTATGCTGATTGGCTAATGGAGAAACTCCTTGACTTGCTTTACTTTTATTGTAATGCATCAGTAAATTCACAAGTCAGTAAATTCATACATTAAGATTTTTTTATTTTATTATATGCCTTAATCTGTCTGACTTGTGTTTTTGGAAGGATAAAGTTGTCAGTTCTAATAAAAACTTAAAATAATCAGTTATGTTCTAAATATTTTTCAAAATTAAAGCCCGATACAAAGAGGGAGAGTCTCAAGGCGCTCTGTGGCCGGGCGCTGAGAATGATCCCCGATTCCACGAATTTATTGACTGATCGATCGATTGATTGACAGCACTGGCAGCGCATCGCTCTTGTAAAGGCGTGCTCGCTTGCCGGCAGAGGCGCGCACTGCGCTCTGGCACACTCTCGTAGTCTCCCCGCCTGCGTTTTGCGGTGCTGTGGCGGAGGCGCGGCGCGGCGCGGCGTGGCGTGGCTCACTGATCCTGTTGTCTTCTCTCTCCCTCTCCTTCCCCCACCCCTTTCTTTCTGTCGCCCGTCCAGCAGCTCGCCGCTCGGAGCCTGGTCGACCAGAGGTTGCAGAGCAGTGCCGCTCACTTCGTTCCGGACCAAATGTATCTGTGACAGACTCTCCACCTTCGCCATTTTAGCACGGCTCAACCCTGACACGGTAAGTTGCACGCTTACATTATTGGCAAAACAAAAAAATATGAAAAATAAGTAAATAAGAGACCGGGTGACACTAAATAACGGAGGAGAGCCTGTGCTTTGTGCCTGGTGCTCTGTGCATCCTTGTCTTTCTCCCTCTCTCTCCCATGTCCATTGTGCGGTGTGCGCGGGTGGCACGCGGCTCCCCTTTTCATCTTCAGGAATTCGAGGAGGAGGAAGACGATGAAGAGAGAGACAGAAGAGTCATTACGAAGAGAAACAAAGACGCCTGGACCGGGCGTGCGCTTGCTCGTAGCGCATCTGTACTTGTTCTTTTTTCTATTTATTCACATTATTCAGTCAATACATTAATATATTTATGTGATGTAATTAAGCGTCGATTTAAAAAAGGCGTATTATAATATATATGTACGTGTGTATGCATGTCCGCAGATCTGGGGGCAAAAAAAAAAAAAAAAAATGAATGCACTGTTATAACCCAAAGCCTCCCCCCTCCCCCCGCCCCCAAACGTATATGTAAAATGGAAATACTGCAGAATATAGTCCCCCAATATATGAACGCTTATGCGTAATACTTATATACATTATGTCCTGGATGTGTATTATGTTTACGTGGTGCCACCTTCGTGCATAGGTTCATTCAGGTACAGATCGGTTATTATTAGAACTGAAAATGCCTCAAATGCATTTTGTTCTCCTGTTGCCATGGAAACAACATCTGCGCTGGAAGCTCTTAAAGCAATAGAAGGCCTTTTTAATATGCCTTTTGTGTAAAGCTGGCCCAGTTAAGGGAGAAAAGGAAGGCAAGCACAAAGCCCTGTAGCCAACCCCCTGCTCTGTGGCCTGCTTGATCATTTGAATTCTTCCTTGGGCTCTCTAAGGTGCACACAAAGCACTCTTATGTTGTGGCACACTGGTAAATTCACCCTGGTATCCAGGACGCTGCAGGGAGAATGCATCAGTGGGGGTGGTGACCAGCGTTCCTTACATTACATTGCATCCTTTTTAAGCTGTCTTTTTCCTGTACTGCCTGTTTTACAGGTTCAGACAAAAAAAGTCTATTTTAATTGGGCATATAATCATCACAAAAGTAAACAGCATCCTGTGTTGTCAGAACATTTTTTTTGAGCCCTTGTATTAAAGAGGTTTGCAGTAACAGCATGTTGAACGGGATACACCTGATTTCCCACTCCAGAGGAACACTATTTACTTTTGTCTGTATGGTGCCCAGTCATTTTCAGTCCAACCATGAGAATAAATTCTATTTGTGTGACCCAGATTCATCCACTGGGCTGCTTTCAGTAGGTCTTGTCCAATATACCTGTAGATAAAGACACCTAAGGGACAACTTCACCCAATGTAACTAATGTAAGTTGGCAATCTCGCCTTTTTAAGCACCTCAGCCTTTGATATAGAGTAATTTGAGCAATCCATGGAATAAACTATTTTCCGTTGTCTGTTCCCATGATTTAAAATCATTATGCATAGTTCATGACATGTGGTGAACACCCACTTTACTTTGATCCAGAACAGTGGTTTCGGCAATATACCTGCTAGCTACTTATTCAGATATCTCCTGGTGGGTTTCAGTTCTTGTTCAGGCTGGCTGACATTTGTTTGAGTTGCCACAGGTCATGATCAGGTATACATTTTCAGAAAAGGGAACAAATCCACAGTTTTACTTATTAATGTAGTGTCCTGTTTTCAGTCCTAGTGATAGCTTTTGGTGTGCATGGTAGCCATTTCAGTAGACATCTGCCATAACCTCTTTGGTTAGACAGGCAGTCTGTCATGACCTTTTGGTTAGAGCTGTATCTACCATAAACTTTTGTTTAGATTGGTTTTAGGAACCTGTAAGCCATCAAGATTTATGCATTTTATCAAAAAAAAAAAAAAAGTACAGCTCCAGAAATGTGTTGGTGTCATGTAGGTGTAAACATGTATTTATGATATACTGGTATATTTATTTATTGGAAATATTATACATGACTTTATAAAAGTCTAACTGATTTGCTTTTTTATAATTAAAGCAATATATTGTTTCAAAAATTGTTCTTTGTACATACTGTATAACTCAATTGAGCTGAGTTATAGTTTGGAAGCCGTTACTGCATTACTGCCATTACTGCATATTTGGTGATTTGATGCTTGCTTGTTCTTGAATATCTTCAAAGCAGAACCACTCGATTATTTTTGTGCCTTTAATTAGCATCTTCCTACAGCTGAAGACAAATGAAATGATAGAACCCATTGCTGAGCTCTAGTTGTTTCATCTGCAGTGCTATTTAAATTACTGAACATAGAGTACAATCTCAGACAGATGAAGATTTGCACACCAAAGAAACAGACCAGCAAAGCTTGCCTTACAAATTGGACAAATTGATTTGCTCTTTAGAGTGTCACCAGGAAAGATTTAGTTAAATAATCCTGCTACTAATCCTCATCACCATCTCAAGCTACTAGAAAGTGAAAGAACTGTTGAGAGACAGGCGGCATTGGTTCTCTAGACATTTGTTGCAGATCTGCTCCAGTCATGCGTGTGTGGTAGTTTGGAACCTTAATCCTATCATAATCAATGAACTGTTAAGTATCTTGACTTATTTAAGATAAATGCATTTCTGCAAAATAATTCAAGTAATGGGGCAGTGTTTTAAGACGAAAGTGGAAGCAAGGAAACATTTTCTTTGTTAAACCACTCATTATAAACAGCATCCACCTAAAATCAACATTAGTGTATACAATTATGTGCTCTCTAGTAACTTTCTATATTTAGCCATTAAAATGTTATACATCTGCAGTCTTCCAGATCTGTCAAAGTGTTCTTCAGAATTACTGGCCATTGTTTAGTGAATAAAGTGGATGTTGAATCATGCATATGATGCAAGTGAATGAAGCTTTCAAGTTGACACCTAAATGGATTCTTCTGCTCTGTCCAATGTTTCAGATTAGTACTTAGGTAAAGATATAGACAAAATAAACATGAATAATCTGACAAAAAACAAATATAAATAAAAATAGTCTGTTTACAGTCCTGCTGTTTGTAAACATGACTTTTAAAGACAACTTGTTAATGTCACTCTACTATTCAGTGTTTGATTTTCCTGGTTTGTTGTCAGTTCAAAGTTACTTAGGTGTTATGTGCAACATTCTCCATAAAATTATTGCCATTAATGGTCTGAAGAATTGATAAGATTAGATATTTACAATTAATTTTAGATTTTATTTGTCACATATACACACATTAGGTACAGTATACAGTGAAAAGCAGCTCATTATGCACCTTGTACTGTGCAGTAAAATAAAAAAAATACATTTAAAAAAATATTAAATATTAAAATATGCAAATTAAAAATAGTTGTAATTGTGTAACACATATACATATTAGAAGGTATAATAATTGTTAAATAATTATTAAATAATAAAAGAGAGTTAAACAGAAATAATAGATTGGTGATTTTTGCAGTACTGAGGAATGCCTGATAAGGTTATTATTTGTTATTTTTATCACCTAGTAAATGAAGCCCTTTCTCAGCCTTTCCGTTCTTGATTTAAAGCAACACAGACCCCTGCCAGATCTTAACCATTCAAAATGGCTGTAGAAAGGGTGAAAGGAGTCCTTCATGATCTTGTGCTGATTATTTAACTCATAATTTAGGTATTTCTGGAAATAAAAATAAGGGCTTGTCTCTGCTTTCATTTATCAATTGAAAATGTAATCTTGGTTCTTAATCTAATGTCTCACACATTATCAGCATTCTCATTTAGGAGAGTTTGTAGAACAATTAGCCAAGAGTCTGAGATGAAAGGCTTAATTCAAAGCATATTTCATTGACAAATTGTATTTGGTTATAAACCGTGTTATATCAGTCTTATAGATGAGGTTTGAGGTTTTCTTTATATTAAATTTAAAAGTAGGCCTATTTGTGTTATTTTGTTTCTGAATTGTACTGGGTTTTTCTTGACATTTATTTGCAAGGGCAGGTGATTATCAGGAGTAAATAATTAATGATTTGAAATTATTTAATTAACAGAAAGTAAGATTTTGAATATCAACTAAATGAAATAATACTATATGTATAGTCTATATTTAAAGTTTCATCTTTTGACATATGTATGTGCAAGTTAAAATTAAAAAGATCCCACACCAAGAATCAGTACTCTCATCATCAGCAAAAAAGTTGTTTTCATTAGACTTAAAAGTTAAAGTGGGAGCAGTCTTTTGAGGTTCAAGGTTACAAAATTTGCATGCCTTATCAAGAAGAAGCACTTGGTGGAAGCAAGAAAGAAAGTAAAATAATTACAGAGGATAGTAGCTATCTTATGTGCAGTGAGGAACCAGTATTAGGGAATCTCCATAGGGTTATTCACTTTGGGCTTTCATTTCCCTTTGATACCTTATGGGTACAAAAACTCAGTTTATGTAAATGAGTGCAGTTGGCTAATGACTGGAAAAGCAGTGAGTAGATGTTGCCTTTTGCATCTTTAAATTAACAAAGGAGACGTCATGATTGCTGGGTAGTTGAAACAATCTATCAGTAATATTTATCTTTGAAATAAGCTAGCAGATGACATAATGGAAGAAAAAATGATTCCCATAAAAAAAGGAACGCTAAGCTGGTTAGAATGGGAGTGATTGGTGAGAGTAAATAGAGTATATGTTGCGATAGTAAAGAGAAAGTAAGAGGAATTTACTGTAGTTAGGCCTAGGAAGACCTACTAAGGTTTACTAATCCGTTGCAAACTGTCTTCTGTCATTCTTCAACTAGTCACATGTGCTGCATATTTGTTAACAAAATTGAGAGAATGTCTATTTTTCTATATTTATAATTTTTACTGAATATATGTCTAAATAAAATAGCTTTATTTGAAAAATAATAGAAAAATAGGTCAGTGCTATAGTTTTTGCCATCTTTGCTGTTATGAGCGAAAGGCCAGTACAGTGCAATAAAATGCAGATGGTTTGCTCTATGAGAAATTTTTCACAGTATCCCACTTTGCACTGTGTGTCTCTGCCTCTCATTGACAAATATATGTTTTTATTTTTAAGTTTTGTTTAGGATTTGAAGTGAAATGGCTTGATTATATACTTGTTGACTTTGCTTCCTCACAACTCTTAAAACTAAGATTAAATTTCTAACCAAGTCTCTTTGTTTGTGAAGTTGATTTTTTTGTATTTGTGTGTTTTGGCAAAAATGACTAACTGTACATGTAACTGGCCCTGAGCAGAAATGGTGCCTTATCTATAGGTCAGGACTGGTTTGGCTTTTAGTATAACTTATGGATATTCCACATTACTGATTTTAATTAGCTCTGTTAATCAATGAATAATATCTTGTCTTTCCTGTTTAGTGGTTGATTATAGCACATGTTAAATCTCTAGATGGATAAGCAAGAGAATGAATAAGAACTGTAGTACCGACCAACTCTAATGTACTGAGAATCTTTCATTATATTCTAGTTTTTATTCATATTATTTCCTAATTAAGTAAAATGGCTCTGAGAAATAAATGATTATAAGTAAATGGTAGCAGCTTGTATAACACCTGTGAAGACTCTTGATATTATACCCAAAGAAGTACACATATATGGTTACCTACTCTGACTTTTATTTTTTTTGTTAGATCATGGACAAGGTGTTGCTGCCTTCTGTTACCCTAATTGTTGGCTGTGGAGTTTCATCTCTCACTCTACTGCTTCTTATTATCATTTATGTTTCTGTGTGGAGGTAAGTAATTTTAAACTTTCCAAGTCAATCTTTATTCCTTTCCCCTCTTGGCCAATTTGAGTTTTGTAGTTATTGATATTATTTTTACCTTGTGGTACCAGGTGCCATTGACCGAAGATTTTGTACCCTGTTTTAACAGAAATTTCATTTTTTATTGTTTTCCAGTTATACAAGCATAGTAGACCTTTGCATGTCTTATGCTCAGAGCCATTTTCCGTAAGATATGGAACAAAACACAGTTGTTAAAACAAGCAATGCCTTATGTAGACTTTTTTTGTTTGTTTACAAGTGAAATAAACAGATGTGGTTTGTGTTTTTTGAACAGACAGTTTTGTACTCTCTAAGGGCATCTTGTGATTTAATAGTATAAATAGTAAGTTGACAGCCCTACCTAAGTTAATTTTGTTGAGGAAGTCTAAAGAGACTGTCCTAGCATTTGTAAGCGTATGAATTGCATTACATTTGTTCTGTAATACTGCCATTTGCTTAGGCAGCACTCCCCACATAGACTGTCTCTACTGGCTTCTGGGATACAAATGTTGCGCTACACCTCACACAGAGTGCAGAAAGCAATAATATTATTCAATCTCGCCAAAGGAGAACTCATTTTGTTTAGATCAAGCTTCTGATTACAGTTTGCTCATCATCCATAACTATCTGTCAGCAAGAGATGTTAAAGGGTAGAGCTATAATTTTAAGAGTTGAAAAACACTTCTTTGTGAAGTACCTCCCACTGGCCCCATACAGAATGGTGAATATACCATTTACAATTACAATTTTCACCTCTTGTTTTATTATTTTTATTTCAAATTGTGATGGTTCATATACATCTCTGAATTTATAAAAATACAGTACAACAAATAAATGTTTAAGGGCACTGTACAGCATTGAGTTCACTCACAGTTGTCATCCTAAATATCTATCAAATTAATAGGTTTTAGTTAGGTTACTAGTTTAAAATACTAATATTATGTGCCTGCATATCACGTTTTTCAAACTTTTCCATATATAGAAAACAATTTCTAATATTCCACAAACGATTTTAATTTTTTTTTAATATGTATATTTTAGGAGTGGAAAGGTTTTTATATCTTTTTTTGCAAAAAAAAAGAACAGGTGTCAAATTCTGTAAATCCTATGAAAATCTGGGATGGAGTGGATTAACAGGATTACCATAAATACCCCACTGCTACTTGGAACAATTCTAACCTTTCTGTCACACATGGTTCAAATAGAAATTGGAGTACAGAGCACCCAGTTTGAACAAAAACAGACAGACAGTATGAAGCTATATAGCTAGCTGCGAGATCTCTCATTTTGTACTGTGGAGTAATCTTTATTTTTAAAAGACTCTGCATCTTGATCATTATTTCAGTTGTGTTAATTTATTGTCTTAAGAAGGTGAACTGAAAAGACATCGGTGTATTTTTATTTGTCTATCTTCTGCTTTGAGGCCATTTTCTTTTTCTTAATCTGTATAAAGCAGACATTTTACTTCCCTTTACAAGTTGTATAGGATTTTAAAGTACCATACTCTTAAGTATATTTGGATAAGTTGATTATTTGAACTATTAATGAATGACAGAAAAATCTGTTCATATTGCCTATTACAATAATACGTAATAGATGTAATATATTCCATTATTTATAGCAAGCATATTTTAATAAATGGTTTGATTTTTAAATAAAATATAAAACTCACAGAATAAAGAGCATGGATGTTTCAACACAACAAGTCTTTCACACACGGAATAGATTTCTTGTCTGTTTTGTGCAATTTAATAGTGTGCTCTGTTAAAAACCTAATATAAAACATAAAGTAGCATAAGATGTGTTGTATATTATATTTTATTTCTTTGATAATTTTATTCAAACATATTTTAGCATTGCACTGTTAAAATTGCTCAGATGTTTTATGTAGTTAAGGTATCAGGTGATTAGGGGCTAATTTAAATTCACAAAGTCATGGGAGCTAACTGAACCAGCGATGTTAAGATGTTAAACTGTGTGTCCTATATTTGATATATGATAGTGAGGGTTACACGGATGTGTATCCTACAACATCCTGTCAGTTAGCATTAGCAGATCATCACATTTTAAAACATGTCTCAGTTTTTATTTCCATATTAATTTTTCAAATAACAAAAAATAAGTTGCTTAAACAATAGCAAACAATAACAGAATGCGCAGTACCTTTTTGTTAATTATAATTTTCAAATAACATCCTACCTAAAAAAAGCATGAATTAAGCTTCTTTCTTAGTTGATCAGCATGTCCAAAAAAGAGACACATTAATTCTTGCAATTGCTAGAATTTTTTTCACAGGTTGGCTTTTTGATTCTTATATTTGTCTTATACAGGCTTTTATAGATAAATGGAAAGCACAAGATTCACCTGTCTACATACATCAGTTCTGTCACATTAAAAGCATTCTGACTTTCTGGGTGATTTGTTCAAACTTAAGCAGCATTTTGGACTGGTGAATCTGTTTCACAGCAAACTGAGTTGTAACTTGGCTCGCTTGGCTGTTCAACTGTGACTACCGCACAGCTGTTGGATTAGGGTGTTGGACTGGATAGCCTTAGCTCTAGCACTGATGTGGCAAAACTTGGCTTTCTTTCTTGAATAGCGTTCTTTTTCTGTTAACACTTTATTTTATACCTCCCCTCCCCTCCTGGAGAAAAGCTCATAGTGGTTTTAAATCTACAGAGTCTCTTTCATTTCACTTGAATGATTCTGAATGAAGGCTACTAGCCAGTAAGCAGAATTGTCTGGCTTCCTTCTTCAGAGTTACATCTTACTATCCATGTTCCACCTTCTAAAACCTGTAATGAAAGATAACACAAAATATTTAGTCTTTCTGTGTTTTAGGATTTATTGTATTATTAAATCTTATTACCAAGAAGTTCAGTACCTCTCTAAATGTCCCATATTTCTATCAATATATTTCATGATATTGTTTCGCAATATAGGTACAGTATTGTTTTTCTTGTATTATTCAGGTACATCCGGTCTGAACGTTCTGTTATTCTCATCAACTTCTGCTTATCAATTATTTCTTCCAATGCCTTAATTCTGATTGGACAAACGCAGACTAGGAACAAGGTAAGCATTTCAGCATGTTTTGTCCATCATAATTACCTTGTGATAAAACTTTCTTAATCAATTTGAATCAAAATGTGTCTTTAGTTCAGGAGCCAATATTTTTTATTAGATTTCTTTCTAGCACTTCATGTTTTACCAGTACTACAATGTGTATGTACTTTGCTTTCTCCTTTATTTTTCTTTGCAATACAGCTAAGTGTCCCACACTAATGTGACTTGATGCAGTGCCATTAATCACTGTCTCTGTTCAAGCTGAGTTTCTTCTCTTCCAGGTGGTCTGTACTTTGGTGGCAGCTTTTCTGCATTTCTTCTTCTTGTCCTCATTTTGCTGGGTACTGACTGAGGCATGGCAGTCATACATGGCAGTCACAGGCAGACTGCGAAACCGCATTATCAGAAAACGCTTTCTGTGCCTTGGCTGGGGTAAGTAAAGTTCCATTTGCATTCCCTTGTGTGCTACAGTCATCTGTCGAGGTGTTTGTATTGTGTCTAGTACTACTGTTAGAGTTCATACCCCCCCCCCCCCCCCGTAACTGTCCCTTAAAAGCCATATTTCATATAACAAGCTGTCAGTATTCAGATGTTGTATTTTTTGGTAAGTTAGTAAAAAAAATAACACAAAATAACATTTTCTTATGCATTTAGTCCAGTTCAGGGTTGTGCTGACCAAAAAATACTAGTTTGAAACAACAGTGGACACAGAAATCACTTCATTACAAGGCCCTTTCACACATGCCTTAACATACAAGAGTGCAGTTTACATTTAACAATTAACATAGTGTTTACACGTGGTAGAAAACTGGAGTACGCAAAGAAAAAACCCACACAGTCACATGGAGAATGTGTAAACTCCACACAGATGACTGAGTGCAATATTTGAACTTAGAATGATGGAAGCATAAGCCAGCAGCACTAACTACTGTACCGCGTGCTTACTGAAAAATATTTGGGTTTAAAGTAAAGAGAAAAATATAACTTAAATATCTTAAATTTCCATAACTTGTTAAAGCATGGGGAAAATTTTCATGTAATATGTTGTGGTTTTAGATTTTTCTATCCTAATTTTACTAAATTTGCTTGGGCAATTTTCAGGTGACAGGTGGTTTTAGGTTTTTGAAAAACAAATAAACTGTATAGAGAAATTTATCAAAATTAGTTTGATCTTTTTAAAATTCTCTTTTAAGAATTGTAGTCATACATATATGGGTGTGTCATGCCAGCAAAATTTATTTAAATAGAGTTTTTCATTTTCTGATGTTGGTGCATAATGGGTGCCTATAATTTTTTTTATTATTTTAAGCTCCCTATTTCTCCATTTTCAGGTTTGCCTGCTCTTGTAGTTGCAGTGTCAGTGGGCTTTACCAAGGCTAAAGGTTACGGAACAATGAATTAGTGAGTACTGAATTTTGCATGCCAGTTTCACATGTAAATAAACACTTTTACACATTAATATAATTGCAAAATGTTGTTAATGTTTACTTTGTTAAGATCTGCGTATTTAAAAGTATTGCCTTATTTATTTTTATTTTTGTACTCTCTTTCTAACAACCATCCCACTTGCACTTTTTTCAGCTGTGTTTTTATTTGTGTCTCACTCATTTGTCACATTTCATTTCTTCCATGGGCCGTCATACTGATACCTGTTTCTTAGCATCTTTTTTAATTTTTCCTTTCAGTTGTTGGCTATCTTTGGAAGGTGGTCTGCTCTATGCCTTTGTGGGACCAGCAGCAGCAGTTGTTTTGGTATTTCAATACAATTCACATTTTTTAGAATTCCCAGTTTTGTTATCAAGCATAATTGTACAATGAAGTTGTGTTAACTTGTTCTACACCGACTAACCCTTTAACAGTGAATTATGGAAATACAATTTTTTTTTATCAAAAGCTTTACTTCCTTTAAATAATAGTATATGGTACGTTTATGTTGAAAGAGCCGAGCGCTGTATATATTGCACACATCTTTTTTTACTTATTACAAAAGAAATGTTTCATGTTTTATGTTTCTCTCTTTAACAGGTGAACATGGTTATTGGAATTCTGGTTTTTAACAAACTTGTTTCCAAAGATGGAATAACTGATAAGAAACTGAAGGAGCGGGCAGGGTATGCATTAATAAAACATGCCATTCATTGGTGGAACCATAACCAGCCAGTCTATGTTTCAAGCTACAAAAAAATGTAGGCTCAGCTAATTGAACCGATCTGTTCAAGCTATTGGGCTTAACAATTATATTCTAATCACATTCCCTGCTGAAATTATATCCTCTGCTCTCACTGTTCTAAAATAGGCTATTATTACAATATGTTGTCTTCATTAGTTTCTATTTCTATTTATTTATTTATTTATTATATTTTTATCCCAAGTGCCTTAAATGGTATAACTGTGAGGCCACATATTAGAAAACTACCATTACTAGACCAGAGTTAAAATTTTTTTTTTAATCTATCAGCAACGTGGTATTCCATTAATATACTATACTATTTAGCTTTACACTAGAGAGAACTTTGCCATCATATAATATCAGTTTAAAATGATTCCCACTATACATAATATTCTTCTGTAAAATATACTTTATATTAAATTACTGAAGTATGCATGTGATGATTATTGGTAAAAGTAAGAATTATTAATGTATAATTAGAAACATAACACTAAAAAAATTACATTTTTCTATTTTATTATTACATTGATTATAAATAGAGTAGCCTATGCAATATCTGCTGCCATTGCTGCAATTCTTTTTAATTTGCTAAGTTTTTTTATATAACAGGCTTTGTGGTGTCATCACCATCTTGCCACACTTGGGTTCCAGTTTTCAGTTTATCTAATATGCAGACCCTCTTCTCTTATTTACATGGATTTTTATAGGGACTTTATTTTCCTCTTGTAGTTAAAATCAGTGCCGAGGTTGACTGGCAATATCAAATTTGTTTTATGTGTGTGTCTATACAGTATTTATCTGTGATATGAACAGACAAAAACACAATTTGTAATGAATACCTGTGTCCCCAAGCTTTTTCTCCAAACAACTCTCTTTTTGAAAAACAAGTCAATGGAAAATAAAAAAAATATATAAACCCATCTTTATTGTGGCCTATTACAATTTTGTACTCAGTGATGGAAGTTCAGGTAAACTGTAATGACTTCCCCATGGTAACATTGCAAGGTGAGATGAAGACACAAGACAGAAAGTTGTGATTAGCTGTGTATTCTCTTACATACATCACAGTAACTGTAGTATTAGAAAACCTTCAAGAAATGGAATGTTGCTTACACAGTAGTTGTGATTCATATTTTTATTCATGTTAAATTTTAATGGTGGTGAAAGGTCACCTTTTTGGTTCAGCAAAAATGGATTAGTCCAGTGTCTTTACAATAAAAATAAAACTGGTCCTTGGGATACTAGGACAAGACTGCTGGTTATTGATCCTTGATATTTGGCCATGCTCACCCATTGCATCCTATAAGTTGCATTCCTGTTATTGCTGTTTTTTTTAAATAGATGGAGCTTTCTTTCTGCTTTACAGATGTGTCCAAGCATTTATATATGTGTGTATATGTTGAGATATATTTTTGTATGTTTTCTCATATATGTTATTGTATTTATTTGCTGTAGGGAAACAGGAAAGCCATGATGGGATGTGACACCTCTTTTCTTCTTATTGGGATCAATGTCCTTCAATTGATTTTTTTTACCATTTTGATTAAACTAAAGCGCAGCAGTGGAATGTTACTAATAACTTTCTCTTTGAAAATAATTTGCTTGTTGGTAGCAGTTTACTTCTGGTGTTCAGGCACTGGTTGATTTGGTAGAGTCTTCTAGTAAAAACCTGATTAGTTGGCTATGCCGTTCATGACAGAGGAGGGAGTTTTCATTTTCACTGTATTTCCTGGTTGTAAAAAAACCCCAATCCCATGATAGTGGAAAGGAGTTACCAATCATAGACTTGGGCAAAAATATGTGACAGGTAGGCTCCAGAAACTGCCTTCTGGACCTCTTTCTGCTGCTATTCCTTTGTAGGTCTGTTGCTAAGCTGACCACTCCAGAGGCATTTAAAAGGGATCACATATGATGTCTTGTTAGTGTACCCCAGCATGGCTCCTGTATCCTTTGCAAATGGATGGGTGTCTTCATGATCTCTCCAGAGCATTCAAAAATGCTGAGCTTGTATTTTATGGTATATTTTAATCTTAACTGAAGTATGACCTTTTTGTCTGAATCATTATGTTGGAATACTGCAGTATCCTTTTCCCCTATGCTGGGCAACTCTTTCTTGGCCTCTTGATGCTCTTATTTAAACCACTTCACTATCAGTAGGTTTCTTTTATATCTGTTTTTCCATTTTGATGTACCATAATCTTTGTACATCCTAAATTACTTTCTGGAGTAGGCTTGGATCAGCAGAGAATATTTGATATTTATTTCATTTTTTGTATTATTTAGTTTTGTTAGACAGCCTATTCTTAAAATTTCTTCACAGCACAATTACACCATCAATGACAACATGTCCAGTGTATTTTTACATTTTATCAAATCTGTGTGAGGAGCTCTCAGTTGCCAAAAGTATATTTTGATATACCTTTGAGTGAAGTTTGATAGATTCCATTTGAATAAGAAGTTTTCCTACGGATCTCAATTTACTATTTTGCACAAGATGTTCTTATGTAATTCACATTTCTCTGCAGTAGCCCTATGATTTAATTTTAAGTGACATTGTACATATACCAGTATAGTAATGGACAGTAGTATATATGAAATACCATTACTTTTCTGAAAATTACACAAGAAGGACAGGTTAACTAATGGAAATATTTACAGATCTGCATCTATGGATACATCTAAATGGTTTAAGGTTGCTTAAATTGAACCTATTTGTCTAATCAAAGAAAATATACCATTTTATTTGATTCTTTAATTTCCTGCATTCCCTCCTGTCATATACAGCTAGTTCCAGACATTTAAATCCCACATTTATTAAATGTTTATGTGAAAATATTTTGTAATGACATGCTACTGTACATTTTCTAGTCTTTAGAAAAGTGTAATATCTTCCAATATTTTCAGATTTTGGATTTTCTTTTTTTAGTCAAAACTGACTTTCTTATTGTTATGTTCCCTGAGAGTACAATAATGGTAATCACGGTACAGTAACATACAAAGTATTACAGATAAGTAATATAACTTAAAAATCCTAAACAAACTCATTGCCATTATTTCCAGTTATAGAATGAGGAAGGAGAAAACTTTTATGCCTCATTTGCCAAAATTAATGGCTAAATCCTGGTGCTTATGGGGTAGATTGGTTGACAATGTAAACAAAACTTACCTTTGAGACAGATGGAAATGCTATATTTTTTTTTTGAGATTATGATTTATTGTATCTCTCTAGTAACAAACTACATCTGTAGCGGAATGCGCAGACCCTCAAGTGGTTAGTTTTTGAAAATGGATTCAAAGAACGGTTACTGCCTTGAAGTTGTGTTTGTTTTTGTGTGATCTGCAAAATAAAGAATATAATGTAACTCTAAATCCAACATCCTGGTCTCTAGCAGTGCTCCCTCGAGAGATATATATGTTGTTATTTCAGTTTGATATGTAAAAATCTCAGTAATGCAATCATTTCCCCATTTGTCAGAGTTACTACCATGGTGCTTGTTTCAGACCCACATAAGAATAAAGCTGGAAGACAGGTCATCATTAAGCTCAGAAGGTTATCTTTTCAGTGAAATTAGAATTTGGGATACATTATTTTAAATATTTGAGACTCACGTGGTAACATTTTTGGAGTGTGAACCAAAAAAAAACCCTCAGTATCAATTGTCATCACTTCTTTTCTTATCTTTACTCCATATCTGAAAGAACACACAGAGTTCATAAATGCAATAACAAAAAGAAAGTGAACCTTAGATTCTGAATTCAGAGCAGAAATACATTTGTAGCAACCTAGTCTCTGCTTTCAAGCCTCTTCAACCTTCATCATTTACATCCATTGCTCTTGAGTCCAAAGAAGTCCCAGTAACAAAGGCCACTTCCAAAGGTGCTTATACTAGGGAAAAGATACTGCAGCAGCTTTTTTTTTTATTATTTATTTATTTATTTTTTTTTTTTGTGGGAAGGCTGGCTCTTTGTGTTTCAGTGTGTTAATTTGAATTGCAGTCAGATGACAGTCCCTCTGTACAGTATGACGCTCAAATGTACCAGGTGCGGAGTAGTCTCATCAGCTGATGCGCCCTCCACAGCCACCAGTAATGCCATGTTAGTCCTGCTAATTATTTCAACAATAAATTTAAACTTTTATTTTAGTTATAATGCTTTCTTTCCTTTATCTTTTCTGCACATTTTTATTTTTTTTTCCTTCTCAGCCCTTTCACTATACTGTATACAGTACATTTTGGCAAATAAATGATATATATTATATAGTATGCATTTGCACTATATATTTGATGCAGTTTAGGCAAGGTTTTATATGGAAAGGAGCTCATAGAGTAAAGATACCTTTAATCTTCCTGAAACAATACTGAAATCAGAGCTTTTCATCCTTAAATTAGCTTTGCTTGCCAGAATGGAGATTTGATTTTTTTTCCTATGAAAATGACACAGTAAGGAATTCATTAAAGCCTACATATCCTTCGCTCTACCAATCTTGTACCTTTGGTGAGCAAGTATACTTCAGGATTTGCTACCATATATGTCCATCAACTATTAGTGGAAAGACACAAACTGGGGATTTACTTGTTCTGCCCCCTCCTCTAAGATCTAAATTCTAAAATGGGTGATGTATGTCGGGTGGCAGATCATTCAGAAATACCTTTAGATTTCCAAAGAGATCCTAGTGGCTTTAGCTTGTATTAGCATATACAACTTGTCAGAAGTTAGCCTTACTCAATGAAAGGTCGTTTTTTTCTATGTAGGTTAGACTGCAGTCTCAGTACAAGGATTAGTATTGAATGAATCAAATGAAAAATCATATACTCATAGCTAAAGTATCAAACAACTATAAAAATATTTGTTCTCACAGCTGCTGCAGTTACATGTCCTGTACAAAGAACATACATCTCAAATTAGTTGTGGTGAATAAAGCATAAACAATATAACTTCAATAAACTGAGCACAAAATTTGAATGTACAGCATCATTTGTGCAGGGGCTTTATTTAGCATTGTTTCCTACATTTTACCTGATGCTGCTTGGGTAGATTTAAGACTATGACATGGATTAAGCAGGTTAGAACATGGACGGATAGCCTTTCCAAACCAGTTACAAAAATCTAGCAGTATTTATAGCACAGTCAGACCATGCAACATTTATAAGCTTACTATAATTAATAACATTAACAGAGTCTATAAATTAGTCATCATTTACAAACCAGTGGCCAATATTGCAGGCCCAACAAACAGAGCAATATTCACAGAAAAAAACACTGCAACAACAGCACAGACTTATAAGCAATTCATTCTGCTGCAAAAACTGTATGTGATAAACAGTTGCAAGTACAATTATGTCAGAACCTTTCATTTACCACGTACTATAACTAGTATTTTCATGTCTAAAAGAAAATTTAAAAAAATTGCAAGACAGAATTCCATAAAATTAATTAGGCATTGAAATATAAAACCTCATAGTATTGATGAACCCACAGCACTCTGTAGCTGCCATAAGTTCAAGACTGCAGTTGTAGGTTTAAACACTCAGATTTTTCAATGCTGTATTTTTTGTTTTTGTTTAAAACAATGTAAATACAATAATCAGCATTCATAAACGGCATTCAAGTGAATTGCCATTATGTGCATGCACGAGTACTACAAAAAAGAGTAGAAATTACGCGCATACACTGTAAGGAAATTGTGTCTTAATAAAAGATGTGAAGGTAAGATAATGCCAGCATGAGTTTGTTTTAGTTTACCTGTGACAATTGTCTCTTTTCTAGCCTACCATTTAGCAAATAAACTGAATTTTTTATTTGTGCAAATGGTAAAGTATTTGATGGGTTACGTTAGAAATATTACTATGATGAATTATATATGGAAAGGAACATCATTTTATTTTAAGAACAAAAGCACAAAGAAACTTATTCAGACTTCACCATGCCATACCATTAAATAATTAGAAATTGCATTTGTTATGAGATTCACTAGTGGAGTACATTTAGACTTTGTTCTGTACATACCATATCATAGCTGATTAAATTTAGTGGTGATTGAGTGTAAGTTCTCTGAATATCAGAATGTTATTTTTTACATATTTTCTATTGTTAAAAATCAAAAAGCATAAAATCAGGTTAGTTTTAATAAAATCCATTTTGTTCATTTGAAACATTAGTGTTTGGTGCATGTTTCATTATACAGTGCTTCATAAAGTATTTGTTTCTTGATGTTGAAAGCTAACCTGTTATTTAATTAATAATATAATAATGGTTATTTATTAAAACAGGAACAGTATATGTAAAATTAGGATACCTATTTTCTCAGAGTCCTGAAAGCTAAAGAGCTTAAATTTAGAATAATTAGAACATTAGAACAATATAGACAAGAACAGGCTATTCAGCCCAAAAAAGCTTAGCCAGTCCTATCCACTTACTTCTAAAAAAGTAGTAGTCTAGTTCTGAACATTCCAAAAGTCTTATTGTCTACCATGCTACTTGGTAGCTTATTCCAAGTGTCTATGGTTCCCTTTGTAAAGAAAACTAACTAATGTTTGTGCAAACTTTACCCTTAACAAGTTTCCAGTTGTGTCCCTGTGTTCTTGATGAACTCATTTTAAAATAACAGCCTTGATCCACTGTTCTAATTCCCTTCATAACTTTAAACATTTCACATGTCACCTCTTAATGTTCTTTTGCTTAAACTGAAAAGGCTCAACTCTTTTTTATAATTCATCCACTATAGTCCTGGAATCAGCCTAATCGTTCTTCTCTGGACCTTTTGTAGCGCTGCTATGTCATTTTTTTGTAACCGTGATACCAATGCTGCACACAGTACTCCACATGAGGCCTCACCAGTGCATTATAAGGCTTGAGCATAACCTCCACTCATTGTGCTATATAACCTAAAATCCTATTCGCTTTCTTAATGGCTTCTGAAAACTGTCGGGAAGTTGATAGTGTAGAGTCCACTACTACTCCTAAATCCTTCTCATAAGATGTACTCTCATTTTTCAGATCTCCCATTATGTATTCAAACCTAACATTTTTACTTTCTATGTGTAATATTTTACTGACATTAAATTTAATCTACCACAAATCTGCCCAAGCCTGTATGCTCTCCAAGTCCTTCTGTAATGATTTAATATATTCCAAATTATCTGCCAATCCACCTATCTTGGCAGCATCTGCAAACTTAACCAGCTTGTTACTTGTATTCCTATCTAAATCATTTATATATATATTAAAAATAGCAGCAGCCCTCTCATTGACCCCTGTGGAACACCACTCTTAACATCAGCCAATTCTGATAAGGTTCCTCGCATCATCACCCTCTGCTTCCGGTGTCTGAGCCAATTCTGCACCCATCTAAAACATCACTCTGAACTCCCACTTCATTTAGTTTTATTCCCAACCTCTCATCTGGCACCTTATCAAATGCTTTCTGAAAGCATTTGTATGAGGGGTTTCAAATTTAGCAACTGCCATCTAGAAAAAGTGATTTTATTCTTTCAAAAATAAATGAGCAAGCTGTAATGTTACATTGATTATGATGATGATGATGATTATTATGTAATCATGAGAAACCAGCTTTTAGCTGTATAATCTCACCATGCATGTAAGGGTTTTCTACATATGTTCTAGTTTTCTCCCACATCTTAAAGATGTGCAGATTAACTGGATACTTTGTGTTGGCTGATTTTGAATGTGTGTATGCATAGGTTTGTCCATTGATAGCGGGGCATTTTGTCCCAGGATTGGTTCCTGCCGTTTACTTGATGCTGCCAACAGAGTCTTTTGCTCTCCATAGCCATGTCATGAAAATATGATTTAAGAAAATTGGTGGCTGAATTCAGACTTACTCCAAAACATATCTGCCAAAACAAATACATCTTGCCATCTGAATTCAATTAACAATTGGATTTTATTTTTTTTAATATCTACTGATAACCTCTGAACAAATAAATACTTTTATTTCAGATATTTTAGAAAGCCTTCACAGAACCCTCAATTAGCCCAATTCTGATGTTGTATAGCTCTGGAGGCTATCCTTGCAGCACTGCAACAAGGCAGTAACCTGTTGGATGTGGGAGAAGAACATCAGAGGTTTGGAGGAAGGTTGAATTGAGAGCCACAAAGACATATTAAGAATGTTATAACTTCACACAGACAGACTAGGACCCTGATCTGTGAGGCTACAGCATTTACCACAATGCTACCATACAATATATAAAAAGTATATAATACATAAATGCCCCTTGCCAAAATGCATTGAATACTTTAGATAATCTTGGCAGCTTTTCAGTTTGTATAGTGGAGCACACGTTACTTCACAGGCCATGTTGCAAAATTGTTATAAAATGCTTTTTATGTTTCTGCCAGTTCATCCTTTTTCTGCACTTACATAATTCAGGGTTATTGGGAATAAAACATTATCATGGTAGCACTGAACTCTTGGCAGAGACCAGCCTCAAAAGAGACACCAGTCTTTTGAAGGGCATGCTGTAATTCAGTCAGGGGAACTTACAGTCTTTAGGTTGTTAGAGGTATCCAGGGTACATAGACAAAACCAATGCAGCCATAGAAAAAACATACAGTCTCCACACAGAAAGCATGTGAGGCCAAAACAACAGCTATAACCACATCATGCCACTTCAGTACTCACATATCAATACAAACACACTATACAAAATTAATTTAATCTATGTCTGCTTGATTAATAGTTTGTATAATAATTTTAGGATGTCAAACACTGATTTCGTCTTTAAGCTTGTTTATTTATGCTGGGCATATCTAGATTACTCCTGTCTGATTACAGTGTTCATCTTAAATCTGTGATTCCTGTGCATAAAGCAAAATGTCATCTATTCAATAATCTGTTCTTTTAAAAGAAATTCAGCTGCTGTGGACATGTTTTTTTACAATGTGATTTATTTAGACAAGACATTAGAACTGAGATAACATATTCTGCTTTTCTTTGCTGTTCCATATAATTGTTACAGATTTCTTGCATTTTTTTACCCTGTTAGCAATAAAATTTAAATTATACTGTTAATGTAGAGTACTGCTTGTTTTGAAGATCCTTTGCAGAGAGACACAATCTGTTGTTTCTGATATGTGCTCCCTGTCACATTCACTTTCCCTTTGTTGTGAAAGGGGACGGTCAGCTTTTGCCCTGATTAAGCATGATTTCCCACAGCTTATTTGAAATGTCTTTATTTGCAGTCTTTAAATATCAGTCAGATTGAGTGGAACCATGCTGTAATCCTGATTTTAAGCACTGTTGAATTGTTACTGGCATGGGACTGTTAACAGCCACAATTTAAAACGAATATACTATAAAGTCCCATATTTATATGTGAACTGATTTCTTTTAGGAATCAGCTAATCTTGCATTTAGTATGCTGTTTTACTCTGAGTACCACTAGATTATTAAAAGGGAATACAATCTATCATTGTTTTTCTAACTCACTGCTAAAGCAGCCCAAATGTATTCAGATCATATATACTCTATAACACAATTTCAATGAGAAATAGAATTCAGTCTGGAAATGGTAAATGTATTGTATATACTTTTAAATATACCTAATCAAAGACAAAGATACAAGTTGTTATATGAAGACTTGATAGCAAGTTTAAATGAATGAACAATCCATGACAAGGGCAGCTGACATTACTTGGCTTGTATATATACAGAGCAATGTGAGCCTTTATAATCATAATAACAGATTACTTTTTAGTTTCCTCTACCACCAGGATCTCTTTGGAAAACAGAACACTTCTCGGAGTCTTTTGTAATAATTAAGAACTGTTAGGCCATCTGAGTGGTTAAGTGGCTAAATTGGAATGTGGAGATCACTCCGTATTATCTTTGTTTTTTTTTTTTTTCTTTTCACATTTCCTCACTTTTGTGTTGTCCTTTTGTTTACTCACTTCTTCTCTTTGCTCCTTATTTTTTTTTTTTTTTGTTGCACAAAAAGGGCGATCCTTCACAGAGATTTCAATCAGAAAGAAAAAAAAGGATATGACTCCACTGTTAAACAGTATACGCTGCAAGTCAGAAATGTAGATATGCTAATGTACTGCAGACTGAGTCCAAGATGGCCTGCCTGTTTTACAGGAAGCCATTGTCTTTTCTGTAAGTTTTATATACAAATCTCTATCTACACTTTTAGGTCCAGGCACATTTGTACATTTGTGCCTGTGATCAACAGCAAAGAGAGGTGTCTACCTTATGACATGATCTTGCGGTGCTATTTTGTTTTATTGCAGCAGCAAGGAACTGTGATTCATACTCGCAGGTGGAGAACTCTTGGTGTGTAAGATCGCCCTTCTTGTTGAACTGCATCTCCCTCTTCAGCAATAACTCAGCTCTCGCTGCTGTTCTTCACCTTTGTTCAGGGCCTCACTGTGGAGCTCTTGCGTGGTCCTGCCACTGCTTGCACTAACCTGGATGTCAGCAGTGTTAGCCATCACTGATCGTCGCTCTGCACTATTCCAGATCCTGTTTGCTGTCTTCGATTCTCTTGAAGGCTTTGTAATTGTCATGGTTCACTGCATCCTGAGGCGGGAGGTAGGAGCTGCTAATGTTAAGCATGAATTTCTGAAAATGTGTATTTTGTGTTTTCTTTTCATGAAAAAGCTGTTCCTTTATATTTATTATAATGCTTTGTCAACATTTCTGTGTTTAATCTTTGTCAATCAATTAAATTTCAGTCAGTTTAACATAATAGTACAAGTAAATTTGCCCAGATTAACGCTGCAGTATTATTTAGCCAGTTATTTTCCTGCTAACTTTCAGCTGGGCTGTCCGTCTGTGAATTTTGCAGCCAACACGGTTAATCCATGGGTTGTCCAACCCCTTTAAGAATGCCTTTTACTCCTGGGCCTAGGTCCAGTTACTCAGTTGGGCCAGTTTATTAATGCCAAGAATGTGTTTTATCATTCAACGCTGTGCTTCTCTGATGTCATGTTTTAGCAACAATTCATCTGCAGTCTACAGACACTTTCGAACAGCAATGTTATCACACTGTGTCACACAGCTCCTCATTATCTCCCATTTACACATTCAGCCATATGGTGCTAGCAGGGTGGAAAGCTGTCATTTACTCCACTGACAGCTTGAAAGCTGTATGAAGCAAAGCAATGGCAGACATCTTAGTTGTGGCACCTCAAACTGCCGCTCTGGTTAACCTCTTTTCTCAGCAGAATTGGACATGGAGTGTACAATTATACAGCAGTAGCCTAATTAATAGTAAATTTATACAGCGGTGCAGAATTTTATAGAAGCAGATAAGGCAAATTATGATGTAAAGTACTGGTGATCCCCATTTCTTTATTAATTAGCATTCACCACTTACTTTGTCATGTAATTTAGACTCTTAATTTACTCTAATTCTGCAGTATTAAAAAATGTAGATGCACTACTTTAACAAAGTTTTAACCCTTTTCTTTCTTTATTAAGTACTAAACTGACTGATATTTTGTAGCTATCTACTGAAGACCTTCATTTCTTTCATTTTAATTGCAGGTGCAAGATGCAGTAAAATGCAGAGTAGTGGACCGCCAAGAGGAGGGAAATGGAGACTCTGGTGGATCATTTCAAAATGGACATGCCCAGCTCATGGTATTTGACTACTATCAGCCAGTTTGAAATTGAGCCACAGAGGACAAACTCACAAAACAAGTTTTGCTTATATCGATTTATCCAACAATTGACAGGAAATTAGTTTATCTGGAATAGTTTCATAAAGCATTTGAGATCACTTAAATTGTTTATCAATAACTTATGGATATTAATAAGAAATAGACACAAACTGGAGCATAATGAGATTTTTCCAAAAGTAATCAGGAAATTAGTTTATGTAGAATGGTTTCATAAAACAAAAGATTGGGGGAGATTTGGAACAGCAGAAACATATAAGAAAATAATTTATTAATATAGAGTTAATTAAACTTATGTTCTTGTTTAAATACAGATGAACTATTTTTTCATTTATGTTGTAATAACACATTTATTATGACGAAAATAATACATGCACATATTATTAACATTTAGCTTATAATGGAAGCACATTTTTTTAATAATTATATATTTCAATAAAAAAAACTATAGCCTAATCACAATTGTTGATGACTGATCTAAGTATATAGTTTGATTAGACTTTTAAAATACAGTATATGTGAAAGTTTCTTTTTCTAAAATAATAGTACTTCTTCTCTATTGCAAATCAATCTGCCTCTACTTTCATCTAAGGAGATCTTCCCAACAGTGGACTTAATCTTGTTCCCTTTGCTTGAATTAATGTGTAATAAAGATATGGCTAATGTGTTAATAGCAAAGAATTACATGTTTTAGGCCCAACATTCATATGAAGAGTGGGAGCATCAAAAGGTGACCAAAAATCAGAATATGCATATATTATATGCAAGGTGAAAGAAGAAACCTAATTGATAAAAAGAATAATCTGCTAATCTACACTTTAAATTTGCATAGTAGAATTAAGAGATTGAGATCATTAATTTAACCCTATATTATTTTTTTTTTTATTTTGTTTTTGGTATGAATTATGCACACAGTGATTATATACTATACTGTATTCTCCCCATTCTCTTTACGTCACTGCAAGTGTCAACACAATAGATCATTATGTTGTGATTTGGTTCATTTTCTCCATGCACACCCAGGCAGATTTTTTTATACATTTAGTCTTATGAAGCACAAGACTAATTTAAAATTCATGCACAGAATGTGTCTACTCTGCACAACTCAATACTGCATTCACATGCTGTGGACACTATGGAAAGGATGAGCGTCTGGTAGGCAATTTCATGTAAAAACCCTTTCATGTAGTTGGTCCTATTATGGCCACTCTAGAGATAATTATATTACCTGAATTTTCCTAAGTGTGTTGTAATGCTACCTCTCACCTAATTGTATTGTATGAAATATAAAATACTAATCATTTCAACTAAAAATGACATGTATTTGGAGAAATGTGATGCATACTTCAAGTGTTTAGTTTGCCTTTGATTTTCTCAAGGAAATACCATAAAATTAAAATAAAATATATATAGCACTAGATTGTAGCAAAAATCATGTTGGATTCATTTTCATTCATTTAGTTTTTTCAGTATTTCTCCATTAGTGTTTTGTGCATAAGACTGTTAATGTGTTAAACTAAAGTTGTGAACAATGATAATAATTATAACAGGAAGATGTACAATCTACTTATGTAATTTGTGGGTAAAATAATGATGGTAAATATTTTCTCAAATGAAAGTTTATTTTACAATCTTCTGTGCCTCAGTCAGTTTTAGTGTTGCCTAAATTAATCAAGGGAGCTCTAAATTATTCTTGTTTTCTGAGTACATAATTTTTCACAATTATATTAAAAAGTATGTATATTTTGTTACACAAGCAAAACAAAGAAACAAAAATATAATTTTCATTTTACAGACTGACTTTGAAAAGGATGTTGACATAGCATGCAGATCAGGTGAGATTTAATAATTTTAACACTGATATTAGTGAATGCATAGATGTTTTATGAATTGGAAAATATTTCTAATCATTTTGTAATTGGTGTTTATAATACTTGTTGTTTCATATCATATTTGTCAATATTGTATATTTTTTGTTATTATCATTGTTACATCCTTACTGATCATATTCTTTACAATATTAGCACCCAGTTCTGTGTTTTTGGAATCAGTGCTGTCAATTTATGTATTCTTTCATTTGCTGTGACATTTACAAGTTTTCCATCTCCTAGTACTGCTAATTTTGTTTTATTTGCATGAACATATATGCATTGTGTTATGTTGTATTTTTTAGCAAGTATACTTTTTTAAGGTGTTCCTAAATCATGTATTCTGTGTTTGCATGACTATTAAAAATTGGAATCCAGAACAATTTAGTCAGTCTAGATAGGTAACATTCACTGTACATTCTCACATGCTAAAGCCAAATAATGAATATATTTCATAATCTTAATTTTATTTTTAACTATACTTCAAGTACAATTAATCAGATTGAGTAGTAAATAGTGTAACATAGTGTTTAACTAACACACAAATCATAATATATTCTTTAATAAATATCAAGATATGTTCCTTATTCATTGCCAGAAGTAATTCAACTGCCTTTCTCCACTTCAGAATTTTCTCTCCCAAGCTTTTTTCCCTTCTCTGAAGCTTTTTGCAGTGACAGATCTTGCTGTTTCTCCACTTATCCAGTAATTGTCTGATTCCTGGTCTTTCTAATGTTTGACCTGGGAGTTTGTGTGAAATCTTTAACAGTGTCATGGGACAGGAGAGTCAAAGTTACCTTTTCCAATATATATTGCTTACCACAGTCAAAACTTTTATTTTGTGCATTTTAACCAGCTGGTTAGTATTTGCTGTATTATAGAGGGATATTGCTAGGACGTCTATATTGTGTCATCCCCTACAATAATGTAATGTGATGCTAGAACCTGATTGTGTGTAAGATTTCTTTTATTTGGATCAAATGTTTTCTGTGATACATGCTGTAGCACAGATCCTCAATATAATGGTTTTCCACTTTTTACTAAAATTGTTATCAGCTTAGTCTTCCACTAACATTTCTCTATTTCATTTGGACTCTCCTAACCAGTATTTACTGTTACTACCAGGGGTTAGAATAAGGTCACCATTTATTTGCATGTCATGAAAAGCAAATAAAGGAGATTGGTGTCAGAAATGCACCTGGCCATACAAATTGTGCCCCCAAAGATGTTTACCAGTCATTCTTTATAGCTGTCAATGTGTGTCCATCTTTGGCTATTTGGTAAAGTTCCATACATTAAACAAATAATGATATAGAAGATGCACTTTGGTTGATTATAGCTTTCCAATATAGAATTGTAACCAATTGGAGTCTTATTCATGATACTGCATTAATTATAACACATTTTGCTGCACCAAATGGTGCATGTCATGAGCCACATATAACAATTCTTTTCTTTAGCTGTAGTAGTGACGCTGAGTTTTTTTTTCACCTATTCTATTCCAATTTTTAAATTGAAATGTGTTAATATTAATAATGCAATGTAATATTACAGCACTTGGAAAGATCAGAACTGGGCAAGGCAAGACTGAACACTGGAAATATGCAGAATATAGTAGTTATTGAGTAAAAAAAAATATTTTTTAATTCCTGTATGTACCTTTGTTTTATATACATGTATATATATGTGTATATATATATATATATATATATATATATATATATATATATATATATATATATATA